>JAENPR010001057.1:0-227600 GCA_018135685.1 Themeda triandra
TTGGGTCAATTTGATGCCCAGTTTTTGGCTACTAGCGCTGTTTCTTTAGGGCCGTGGTGTTCATATAGTGCAGGCCAATATGTAATTCGCTGTAAAAACAAACTATTTTGCTGTGCTGATTGCATAGCAACTTGAACACTTCTCTGTATATGCCTATCGGTTTTCAGGGAAAGCATGTGATTGTGGTTAAACAGTAAGAGTACATTCTGAACCAGCAGACCAAAGCTTTATCTCGTTGTACTATAGTGAGATTCCGTACTGCATGGATAATTGATTGCTGAAAGTATCAAATACAATTCAGAGTGAAGGGCGACGACATGGCTGCAGAAAGAGGCCGCGACCATGTGGATCTAGGAAGTATATCGCGTGCATCACGATACCTAAAGAATTATTAGATCATCCTTCAATACTTAGACAGGTTGACATTACTTAATATAATAAGATCTTATGGCTAACAATGACACAAAAGTATGGTCCATTGGTATGTGGCGAACCTCAATACATTGAGTCTAAAGCTCGAAACCTAAGAGTAACTTTGTTTTCCTTTTTTTTTGTTAGACCTCTTTTTTTTTTGTTAAACCTTTTTTTTTTGTTAAACCTCAATACATTAGACATAATAGTATAAAAAAATATACTAGTCCATGCAACAACGTATAACCAGCTTTGTGGTTTGTCTATGACACGGACAGGTCTTAGGGGCACAGTTTGACTCTCTACTGCGACCCCTTGCGTAGTTATTTTTAAAAAATTTCTTAAAATTAACAACTCAATAATTAGGTGGAAGTTAAATTTTAAAAATAATTAACAATTTACTTATTAGATGTTCATTTTTTAAAAATTAACAATTCACTTATTAGGTAGCCGCAAGGTGTTTTCATGTTAGTCAATTTTCTTTCAAAAAAATATCGGTTGCATCAAACACAAATCCATTGCAATAATATTTTATAATTGCATCCATATTCTAAACCGGTGCAATACCACCTACATATTGCATCAAAAGTTCACTACTAACGCAACCAAATGTGTCCGATGCAATAATTTCTATCTATTGCATCCCTTGTTCCAAATGATGCGATAGATCATACCTATTGCATCGACATGAATTACTATCACATCCAACTCTTTTTTGATGCAATAACGACCACGTATTGCATCAGATTCCAAAAATTGATGCAATAGCAGCCACCTATTGCATCGGATTTTAGTTTGATGCACGGGGACGTGATGCAATAGGGTCAAAATTTAGTAGTGTAATAACCGCCAATGCTTCTGATACTCAAGGGAAGCATTTAACCCTAATCTCAGTAAGCATAATACAACTCACTAATCGCTTTGATCATTAAAATCAGCCAACGCTTCTGATACTCAAGAGACGCATTTAACCCTAATCTCAGTAAGGATAATACATCTCGTTCATCACAATTATTACTAATAACCGCCAACGCTTCTGATACTCAAGGGAAGCCTTTAACCCTAATCTCAGTAAAGGAATAATACATATCAATAATCGCTGTTGTCATTAAAATCAGTCAATGCTTCTGATACTCAAGGGACGCATTTAACCCTAATCTCACTAGGCATAATACATCTCAGCCATCGCTTTTATTAGTACAAAACAAGAAACGATTCTAATATTCAAAGGGCGCCTTGAACCCTAATCTCAATTAGCATAATACAACTCAATCAATTCTTTAATTATTAAAATCAGACAAAGATTCTGAGAATCAAGACACGCCTTTAACCTTAATTTAAGTAATCATAATACAAGTGATTCTTCGCTTCGATTAATACGAAGGACTTACGAGCGAAGCCAACCAGGTGAAGCGGTTGGGAACGAAAAACAGACGCGCGCAAAAGAATTGCAGGGTGAGCCGAATAGGAAGGGTGGGAGGGTGAGGGTGTGCGAGGCCGATCAACTTAATCTAGGGGTGGTATCTGGGAAACGAGGACAATACAACCAACGAATATTTGTTACTAGATGTACCAAATACTACAACTGTTACTGGATGTAACTATTATAACACGTCAAATGATGCGTTAACAAAAGACTGACAACTGTAACATCAAAAGAACATTAGGTGATGATGTAACAGATGCACGGTACTGGTATACAACAAAGGGGGAGCCAACATGCAGAACATGGGACGCATTTTCTCATTAAAGTAAGCCAACGCTTCTGATACTCAAGGGACACATTTAACCCTAATTTCAGTAAGAATAACACATCTCAGTCATCGCAATTATTACTAATACCCGCCAACGCTTCTGATACTCAACGGAAGCCTTTAACCCTAATCTCAGTAAGCATAACAAAACTCAGGCATCATTTATTTGTAACTAATATCAGCCAACAATTCCGAAAATCAGGGCACGCCTGGAACCCTAATCTCAGTCAACATAATACAACTCACCCAACACTTTTCTTACTAATAACCGCCAACGCTTCTGATACTCAAAGGAAGCCTTTAACCCTAATCTCAGTAATAATAATACAACTCAGTAATCGCTTTTATCATTAAAATCAGCCATCGCTTCTGATACTCAAGCGATGCATTTAACTCTAATCTCAGTAAGCATAATACATCTCAGTCATCGCAATTATTAGTAATAACCGCCAATGCTTCTCATACTCAAGGGAAGCCTTTAACCATAATCTCATTAACAATAATACAACACAGTGATCTCTCTATAAAATCATCCAACGCTTCAGATAAACAAGGAACGGATTTAACCCTAATCTCAGTAAGGATAATACATCTCAGTCATAGCAATTATTACTAATAACCGCCAACACTTCTGATACTGAAGGCAAGCCTTTAACCCTAATCTCATTAAGAATAATACAACTCAATAATCGCTTTTATGATTAAAATCAGCAAACGCTTCAGATACTCAAGGGACGCATTTAACCGTAATCTCAGTAAGCATAATACATCTCAGTCATCGCAATTATTACTAATAACCCCCAACGCTTCTGATAATCAAGCGAAGCATTTAGCCCTAATCTCAGTAAGCATAATACAACTCAGTAATCGCTTTTATCATTAAAATCAGCCAACGCTTCTGATACTCAAGAGACACATTTAACCCTAATCTCAGTAAGGATAATACATCTCAGTCATTGCAATTATTACTAATAACCGCCAACGCTTCTGATACTCAAGGGAAGCATTTAACCCTAATCTCAGTAAGAATAATGCAAATCAGTAATCGCTTTTATCATTAAAACCAGCCAACACTTCAGATACTCAAGAGACGCATTTAACACTAATCTACGTAAGAATAATACATCTCAGTCATCACAATTATTACTAATAACCGCCAACGCTTCGATACTCAAGGGAAGCCTTTAACCCTAATCTCGTAAAGGAATAATACATATCAATAATCGGCCGTTGTCATTAAAATCGGTCAATGCTTCGATACTCAAGGGAAACATTTAACCCTAATCTCAATAAGCATAATACAACTCAGCCATCGCTTTTATTAGTACAAAACAAGAAATGATTCTAATATTCAAAGGACGCCTTGAACCCTAATCTCAATTAGCATAATACGACTCAATCAAATCTTTAATTATTAAAATCAGACAAAGATTCTGATAATCACGACACGCCTTTAACCTTAATTTAAGTAATCATAATACAAGTGATTCTTCGCTTCGATTAATACGAAGGACTTACGAGCGAAGCCAACCAGGTGAAGCGGTTGGGAACGAAAAAGAGACGCGCGCAAAAGAATTGCAGGGTGCGCCGAAGAGCAAGGGTGGGAGGGTGAGGGTGTGCGGCGCCGATCAACTTAATCTAGGGGTGGTATCTGGGTAACAAGGACATAATACAACTCAGTAATCGCTTTTATCATTAAAATCAGCAAACGCTTCTGATACTCAAGCAACACATTTAACCCTAATCTCAGTGTTGGGGGATAGCCGAATCCTAGGCACCTGGTGCAGGCCGAAAGGCCCACGAGGTTCCGCATACGCTTATGTGATTCGGCGCATGACCCTAATACTCGGCTAAGCTCGGCGAAAGCTTCATTCGGCGTGCCGCGGGCTTACCCAGGCGGCGCGCCGGACGCATTCGGCGGCCACGCCGAATCCACCCACCGAATCGTTGTCTTTCGGTTTCCTAACCACTTGTTTTAGCCGTGTGCGAGATGAATAGCCGGGTCCGCCACCCCCAAAGGAGCCGCGCTAGGGAAAGCGGTGTGAGCGCCGATGACAAGTGGGGCTTAGGCGGTCGGCCGCCCGGGAGACAAAGCTTAGTGCTACAAGCTTGACCGTTTAGCCCTTGACCGGTTGTTGCATAGGGCCTTAGGGGGCAAACCCTAAGGGCAAAATCGTCTTGTAAATGCCTACGGCGACTATAAATATGCCCGGCAGAATCGTGTAAGGGGACGGATTTGAGTAATACACCGATCTTCCACCATCGTGTGCTATCCGTGTGTCTTTCGTTATATTTCGTATTTGGGGTTCTAGGCTTGGCCTAGATCAACATTAGCGCCACCGTGGTTGTTGCTCGCAACGGCCATGGCACCGAAGGGAAAAGGTAAGCCCGGTCCTACCGAGACGCCGCGTCTACGGTCATCCCGGATGCCGGACTCCAGCTCCGGCCGTCGAGGTGCTTCGGCGTCGGCCGATGAATGCGCATGCCCGCCGGTGCCGAAGCACCGGTTACGCAACCGCCAGACCCACCGGATCCCGAGGCCGGGGGCGGTGTCCATGACACGGAAGTCGAAGACGAGGCAGAGGAGGAGCCGCCGGCGGCTGAGGACACCGAAAATGCGAAGCTCCTCAGAGTCCTTGAAGAGCGATCGTCCAAGGTAGCAGAGCTCACAGCGGAGCGAAACCGCCTGGCTAACATCGTCGCCGCAAGAAAGCGGGCATCGTCCACCTGTGCGGCTATCGATCGGGCGGCAGCCAGGAAGCCAGCCGTTGCACGAGATTCGAGCCTGCAAGAGAGCGGTTCTACCTCACCAAGATATACCAAGGATGTAATTTTCATCGGGAAAAGCGCACGGCGGCACCGCCGAAGCTATAGACATGACATCTCCTCTCGTCCATAGCGATACGTTGTCACCCGTGGCCCGTGGGCTACAAACCAAAGATACCACAAGACAACGGCAGTCCAACCCAAGGAAGTTCATTTCAAGCTATGAAGCTTCGGTTCATTCACAGAGGGAATGATGCCATTCTCGCCAAGTCCCTAATCCTGGCGGTCGAAGACGTCGCGCACGATTGGTATATGTCCCTGAAGCCGCTTTCCATCACGTCATGGCAGCAGGCAAAAGCCGAGCTGCTAACCACCTTCCAGGGTTTCCAGACCGACAAGCAATCAACGGCGGATCTGATGAACCTGTACCAGCCGGATGACGAATTGCTATCCAAGTACCTAGAGAGAATCATTCGGCCTAAAGGCACAGGTTGCCGAATGTGTCGGACGACATCGTAATCGTGGCCGCAATAAAGGGTCCGAAAATCGGCCCGTGCGCCGAAGCTCGTGCGGGGAACCCCCAACAACCATCAAGCAACTCTTCGACCAAATGCGAAAGTTCGCCAGTCGAGGACGACTTGAACAAAAGAAAGGCCGCACGTCACGTTTCAAGCAAGCCACGCCGAAAAGCACATCGCAGCCCCGCCAAAGGCCGCCGCCAGAGCTGACCGGTTCATAATGTACATGCCAGGATTCGGATGCACAAGCATAATGATACACCGCGGCGGGGTCTCGGCAAAGCGGGGGGCTCGGGAGGTCGAACCGCGGAGGTCGCAGAGGAGGCGGCGGAGGCCGTGGCAAGGGGCGCGGAAAGGGTAACCGAACCCCCTATGCGCGGTTTGTGGAGAAGACAAAGGACACTTCACCGAGATTGCGAGTATACCCGGCTCGCGGCGACAAAGGGAGAAAGACGACCCGCAAATTCAGCGAGCGCCGAAGCACGTATATCACACAGCTCCGGCTCCGGCATATCACCAGCCAGTGTTTTAGGCATATTAATCGCCGTACACCTGGTACCACCCGAACTACATGCAGTTTCAGCAAGCCCAGCAGAACCGACAGCAGGCCGCCCCAGCGCCGGCTCAGCCGTCGGCCCCTCCGGAGAATCAAGCCTAGTAGTAGCGGGCCGCGCCGGCTGTAAAGCTCAAGAGAGCCGCTGCCCGGGTGGTTAATTCGGTGGCCCGGTGAATATAATGTCGTCCAACGGTCATATCTATGCCATCACCGGAGGAACTAACCTGGAGCACGAAAACAAAAAGGCTCGCCGAGACTACGCCAAAAGGGTGCACTCGGTTTCGGTCAAGCGCCCAGTCGCTAGACCCGCATGGAAAAATGAGCCCATAACTTTCAATGAGCAAGATATCCAGGTCCGGGACTACCCGCATTTCGATGCATTCGTCGCCACCGCCTATGTCGCCGGATATACACTGCACAATATACTCATTGATAACGGCAGTTCCGCCGACATTCTATTCACCAAGGCATTTGACGGGATGAAGCTCAGCAGAAAAGATCTAGAGCCTGTCCGCAACGCATTGTTCGGATTCGGCGGTCAAAGAATCGACGCCATCAGCAAGAAAACCCTCACTGTGGCATTCAGCGAAGGTCAGAAGGTCAGGGCCGAAGAAATCACATTCGACGTGGTCGACATACCATATCCTTACACGGCCATATTCGGCCGCGGCATCATCAACAAATTCGACATCATCATCAACCAGGGGTACCTGTGCATGAAAATGCCATCCCCGGGCGGAATCATCGCAGTACATGGTGATCAGATAGCAGCTAGGAACATCGACAGCAAACCAATCCCAGGGTACAGCGCGGTTCACGAAGTCAAAGAGACTGTGACCGGCGAAAACCATGAGTCCCAGCATCATGAGAGAAAAGAACCAAGGGCAGCACCATATGAAGACACGGTCCAGGTTGCCACTTAGCTCCGGGGCAGTTCCAGACGAATGTGTGCACATCGGCTCCGGCCCTAAACGCCGAAGAGAGGGCGAGAATCGAAGTTCTTGTCCGAGAACCGGACGTGTTTGCATGGTCGGCAAGAGATCTGCGGGGGTAAACCGCGAATTAGCGCGGCCACGAACGTCGACAAGCAAGCAAGGCCAAGGAAGAAGCTAAGGAAAATGTCGACGAGAGAGCGGCGCGCGAAGCCCAGAAGTGCAGAGGTCGTTGGATGCCGGAGTCATCCGAAAGGTACGGACCGGAATGGCTGGCCAATGTGGTACTGGTAAAGAAAAAGAGTGGGAAATGGCACATGTGCGTAGATTTCACGGATCTCAACAAGCACTGCCCCAAGGACCCATACCCATTGCCACGCATCGACAAGTTGGTAGACATTGCGGTAGGGTGTGAAATGATGAGTCTCTTAGATGCTTTTCGGGGTATCACCAAATATGGATGAACCCGGGAAGACGAAGAAAAGACAAGTTTCATCGCCCGGCCCGAACGTTCTGCTACCGCCCGAATGCTGGAAGGACTCGGAACGGGCCTACATTCTCCGCATGGCAGATGAAGCCTTTCGGGGAGAGCGAAAAAGAAAACAACGGGTGGCCTACGTAGATGACCAGTCGTCAAAAGTGATGAAAAGCGAGACGCACATAGCGGACCTCAAAGAAACATTCGCCGGCCTTCGCGCCAAGTGGATTGAAGCTCAACCCGAGAAATGCATATTCGGCATACGCAAGGAAAAGCTGCTAGGGTGTCCGTATCGGCGAGAGGATCGAAGCCAATCCGAAAAGATCGCAGCCATCATGAACATGAAGCCGCCAAAGCAAACAAGAAAGATGTGCGAAGCTCACGGTCGTATCGCAGCCCCGGGAGCGTTTTATCTCCGTGTCGGCCCGGAAGAGGGTTGCCCTTCTTCGGGGTTCTGGGACGCCGACGCATTCGACCGGGGCGCCGAACAAGCAAGCGTTTGAGGACCTAAAGGCGCATTCCGACCCGGCTCACCACACTTTCAAAGCCAGAGCCGAATGCCACACTCTTTCGTACCTCGCAAGCATCACCGGCCTCGGTCGGCGCGGTGCTCGTCCGGGAAAGGGAGCATGAGGGAAGATGCATCGTTCCCAATATATTTCGTTTCCGAAGCACCGTCGGGGCGAAACTCAACTATTCCGAGCTGGAGAAAATTGCCTACACTATCGTCATGGCATCAAGGAAGTCGAAACACTACTTTCGGGTCCCGTCCTACAAGAGTGCCCTTGGAGGCACTCTGTTCGGAATGCGGGCGGTGGGCCGGATCGGGAAATGGGCCGCCGAGCGAACCAAAGTACGCAATTCGGTTCGGGCACATGGCCGCAATCAAATCACAGGTCCTCGCAGACTTCATCGCGAACTGGACCCCAAGCGGGGATGATCCCACCAGGGAATTCTCTGAGCCCGAATGGACAAGACCTTGCGATGGCTCACAGTGCGGCAAGCAGCGCGGGGCATTTTGGCAATCTTAACACCGCCTTCGGGTCCGGCCATTCGCTACGCAAGCGCGCCTGCATAGTTCCTATCCACCAACATTCGGCGGAGTACGAGGCGTTCTCGCTGGCTCGAGAAAGCTAAGGGCCCCGGGGGTTCGTCGATGCATTATCAAATCGATTCGCGGGTCGTCGTAGGACACATTCGAAGGACTATGTGGCCAAGGAGCCCGAGCCGGCTAAATACCCGTCCGCAGAAGGAGAATGGAGAAATTTTTTCTTGGATTCACCCCGAGATACATTCCCAGGTCAGAAAACTCAGAAGCCGATGAATTGGCCAAGGCAGCGGCTCAGGTTTCACCAATGCCGCCGGATGTATTCTATCAGGTCCTAACGGCCAAGGCAGTTAAAGAAGAAGAAGAGAACCCAGCCGCCATCCACGCTATCACAAGCGATGATTGGAGATCCGAAATCTGGGCACACCTTCAGGGGACCTATGAGCCAAAGAAACCAAGAAAGACGAGCAACGCATGGCGTCAGGACAAAGCAATTCTCCATCATCGGAGAAAGCATGTACAAGGAAGGGGTAGTCGCCCGCTTCTCAAATGCATCACGAAATGAGGGAATTCAGTCATATCGAGATACATTCGGGTTCGTACGGAGCACACGTAGGCCCGCACGAAATCGCCCATAGGGCCATGCGGCAAGGATTCCCGGCCAACCGCGGTCGAAGACGCAAAGAGCATTACAAGGTCGTGCGGGGGCTGCCAAATGTTCGCCAAGAACCGTAACGCCTGGCGAATCCTACCAGCCGGTATACCCCACTTGGCCTCTCGCGGCGATGGGGGTCGATATAGTGGGAGCTCTACCGCCGGCTCAGGGTGGAATCTAAAATACGCCGCGGTGGCCCTCGAGTACTTCACCAAGTGGGTCGAGGCCAAGCCCTTGGCCAAGATAACCTCGTGCACACTAACCAATTTTGTATGGCGTAGAATTGTTTGCGCATTCGGCGTACCCGCCTATATCACCGTCGACAACGGCAAGCAGCGTTCGACTCGGCACAGGTTCGAACTTTCTCGCGAAGAACTCGGAATCAAACCATCCTTCGCATCGGTGAATCACCCCGCATCAAATGGAGCGGTCGAGAGGGCCAACGGCGACATCTTCGGCACCATCTCCAAAGCACTGGAAGACGCAAAGAAAGGGCGATGGGCTCAGGAGCTGGTGACGGTATGCCCGGGGGCCACAACATCTCCAAGACTGTGGCAACAGGATTCACGCCGTTCGTTGCTGTCGGTGAGGAGGCAATCACCCCCGAAGAGGTGAAGCTCGGCTCATTCCGAACCGAAATCTCCCGACGAATCCGATCCGAGGATGGTGGAAGTTGAAGTCTCCGACAATAGAAAGAGTCGCGGCGCAAAACCTCGACGCCTACCATGCCGAAACTAAAATTTGGAGGGACAAGAAGATCCTCGGAAGAACTTCGCCGGGTGACATGGTGCTCATCGGCCCGGACAAGCATGGGGCAAGTTACAGCCACAATGGTACGGACCATACATCATCGCACGGATGATCGAACAGTGTTTTCACCCGGGTGACCGAAGACGGCTCCGAATCAACGCACACTGAACGAGACAACCCGCGTCGCTTCTACCCCGATTTGATGCTCCAGGAAAAGGAGTTGTAATTTTTCGTTTTTCCTACTATATTTCAGAACGCCTAAAGACATTCCAGGCTCGCACTCTTTTTCCTCACCGAGGTTTTTAACGAGGCATCCCTTGTAATAATCGCCACCGCATTCGAAGTTCTATTCGGCACCAAATTGTTGCCGCATTCAATGTTTCCACCGAAAACGGCCAAGCCGACGAGTTTGGCCATATATTCGGCATTCTCTCTCAAGGTTGCAAGCAACCTATCCACCCAAAAACGGCCGCGGACTCCTTAAAATACGGGGGGTTCACCGGTGTCCTCCGGCTCGGCAAAGTGAGCGGGGCCCACCAAGAATCAAAGCCGCCAATCGCGCAATAATGACAAAGATATCGTCAAACTATTAATGCATAGTTAGGTCAATGCATTTACAACCCTTAGAGCATGAAAGTGCCTATATAAACACGGCCTTCCGAGACTTCCCATATGTCGCAAAGCTTTGAGAAGTCCCATTCACAAACCAACGCGCCCAGAGACACGTTAGCCAACCAACTAAGAGTGGGAAGCACCGGGAAAGGGCGAAGTCGGGGTGTTAGGAGAAAGAGTACTTCCAAACCATCACCAACGCATCTGGTTTTCGGTGTCCCTGGCAAAGCCCATCCGGCGTTCACCAGGCCCTCACTAACCACGAAACCATCCGCGCCGAGGTGTCGCGTTACGTCTCGCTCCACCAAGACTCGGCCGGCAATGCTTTCGCATACCACATGTCGAGCCCGGATGATGGTACAAAGAAGTGCTTCATCAATGTCCGCTCGGGAACCTCCCAAAGCACCCACAAAGACAACGTCCCCGGAGGCCGCAGCCGGCAAGCACCTTGAGCCACGGAGGTCTCACCAGCCGAAAGCAAAAGAGCATTCGGCGCTAGTTCCCCTAGCTCCATAGCAGCACGTGCCGTCAAAGCACGACCTGCCGGTCGATAGTGCGCGAGGCGCTCGGCATCCGCTGCAATCCAGCTCTCGGCATCAGCAAAACTCTTCAGGGCCACTTCGCAAATGTTTTAAGTCCCAAATTAAACCTGTAACATTGTAAAGTCAAAACCCCAGCACTATAATAAAGAGAATATAACGCTATTGTGCAAAACTCTCCAAAGAGGCATCCAATCCGACGCGTTCTTTCCGACTTAGCCAAGTTGGGGGGACGGCATTTTTCAAAACGGATTCGGCGACCAAGTCGAAATGAAAGCGCGCGTTCTTTCCGACTTAGCCAAGTTGGGGGGACGGCGTTTTTTCAAAGCGGATTCGGCGCCAAAGCCGAAATGAAAGCGCGCGTTCCTTCTGACTTAGCTAAGTTGGGGGGACGGCGTTTTCAAACAAATTCGGCCCAAGCCGAAATGAAAGCGCACGTTCTCTCCGGCTTAGCCAAGTTGGGGGGACGGCGTTTTCAAAAACAATCCGGCGCTCAAGCCGGAATGAAAGCACGCGTTCTATCCGACTTATCCAAGGTCAAGGGGGCGGCAATTTTCAAGAGCATGTTCGCGCACCCGCCGAAGCGAGACCGCGTCCTCTTTTCGACTTAGATAAATCGGAGCGATCGAAATCTTAAAAGAAAAAGCGAAACACAAAAGTCGCATCACACATCACAACTTATGCACAAAAGTAAACATGTTACATCCAGACGTGCAGTCGGCAACACACGCCGAAATGCACCAAAGTCATACAGCTGACAAAGTATTCCAACGCGCCTCTCGCGCGAATGCAAGACAAAAGCCATCAGTTTAAAACAACAAGTTTTATTTTCCCGCGATCAGGCCGCGGGAGCATTCTCCTTATCGGTAGCGTCAGGTGCGGGGGGTGCCGAAGCTTGTGCTGGAGCAGCTGGATTCGGCGCCAGAGCCGGACCCGGGTGAGTGGAAGTTGCAGCCGCAGGCGGGGGGTCGCGCATGGGGGTGCCCATGGTGGATGACCCCTCCCTTTCGTCGCGCGCCCGAATATAGGCCGCGACCTTGTCCTTGATCACCTTCCCCTCATCCTCATCCTGTAAAAAAAACACACATGTCACAATGTGCATCCGGTTAAGCAATGCGGGTCGCAAGTTTCGGCATGCGCGCTGACTCATTGCCTTCATACCCTTGTGCGAGTGAGCGCCGCGCGCAGCAGGCTCAGATCCCGGCCACCCGAACCCCAGAATTCGTCGAAGAACCACTTTCTTGCGGCCTTGTCGGCGTCGGCGCCATAATCCCAATAGGCATTGACGTTTTCCGCAGCCTCCACCCCGGCATAGTGGTCGCATCCGGCGTCTTTGAGGGATTTGCAAAGAGCACGAACGCTCTCAAAAGCAGCGTACTCGCGCCCAAGCTCGACAAGTCCTTCGAGAGCACCGAGCCCACCGTTAAGTAGCCGAATCTTCTCAATGGTGGAGGTGACCTCGGCGGAGTAGGAAATTCCTCCCCGACCCCGAAGTCATCCGTTGCACCGGGGCAATGGATTCTCCGGCCGGCGACGATATTCCGGTGTGTGGTCCGATACTTCTCCAGTTTCCCGGTAGCGTCGTCCAGCGCCTGCTGTTTCTCCTTGAGCAACTTCTCCTTCTCCGCCACCTCTTGGGCGAGCAAGTCCTCAGTGAGAGTCAACTTCTCCTTGAGTTCCTTGACCTGCCTTTCGACGTGGGCCAAGGTGCCTTGCTCCTGCTTCGCCAGGGCGTCCACAAGAACGGCGGTCTGCAAATGACCAGCTCAGGGGTTAATCGGTCCACAACCCGAATCTGTCCATAACAAGGGTTCGGATTTCGGGACTTACCGAGATGGAGTGAAAGTTAATGGCCGAAAGCAGCTCGCCGCGAGCCGTGGGCATCAAGCCTTGCTCGGTTTCGGTGGCGCTGAACGCGCCGCCGCATTCATGCGCAAAGGCCACCCCTTCGGGCAGCGGCAAAACGCCGGCAAGGCGCGGGTCGACGTTCGCCACCAAGCGGCAATCGGGCCCGGCCCCTAAAGCACGAGCAACGCGGTAAGTTTCAGCACCTTTGCTCGGGAATTCCCCTCATCCAGAGGCAACGACCCCGAATACACCCTCATTTTGCCATAACGAATCCGGTCCACGTCCATGGGGACAAACCCGTGGCCGAACAGTACGCTTTCGGCCATCTCGGGCGTCATTCAGGTCGTCTCCATGTAAAAGCGAGACTTACCGAGACGGCGGTCGTCTTGCGAGCCGCTATGCGCCGTGCCCTGGGGGCTAACTTCCCTCGCCGCGGTCTCCCAGCGACTGGTTTCGGCATCCGCAGTAGCGGGTTTCGGCAACCTCGCCGGAGCCAGCGGGTGCATATCACTTTTGGCTTTCTTCCTCTTCCTGCCGCCGAAATCCAACCCGCTCACGGCCGGAAGCGAGTTCACATCCACGTCCCGGGGGCTCGGGATCTTGCGCGACATGCTTTCGTCTGAGCACCCGAAATCCTGCGTAAGACCGAGAGAAAAAAAAGCATAGCTCAAAGTCAGTTTTCAGCCGCCGCGGAACCAAGAAAGCAAATTCGGCAAAGCCATGCAGTAATATAATTCGAGCAAGGCCAGTGGCCTGCGCATGGTTTCGATACCGTGTCTCCGGGCATCCCGTGTTCAGATTCGGCGATCCCTTGTTCAGATTCGGCAATCTGCAGTGCCGGTCGACGACTCCGTTTGAGTGGTTTCGGCCAGGTGCGCCCGGCCAACTCGCGGCCCACCCGAATGTCATCGTCCTCATCGGGCGCTGTGCGTTGGTTCCTCTGCTTCCGGGCGCGGGTTTCGGCTTGCGCAGTTGTTCTAGCAGACGCCGAGTGACGGCCGGTGCCCCGGGCACCGCCACGACCGCGTCCCCGCCCACGGCCAAGTCCACCAGCGCCCGCCTCCTGGGCAGCCGCGGACGTGCCGGCCACAGCATCCGGCTCACCCGCCGAAGCAGTCCGCCTCACAGGCGCAGGGCGGTCGGGGTACTCGAGGCTCATTGACTCCCAAATGCGATTCAGCCGCCCCTTCTGTCCAAGCTTTCACAGTTTTGCTTCATGCTCTTTTTCCCCGTACGGGCCGCATATTTGGTTGGCTCTGCGCTCAACATTCGTCATGAACGCCGAATCCGAGGAGAAACCGGTCGGTCGTTTCAGCACCAGAGCCGGACCCTTGTAGCCCTTGGCGGCGGAAAAGCGCGGCGAACTTCACGTCCGGCTAAGCGGCCCACCGGCCCAAAGATATCATCTCCTCCACCAAGTCTCGGCCGGGTCGCCGGTCGCGGTCGGTCGGTAAGCTTCGGCGGCCTCGTCGTTCACTTCGTCCCCCGCGCGGAGCTCGCCTTGGGTGAGCCCAACCATCGGGGTCATCAGTGAGACCAGCCCGTGGGCTTTCGGCAACCCCGCCCTTTTCGCCTGGTCCACCGCCGAATTTTCGCACATGCGAATATAGAACCAGTGCTTCTTCCAGTTGTCCTATTTGCTCTTGAAGTAAAGGACTAGGCTTTCGTCCGCCTTTTTCTTCGCGGGAATAAAATTGAAGGACCCGATCTCCATTCGGTAGTCCTTGTCGGACGAGTATTTCCCATAACGATGCGATTCATACAGCTCCACGAACAACGGAATGCTCAAGGGGCTTCCCATCATCTTCAGGCTCATCGCATAGACGCTAAGCCTAGAGATGGCATTCGGCGTAAGCTGGTGAAGCTGCAGCTTCAACCGGTCGAGAACCGAAACCACAAACTCTTCTTCTAGCGGAAAGTGCAGTCCGGCTCTAAAGTAGTCCCGGAACACCAAAGCCTCATGATTCCGGGGGTCAGGGTATTTTTCCCCTTTCGGGGGCGCTCGGCACTTGGCTCTTTCGGCGACCGTCAGGTAGCCGTCGCGAACGTAGTCGTCGAGCTTCGCGTTATCCACGTCAGACTCTCCAAGCAGGGAAGACCACCCGACCAATTTAACGCGTTTCGCGGGGCGTCCCAAATCCGCGTCGGCAATCTCAGTTCGCGGCCGCGGCGCCACGCTGAGGGTGTCCAGCTCCCCAGCCTCGAAACACTCAACATCCTCGTCCATTTCATTCCCTCCTTCAGATTCGGTCCCCGATTCGTCCTCAACCAAGATTGGCGCAACAGCGCGCAGGGGGACGGCGCGCTTCCCGGCCGCAATCGCAGCGCGGGGATCCGGGGCCGACACGGATGCACCGGACGACCTGCAGGTAGATTCGAGCGGCTGCCGGATCCGGTTCCGATGGGATCGCCGGAGTTAGTGCCGTGGCCCGGATCCGTGAGGTCAAGGTTTTGGCTATCGGTTGCGGACGAGCTCGCCATTCTAAGTCGGCGGAGCAACCGGTTCGGAGACCTCGCCGAAACTAGAAAGTAAAACAAGGAAGGGAATTATAAGATGCTTTCCACAGCACCTGCCGAAGCAAAACAGGAAAACCCCCCCGAAACCCCCGAAACCACGTGAAAGTACCGAGTTGAGGAAAAAGCAACTCACCGAATCAGCTGAAATCGCCGAATGCCTTCCGCGGTGCTCGCCGAATGCTACGAGGGGATCTCTCTCGCGCGTGGAGCAGCGGCGGCGGGCGTGAAAATGACGCCGCCCGCCGGGGGGCCTTTTATAGGCGAGGCAGCCGGCTGTTATGCGCGAAGCGTCGCGTCGGGCGCCCGCCCCGAGGCGACGGTTCACGCGCACCGAGACGACGGTTTACGCTTGCGCCAAAAAAAAAAACCGTTTGCACACTTCAACCCTCGCATGGGCTTCTAGTGTGCAAACCGGGACGGCGTTGGGGTCGGCCGGGCGCCGAATTCAAGGACGTCCATTCGCCATGCGCGAAACAATAAGCATCGAAGAGCCTTTCGGCACCCCAGGCCTTTCGGCATCATACTCCTTGTCGGCCCCAGCCGAATCCCACGGCAACCGGGATTCGGCAGCCGCCGAGGGGCTACTGTTGGGGGATAGCCGAATCCTAGGCACCTGGTGCAGGCCGAAAGGCCCACGAGGTTCCGCATACGCTTATGTGATTCGGCGCATGACCCTAATACTCAGCTAAGCTCGGCGAAAGCTTCATTCAGCGTGCCGCCGGGCTTAGCTGGCGCGCGCCCGGGACGCATTCGGCGGCCACGCCGAATCCACCCACCGAATCGTTGTCTTTCGGTTTCCTAACCACTTGTTTTAGCTGTGTGCAGATGAATAGCTGGTCCACCACCCCCAAAGGAGCCGCGCTAGGGAAAGCGGTGTGAGCGCCTGATGACAAGTGGGGCTTAGGCGGTCGGCCGCCCAGGAGACAAAGCTTAGTGCAACAAGCTTCACTGTTTAGCCCTTGACCAGTTGTTGCATAGGGCCTTAGGGGGCAAACCCTAAGGGCAAAATCGTCTTGTAAATGCCTACGGGCGACTATAAATATGCCCGGGCGGCAACTGTGTAAGGGGACGGATTCTGGAGTAATACACTGATCTTCCACCATCGTGTGCTATCCGTGTGTCTTTCGTTATATTTCGTATTCGGGGTTCTAGGCTTTCGGCCTAGATCAACACTCAGTAAGGATGATACATCTCAGTCATCGCAATTATTACTAATAACCGCCAACGCTTCTGATACTCAAGGGAAGCCTTTAACCCTAATCTCATTAAGAATAATACAACTCAGTAATCGCTTTTATCATTAAAATCAACAATCGCTACTAATACTCAATGGAAGCCTTTAACCCTAATCTAACTAAGCATAATACATCTAAGTTATCGCAATTATTACTAATAACCGCCAACGCTTCTGATACTCAAGTGAATTATTTAACAATAATCTCAATAACCAAGTTTCAATTGGCTTTTCAAGGAATTCATCATTCTAATGGGAGGAAAACACCCAGTTACTATCCTCACAGGTATGTACTGAAAGACTCATTAGCGCTAATATACAAAATTTCATCCAGACAAATATGAATAGACCTGACATAAAAATATTCGTTTTTGCTGACCAATGCAAGGCAATGACAAAAGCAATTAGGGAGGTGTTCACACAAATGACGACACATCTATGGTGCAAATGGCATGTCATGCAACATGGCCCGAAGAGTTGGGACCTTTATTTACTCGAAATGAAGAATTTAGGAGAGATTTCCACTTTGTCATTAATCAAATGCGACGGTTGATGAGTTCGAGAGAGTTTGAGAACAGTTTGCTTCAGACTTATAGTCTACAAAACAGTGAATTCATGATGAGGACATATGAAAAGAGGGAGAAATGGGCTAAACCTTGGGCAAGGAATACTTTTTGTGCAAGGATGGCCGGCACACGAGAGATCCGAATGTGCTAACCGGTTCTTGCGCATTGTACCAAGGAATTCATCAATGAACAGATTCTAATACAACTTAGTCATCACTTTTACTATTAAAATCTGACAATGCTTCTAATACTTAAGCGACGCTTTTAACCCTAATCTTAGGAAGCATAATACAACTCAGTCATCGCTTTTATTACTAAAATCAGCCAACGCTTCTGATAGTCAAGGGACGCCTCGAACCCTAATCTCAGTAAGCATAATACAACTCAGTCATCGCTTTTATTCTTAAAATCTGCCAACGCTTCTGATACTCAAGCGACGCTTTTAACCCTAATCTCTGGAAGCATAATACAACTCAGTCATCGCTTTTATTACTAAAATCAACCAACGTTTCTGATACTCAAGGGAAGCCTCGCCGCTAATCTCAGTAAGCATAATACAACCAATGTTACATAGTTTGTTTTCAAAGTACCAAATATAAGTACAATAGAAAAAAAAATATTCAGAATACTTAGTATGTGTCCATAAAAAGGACTTACACAAGTTCAATATAACTACAATAGTAACAAAATATTCACGATTTTAGTATGTGTCCATAAACATGTTGAATCAACTTATGATTTTACATCAACTTAGTATATGTCCATATTAACGATGATACTCAAGGAAAGCCACGAACCCTAATCTAAAAAGCATAATACAACTTAGTCATCGCTTTTATTACTAAAATCAACAAATGCTTGTAATACTCAATGGAAGCCTTTAACCCTAATCTCAGTAAGCATAATACAACCAATGTTACATAATTTGTTACGAAAGTACCAAAAATAAGTACAATAGTAACAAATTATTCAGGATACTGGGTATGTGTCCATAAAACGGACTTACACAAGTTCAATACAACTACAATACTAATAAAATATTCAGGATGCTTAGTATGTGTCCAAAAACATGTTAAATCAATTTAGGATTTTACATCAACTTAGTATGTGTCGATAATAATGATGATACTCAAGGGAAACCTCCAACCCTAGTATAAATAAGCATAATACAACTAAGTCATCGTTTTATTACTAAAATCAACCAACGAGTCTAATACTCAAGGGACGCCTTTAACCATAATCTCACTAAGCATAATACAACTCAGTCATCGCTTTTATTACTAAAATCCGCCAACGCTTCTAATACTCAAGGAACGCATTTAACCCTAATCTCAGTAAGCATAATACAACACAGTCATCACTTTTATTATTAAAATCAACCGACACTTCTGATAGCCAAGGGACGCCTCAAAACCTAATCTCAGTAAGCATAATACAACTCAGTCATCTCTTTTATTATTAAAATCAGCCAACGCTTCGAAACTCAAGGGACGCATTTAACCCTAATCTCGTAGGCATAATACAACTCGATCATCGCTTTTACTATTAAAATCTACCAATGGTTACGATACTCAAGAGACGCTTTTAACCGTAATCTCATGAAGCATAATACAACTCAATCATCGCTTTTATTACTAAAATCAACCAACGCTTCTGATACTCAAGGGACGCGTTTAACCCTAATCTCAGTAAGAGTAATACAACTCAATCTGCTCTAATTATTAAAATCAGCCAACGCTTCTGATACTCAAGGAACGCAATTAACCCTAATCTCGGTAAGCATAATACAACTCAGTCATCGCTTTTACTATTAAAATCTACCAATGCTTCTGATACTCAAGCGACGCTTTTAACCCTAATCTCAGGAAGCATAATACAACACAGTCATCACTTTTATTATTAAAATCAACCAATGCTTCTGATAGTCATGGGACGCTTCGAACCCTAATCTCAGTAAGCATAATACAACTCAGTCACCGCTTTTATTATTAAAATGATCCAACGCTTCTAATACTCAAGGGACGCCTCGAACCCAAATCTCAGTAAGCATTATACAACTCAGTCATCGCTTTTATTCTTAAAATTGGGAACGCATTTAACCCTAATCTCGGTAAGCATAATACAACTCAGTCATCGCTTTTACTGTTAAAATCTACCAATGCTTCTGATACTCAAGCGACGCTTTTAACCCTAATCTCAGAAAGCATAATACAACTCAATCATCACTTCTATTACTAAAATCAGCCAACGATTCTAATAGTAAAGGGATGCCTCAAACCCTAATCTCAGAAAGCATAATACAACTCAGTCATCGCTTTTATTACTAAAATCAACAAACACTTCTGATACTCAAGGGAAGCCTTTAACCCTAATCTCAGTAAGCATAATACAACCAATGTTACATAATTTGTTTCGAAAGTACCAAACATAAGTACAATAGTAACAAAATATTCAGGATACTTAGTATGTGTCCATAAAACGGACTTACACAGGTTCAATATAACTACAATACTAATAAAATATTCAGGATGCTTAGTATGTGTCCAAAAACATGTTAAATCAACTTAGGATTTTACATCAACTTAGTATGTGTCGATAATAATGATGATACTCAAGGGAAGCCTCGAACCCTAATCTAAATAAGCATAATACAACTCAACCATCGCTTTCATTACTAAAATCAACCAACGCTTCTGACACTCAAGGGACGCCTTTAACCATAATCTCACTAAGCATAATACAACTCAATCATCGCTTTTATTACTAAAATCCGCCAACGCTTCTAATACTCAAGGAACGCATTTAACCCTAATCTCAGTAAGCATAATACAACACAGTCATCGCTTTTATTATTAAAATCAACCGACACTTCTGATAGCCAAGGGACGCCTCAAAACCTAATCTCAGTAAGCATAATACAACTCAGTCATCGCTTTTATTACTAAAATCAACAAACGCTTCTGATACTCAAGGGAAGCCTTTAACCCTAATCTCAGTAAGCATAATACAACCAATGTTACATAATTTGTTTCAAAAGTACCAAACATAAGTACAATAGTAACAAAATATTCAAGATACTTAGTATGTCTCCATAAAACAGACTGACACAGGTTCAAATAACTACAATAATAACAAAATAATCAGGATTCTTAGTATGTGTCCATACACATGTTAAATCAACTTAGGATTTTACATCAACTTAGTATGTGTCCATATTAATGATGATACTCAAGGGAAGCCACAAACCTAGTCTAAATAAGCATAATACAACTCAGTCATCGCTTTTATTACTAAAATCAACCAACGCTTCTGATACTCAAGGGACGCCATTTAACCATAATCTCACTAAGCATAATACAACTCAGTCATCGCTTTTATTACTAAAATCCGCCAACGATTCTAATACTCAAGGAACGCATTTAACCCTAATCTCAGTAAGCATAATACAACCATCTGTCATCGCTTTTATTATTAAAATCAAACGACACTTCGATAGCCAAGGGACGATCAAAACCTAATCTCGGTAAGCATAATACAACTCGGTCATCGCTTTTATTATTAAAATCAACCAACGCTTCGAAACTCAACGAACGATTTAACCCTAATCTCAGTAAGCATAATACAACTTAATCATCGATTTTACTATTAAAATCTACCAATGCTTCGATACTCAAAGGCAACGCTTTTAACCGTAATCGCAGGAAGCATAATACAACTCAATCATCGCTTGTATTACTAAAATCAACCAACGCTTCTGATACTCAAGGAATGCGTTTAACCCTAATCCCAATAACCATAATACAACTCAATCGCTTTAATTATTAAAATCAGCCAACGCTTCGATACTCAACGAACGCATTTAACCCTAATCTCGGTAAGCATAATACAACTCGGTCATCGCTTTTACTATTAAAATCTGCCAATGCTTCGATACTTAAGCGACGCTTTTAACCCTAATCTCAGGAAGCATAATACAACTCAGTCATCGCTTTTATTAGTAAAATCAGCCAACGGTTCTAATAGTCAAGGGATGCCTCGGACCATAATCTCAGTAAGCATAATACAACTCTGTCATCGCTTTTCTTCCTAAAATCTGCCAACACTTCTAATACTCAAGCGACGCTTTTAACCCTAATCTCAGGAAGCATAATACAACTCAGTCATCACTTTTATTACTAAAATAAACCAACGCTTCTGATACTCAAGGGAAGCCTTGGCCCCTAATCTCAGTAAGCATAATACAACCAATGTTACATAGTTTGTTTTGAAAGTACCAAATATAAGTACAATAGAAACAAAATATTCATAATACTTAGTATGTGTCCATAAAAAGGACTTACACAGGTTCAATATAACTACAATAGTAACCAAATATTCACAATGTTAGTATGTGTAGCATTTTACATCAACTTAGTATGTGTCCATATTAATGATAATACTCAAGGAAAGCCACGAAGCCTAATCTAAAAAGCATAATACAACTTAGTCATCGCTTTTATTACTAAAATCAACAAACGCTTCTCATACTAAATGAAAGCCTTTAACCCTAATCTTAGTAAGCATAATAAAACCGGTGTTACATAATTTGTTACGAAAGTACCAAACATAAGTACAATAGTAAAAAAATATTCAGGATACTGGGTATGTGTCAATAAAACGGACTTACACAGTTCAATATAACTACAATACTAATAAAATATTCAGGATGCTTAGTATGTGTCCAAAAACATGTTAAATCAACTTAGCATTTTACATCAACTTAGTATGTGTCGATAATAATGATGATACTCAAGGGAAGCCTCAAACCCTAGTCTAAATAAGCATAATACAACTCAGTCGTCACTTTTATTACTAAAATCAACTAACGCTTCTGATATTCAAGGGACGCCTTTATCCATAATCTCACTAAGCATAATACAACTCAGTCATCGCATTTATTATTAAAATCAACCGACACTTCTGATAGCCAAACGACGCACAAAACCTAATCTCAGTAAGCATAATACAACTCAATCATCGCTTTTATTATTAAAATCAACCAACGCTTCTGAAACTCAAGGGACGCATTTAACCCTAATCTCAGTAAGCATAATACAACTCAGTCATTGCTTTTACTATTAAAATCTAGCAATGGTTCTGATACTCAAGGGACGCTTTTAACCGTAATCTCAGGATGCATAATACAACTCAATCATCGCTTTTATTACTAAAATCAACCAACGCTTCTGATACTCAAGGGACGCGTTTAACCCTAATCTCAGTAAGAGTAATACAACTCAATCTGCTTTCATTATTAAAATCAGCCAACGCTTCTGATACTCAAGGAACGCATTTAACCCTAATCTCGGTAAGCATAATACAACTCGGTCATCGCTTTTTCTATCGTTAAAATCTACCAATGCTTCGATACTCAAGCGACGCTTTTAACCCTAATCTCGAAAGCATAATACAACTCAATCATCACTTCTATTACTAAAATCAGCCAACGCTTCTAATAGTAAAGGGACGCCTCAAACCCTAATCTCGTAAAGCATAATACAACTCGGTCATCGCTTTTATTACTAAAATCAACAAACACTTCGATACTCAAGGAAGCCTTTAACCCTAATCTCGTAAGCATAATACAACCAATGTTACATAATTTGTTTCGAAAGTACCAAACATAAGTACAATAGTAACAAAATATTCGGGATACTTAGTATGTGTCCATAAAACGGACTTACACGGGTTCAATATAACTACAATACTAATAAAATATTCGGGATGCTTAGTATGTGTCCAAAAACATGTTAAATCAACTTAGGATATTACATCAACTTAGTATGTGTCGATAATAATGATGATACTCAAGGGAAGCCTCGAACCCTAATCTAAATAAGCATAATACAACTCAGCCATCGCTTTCATTACTAAAATCAACCAACGCTTCTGATACTCAAGGGACGCCTTTAACCATAATCTCACTAAGCATAATACAACTCAGTCATCGCTTTTATTACTAAAATCCGCCAACGCTTCTAATACTCAAGGAACGCATTTAACCCTAATCTCAGTAAGCATAATACAACACAAAGTCATCGCTTTTATTATTAAAATCAACCGACACTTCGATAGCCAAGGGACGCCTCAAAACCTAATCTCATTAACCATAATACAACTCAATCATCGCTTTTATTATTAAAATCAACCAACGCTTCGAAACTCAAGGGACGCATTTGACCCTAATCTCGGTAAAGCGTAATACAACTCAGTCATCGCTTTTACTATTAAAATCTACCAATGCTTCTGACACTCAAGGGACGCTTTTAACCGTAATCTCGGGAAGCATAATACAACTCAATCATCGCTTTTATTACTAAAATCAACCAACGTTTCGATACTCAAGCGACACGTTTAACCCTAATCTCGAGAAGCGTAATACAACTCAATCTCGCTTTAATTATTAAAATCAGCCAACGCTTCTGATACTCAAGGAACGCATTTAACCCTAATCTCGGTAAGCATAATACAACTCAGTCATCGCTTTTACTATTAAAATCTACCAATGCTTCTGATACTCAAGCGATGCTTTTAACCCTAATCTCAGGAAGCATAATACAACTCAGCCATCACTTCTATTACTAAAATCAGCCAACGCTTCTAATAGTCAAGGGACGCCTCAAACCCTAATCTCAGTAAGCATAATACAACTCAGTCATCGCTTTTAATCTTAAAATCTGCCAACGCTTCTGATACTCAAGCGACTAATCTCAGGAAGCATAATACAACTCAGTCATCGCTTTTATTACTAAAATCAACCAATGCTTCTGATACTCAAGGGACGCCTTTAACCCTAATCTCAGTAAGCATAATACAACTCAGTGATCACTTTTATTACTAAAATCCGGCAACGCTTCTAATACTCAAGGAAGGCATTTAACCCTAATCTCAGTAGGCATAATACAACCCAGTCATCACTTTTGTTACTAAAATCAGCCAATGCTTCTGATAGTCAAGGGACGCCTAGAACCCTAATCTCAATAAGCATAATACAACTCAGTCATCGCTTTTATTATCGAAATCAACTAACGCTACTAATACTCAAGGCAAGCCCGTAACCCTAATCTCGTAAGCATAATACAACTCAATCATCGCTTTTATTACGAAAATCCGCCAACACTTCTAATACTCAAGGAACACATTTAACCCTAATCTCAGTAAGCATTATACAACTCAGTCATCGCTTTTATTCTTAAAATCTGCCAACGCTTCAGATACTCAAGGGACGCCTCGAACCCTAATCTCAGTAAACATAATACAACCCAGCCATCGATTTTATTAATAAAATCAACCAACACTTCTGATACTCAAGGGACGCATTAAACCCTAATCTCAGGAAGCATAATACAACTTAGTCATCAATTTTATTACTAAAATCAAACAAGGCTTCTGATACTCAAAGGACGCCTTTAACCCTAATCTCAGTAAGCATAATACAACTCGTGTGACGGCTTTTATTACTAAAATCCGCCAACACTTCTAATACTCAAGGAACGCCTCAAGCCATAATCTCAGTAGGCATAATACAACCCAGTCATCACTTTTATTACTAAAATCAACTAACGCCACTAATACTCAAGGGACGCCTTCAACCCTAATCTCAGTAAGCTAAATACAACTCAGTCATCGCTTTTATTACTAAAATCCACCGACGCTTCTAATACTCAAGGAATGCATTTAACCCTAATCTCAGTACGCATAATACAACACACTCATCATTTTTATTATTAAAATCAGCCAACGGTTCGATAGTCAAGGCACGCCTCGAACCCTAATCTCGTACGCATAATACAACTCAGTCACCGCTTTTATTATTAAAATGATCCAACGCTTCTGATACTCAAGGGACGCCTCGAACCCTAATCTCAGTAAGCATAATACAACTCAGTTATCACTTTTATTCTTAAAATCTGCCAGCGCTTCTGATACTCAAGGGATGCTTTTAACCCTAATCTCAGGAAGCATAATACAATGCGCTGATACGCTACTTATGTTAATCCTTAGTTGTTATTGTAGGAGCATACCAACATCTGCTGCCCTTGATGTTGTTGGAAAGATTTTTTAATTCCAGATAAATAAATCTGTGATGAAGAAAGCTTCGGCACTAGTAATATGGTATCATTTATGTACATACGAATCACAGTAGTAAACCTACAGCACCTCGCATATCTGATCACAAGTGCATATACAGGCCGATGATCGACGGAAACACACCCTACAGGTGATCAAAGGAAACAGATCGGGGGTGGCACTCCGCTACCTCGGGCTACCTCGGCGACGGTCGTGATGGACCTGCAGTAGGCTGAACGTCGAGTGGGATGGAATCGGAGACCGCTGCACTCTAGGTGTGCGCACACGTCGGCGAGGAGGAAGATCGCCCAGGAGATCGTGCCGCGGGCGCCGCCGCCGATGCGTCGAGGCGTGCAGAAGTCGCGGCGACCAGGTAGATCGCACAGGAGATCGAGGCACACAGGCGCCTGTCGACGAAATATCGGCGATAGTCCGACCAGGGGTATGCCCTGACCGGTAATGGATTGGCGGAAGGCGCACCAAGGTTGCGAGCAAGATGTAAACAGGGAGCAATCACACAAGGTTTACCCAGGTTCGGGCCGCTATGAAGCGTAATACCCTACGTCCTGCTCTCTGTTTCGATTATGTGTGGATGTATGAGTCTGTGCGTATGCCAGATTCCGTCCTCTGGCATGGGGGTCCTTGCTCTCCTTATATATTACGGGGAGCAAGGTTACAAGTCGGAACTAGCCTATCTGGTACTAAGTTTACATACTTTACAAGTCTAAACTTTCCTATCTCAGCTAGGTCTTGTCCTCCTTGTCGGTCTTCGATATAATTGCCCGTTTTAGGCTGTCCGACCAGCCTGAGCCGATCGGTCTTTGAGCTTGATGGGCCGGCCTGGTGATAGCATGTCGGCCCAAACTAGGCCGTGAGGGTATATGGAGTTTATACCTCCACAGCTAGTCCCCGAGCATCATGGATCTTGAGGGAGAAAACACCGTCTTGCTTGGCTGAGTGAGAAAGGGTGGTCGGACACACGTTCGACATGTGGTCCGAGCAGTGCTGGAGGACCGTCTAGTGCTTCCGACCACACTTTGCTTGCACTTGGTTGACGTTGTCGGTTTTGACCGAAAGATTTATGATGCTCCTGAAAAAAGAAAAAAGAATTTTGGAAGGGTCCCAAACCTTGGAGACGTGGGCCCTCGTTAGTGTGTGATGCCTGCCATCACATGGTATCCGTCGTGATAGGTCAGTGCCTTAGCTCAGTTTTGAAACTAAACTCTTTGTGAAGAGAAAGGATCAGGCCGAGTCATGCAAAATGACGTGGGCCCACGTAGTCCCCGAGGTTGCTGTAAGATAGTATATGTTGCAGCAAGCTCTTAAAAGAAGGGTCTAGCCCATGTCACCTCTCAGGTGACGTGGGCCCACGTAGTCCCCGAGCCTGAGATGAGGTGGAACACATTATGTCAGGGTCTAAAAAGAAGACAAACCGATCATTGTGTCGTGCTCTATGTGTTTCCGACCACTCTTTGAGTGAGACCGAGCGAGCCAAATTTCATTTGGGCCGGTCGGTTTGAACCATGCCATGACTTTGTCATGATTAAGCTAGGATAGCTTTGCTACTTAACTCGGTCCCCGCCGTGGCCGTGAGACCATGGTTTTGAATCTAAACCCATAAAAATAGCTTAGCTATTTGTGCGCGTAATAACCGGTATCATTGGCCAAAGAATCCAGCTCATTTTGTCGGATTGTGTGGGTTGAAATGTTAATGATATATCATTTGCTATACTTGTAACTTTGTTACGGCGGGTTGGAACGACTTTTTGTGAACCCGATCTTTTAGCGAGGCCGTTTTTAAGACTATAGCTAGAAGGAGACTTAAGTGGCCATCGGTAGCTTTTGCTTACCGGGCCGGCTTTCGGGGTTATGCAGTAAGCCGTGCGTCTGCGGAAAAAATGAATTTTAAACGGGGAAAAAGAAACGAACCGGAAAAGCCTTTTTCCGCTAGGGCGGCCCAGTTTCTTCGGCCCATCGAAGTAAAAAACCCTAGTGCGGTTAAAAACTCTTGGTGCCGCCGTCATTTGACCGCTTGGTTTCATTTTGCCTACCGTTCTTGCGGTCGGTCCCCTTCGCTCCCGTGCGTCGTGTCTAGGGTTAGCTCGAGCAACCGCATCCTTCCCGTCCGAAAATCATGGCGAAGAGGCGTCAATCTCGCGAGAGAAGAAGAAGGGAAAGGAAGGAAGGAGTATGAGAAACAAATGAAGCTTCTTTGGTCGCCGACGTTAGCCGACGGCGGCATCGCTGAATTCTTTGGCGGATGGGGGCATGATTCCGCCGGCATCCTTTGAAGTGTGGCGTGTGCCGCCGCGAGGTGAGGCGTTCCCCGCCCTTATGATGGTGAAATAGTTGTTTTTGAAGATTATTTCATCGAGGCTTGGGTATTCCGCTTCATACTTTCCGGTGGAACTCTGCATTTTTGGAGGATTTCTATCTCGTAACCGCAACCGAACTCAATTATGACAGTCGCTCTCTTTGTTGCATATTGTGAAATGTATCTTGCAATTCCCCCAAACTTCAATGTGTTTCGTCATTTTTATGAATTGAAAAAGAGGGGAAATTTAGGAGGTAGCCCCGTAGCTGGAGCGTGCTACCTCTCTCTTCGTGATGGAATGCGTTTCACGCCGGGTCTTTCACTCATACCGAAAATGTGAAAGATTGGTTCAAAAAATGGTTCTATGTGAATGATAATCGGCAAGGGAGGCCTGTCCCTTGTGATATTACTCGATTCCCGAACCAAATCATCGCTGGTCGGATAAGCCAAATGCTACCGAGATGATCGAAGTGAACGAGATCCCGGCAATGATGAATTTTAAGGGCTCGAACGGTTTTACAAAGGGGTGTTGTTTTCATCTCTCGCCGTATCCAACCTTTGAGGGAGAGAATTAATTTCCGTGGGAATATCGTCGAAGGATGACCCTTCTCGTGAATCTTCAGAGGAAATTGCTCTTGATGATATTAACTTGAGGCTTATGAAGATGTTCAAACGGGGGAGGATACTCATATCCCTCGGCCAACTATTAAACCTTATGACCGGAGGATGCCACCTCCACCGGTACCGTCATGTTCACTTTGTTTGTTTTCTTTATATCTCAATGCTTTTGGTAATTATACTGACTGTATATGCTTACGGGGCCGTCATATTTATGTGTCCCGAGTGCCTTTAGATGATCTCGCAACTGGGAAGCTCTTCGCACCAACGCACCGGTTTTGATCGGGGTATTGACAGGATGACGGTGCTCGATGATCGCCGTGGAGCCCGTCGATGATCAATCTAAAGCCGCCGGGAAGCAGAAGGTTGTGTATGAGAAGAAAAAGAAACATTCTGGTGTCCTGACAGGTGGCTCTTTATCTCTTCAGCCCTGTGCTTCAGGCGGTCAGAAGCGTCGTTATCGTCAGATTGCGGAGTCATCGGATTCTCGGATCGATTCGACGATAAGTTGTCGCTTGCTGAAATTGCTCGGCGCAAACGTTTGCGTGCCGAGCGTAGTGGTGGTCGGAGTCATACTCCCCCCCCGTGTACTTCCTCGCCGCGTTGTTGATTCCGGGAATCAACCCGTTATGCCAATTACTAGGGCCGGGCTTTTGATCGCGATGTTCGGCTCGATAATTTGGCCGAGGTTTTAGAGGATCGAATGCCTCTCGTTCTTGTATTGCCTTGTGATACCGAGGCCGATGTTGTTATTGGATCTTACGCTTCGTTCGAGCGTGGAGACCGATATGCTTGATTGGTTCAACATTCACTTTGAGCAATCTCGAACCGTGAGTATATAAATTTATTGGCTCGTATCTTTGCTATGCCTTGAATTGTTTTAATTATTGTGAAAAAATTTGCCGTTGTCGGGGCTCCTATTGTTGAAGATTTGGGCAGAGAGCCCTTGGTGGAAGCTGGGACAGCGTGGTAGGCCAAGAAGCCGTTCTCGAAGCCGTAACTCCCGCCGCCAATGTAGTCGTGGATCAAGAAACTGTTCCACCCGCCGCCGATGTTGTTGGGGATCCGGGGACAGCTATTGCAAATGTTGTTACCGAACTCCGTAGTGGTTACTACGGGTATCAACATCATGGCCTCCTCTCGGGGATGCACGACCATCTCGTGCCGGGTTTGGCACCTGGATTCTTCCCCGGCTTCTTCGCTGAAGGAGATCAATATCGAATATGCGCTTGGGTAGTTTTAGACCCAAGTGTATCAACAACAGCAGACGCCCGAGATAATGGAAGAGGTTAGAGGAGGAACTTCTTCGGTGCCCATGTTCCCGGGTAGCCGCAGCCTACATTGCCCGTCAAGATGAGGATGGGGTGGCACATTTTTGAAGATGTTGCTGGGGTACCATCTCTCGATGGTTTTGAGCAAGTGTTTACGATTTGCGGGCTCGTGTCAAGGTTAGTACTTGTCTTTTAGTGACTCTTCTATTTTGCCTATCTTGTGGTGTTTATAAAAGATCCTTTTCCGCAGCCGTTGAAGATATTGCTGAAAAACGTCGCCTCGCATAGAGCGGTTCAAGCCGACCATGTGTGAAAATGGTCTTCTGCGGAAGCAAAATGAGGATTTGGGTCGGCAAATCCGAGTTTATGAAGGTCGTGAAAAGCTTTGGGAACTTGAGAAAGATTCCCGCTGAAAAAGGTTCTGGAGTCCTTCGGGAGCAACACAAAGGTTTGTTTTACTTTGCTCTTGTTACTTATTATTTTAATAGAGGTTACAAGTAGCGATTGAGTATTTTGCAGAATTGGAGAGTGATAAAGCCTTAATGGCTGCTGAAATTGCTCGTCGAACGAAGTAGGCAATAAGGCCCGTGTAGAAATTGAACGCCGGAAAGGGAGGCACGAGGTGCTTTTTTTCTCCTTTGTTATGTTCTCTGTTTTGAGGTCTTGATCTCGATTGTATCTTATGAATTGTGTTTGTGTAGAAACGCATGAGCGTCATATGGCACAATTTGGCGTGTCAAGGATGATAACCAGCAATTGACGAACGTTATCTTTCCATGGCGGGTGGACTGCAGCCTCGTTTTTCGTGCTTGCGCGAGGTGAAGTGAGGCCGGCAAATCCCCTTCTTGTTCCCGAATTTGTTGTGGATCAATGCCGCCGTTCATGGCGCTTATTGAAGGAGTTTGTCGGGAAGGGGAGCCGTTTTGTTGCGTCGAGTGTTCTAGCTCTTGCGCAATCTCACTTTCCTCGAGCAGATTTTAAGCGCTTGGAGTCCGGACGTCCCGGACACTTCTCCGGAAAAGCTCAAAGATTTGCGAAGGCTTGTTGGGGCACCGCCGTGCTATTGCCGACAAGATAGACCTTGTGCCACGAGCAACAACTTTAAACTTTTTTACGTGGTATTGAATTCGTGGTGCTTGGCACCTTTATTGTAAAAATATCTCGTATGCTTTGGTACGGATGGCGGTCGTATTTGTATAAATTACAATTGCCTTAAGCATAGAATTTAATTAAGTGTTCTATGTGCCAAGAGTTTGGCAAATCTCTAGGTGGATCGTCTAGAGTAATTTATAAGTCGTTGGTCTTGTGATCGCTTTGACTAGGAAAGGTCCTTCCCAATGAGATGACAATTTGTGGAGGTCGTCGATTTCGAATTCTTTTGAGGACGAGATCTCCGACTACAAACCTGTCTTTCTTTTACGTTCTCGTTGTAATAGCGCCGTAGAGACGCTAGATATTTGGCCGTTCTTGGGAGTGTTTCCAAGTTTCGCTCTTCTCCGAATCGATGATAGTTTTTTCGACTTCATTTGTGGCTTCCTCGTCATAGTTTTTGTTCTTGGTGAGCCAAATGCCACTTCATCTCGGTAAAACCGCTTCGCACCAAATATCATGAAATAAGGCGAGACGCCGGTATTTCTCGCTTGGTTGAGTTCGAAGTCCCCATATTACGGCGGGTAATTCATGATACCATCTTCCCGGATGGGTATCGTTGTCTCGATATAACCTTTTCCGTAGTGCGTCTATGATCATCCCATTTGCTCTTTCTACTTGACCATTGGCTCGAGGGTGAGCCATCGATACGTATTTTACTTTTGTTCCTAAGTCTTCACAAAAATCCCAAAATTCACCACCGTGAATGTGGATCCCAAATCGTTATGATGGTGTTGGGTACGCCGAAACGATGTACGACGTCCGTTAGGAATTCGACAGCCTTTTGAGCATTTGCCTTGACTAAGGGCTTATATTCTATCCATTTTGAAAATTTGTCTATAAGTACATAGACGAATTGATAGCCGCCGGGGCTTTTTTGAATGGTCCTATCATGTCAAGTCCCCAAGCATGAAAAGGGCCATGCCGATGGTATTGTTTGAAGCTCATGTGCGGGGACATGAATTTGTTTAGCGAAGAATTGGCAACCTTTACAATGCTTGAACTAGTTTTTTAGCATCGGCGAGTGCGGTTGGCCGGTAAAAAACCCGCTCGGAACACCTTCCCGACCAGTGTTTTTGATCCGCATGGTTTCCACACATCCCTTCATGAATACGTAGTAGTAGTTCTGCTCCTTCTTCGAAGGAAATGCATTTTTGCAATACTTCGGCGCTTGCATTTTTGCGCATAAGTTGCCCGTCGACTAGGACATAATGTTTGCTGCGTCTTATAAGACTATTTGTTTTTCTATTTTATCGTCGGTGTATCCTCATCAATGAGGTACCGAATAAAGGGAATTCTCCGGTCTGGTTTTGTCTCTTTTGTTTGTTCCAAAGGTTCTACCGATGGTATTTGCTCGTTACATCCCTTTGCGATCGAGGAGTCTTGTCGCTTTCTTTTCTTTGGATAAATAACTTTGGAGTTATCTATAGATTTTTTGCACGACCTTGTTCTTGGAGCATTTATTCGAAAGGCGCTGGTCGGATTGCGGCGATGATACCGTTTTCGCTGGTCGGAGATGGGCCAAGAGTATGCTCTGCTTGGATATCATCTCGTTTTAGTTTTGTCGATGATTCTACGTCTTTTTGTGGTGGTTCTGTGGTACCTCCCGTGTGTCGATCCCAATTTAGATAATTGGTCGGCAAGTTTGTTCTTTTCTCTTGGTATATAAGTGAATTCCGACCATAGAATTTATTTTCCAACTTCCTTATTTCTGCCACGTATGCTTCCATTTTCTCATTAGTACAGTCCCATTCTTTGTTGATTTGCTGGACGACTAGATTAGAATCTCCAAAGACGAGGAGCCTTTTTATACCCAACTCGATGGCTATTTTGAGGCCATGAAGTGCAGCTTCGTATTCAGCCGCATTATTTGAAGCTTTGAAATGGATACGCAGCACATATCTTAGGGTATCACCGCTTGGTGCTTTGAACACGACGCCTTTGCTCCTGCTCCTTTTATTTTGAGGGAGCCATCGAAGAACATTTCCCATCGTTCGGCTTCGTTTTGAAATGGAGGTAGGGATATGTCCATCCATTCTACAAGAAAATCAGCCAAAGCCCGGGATTTGATGGTTGTTCTCGCTTCGGAATTTCAATGTGTATGGGCTAAGTTCTATTGCCCATTTGATGATCCGACCACTGGCGTCTTTATTGCGGAGAATGTCGCCAACAGCGTGTTCTGTTACTATTGTGATCGGATATGTATCAAAGTAGTGTAGCAACTTTCGTTTTGTTATTAGGATCCCGTACAAAAGTTTTTGTACGTGTGGGTATCTCTGTTTGGAGTCGTTTAAAACTTCGCTAATGTAGTAGACTGGTCTTTGTACACCATATGTGTGTCCCTCTTCTTGTCGTTCGACGACTATTACTGTGCTGACCACGCGATCGGTAGCCGCAATGTATAGCAATAACTCTTCGTGATCTTTAGGTGCTGTTAGCACTGGTGGCGATGTTAAATATGTCTTGAGTTCGAAGAAGGCTTTGTCTGCTTCGCTTGTCCATTCAAATTTTTGCTTGGCTTTTAATAATTTAAAAAAGGGGAGGCCTTTTTCGCCAAGTCTTGATATGAAGCGGCTTAAAGCCGCCATGCATCCAAGTAAGTTTCGGATATCTTTTATGCCTTTCGGTTGCGTCATTTTTAAAACGCATTAATCTTTTCGGGATTTGGCTTGATGCCGTCTTGGCTAACTACGTTGCCAAGTAGTATCCCCGATGGTACTCCGAATATGCATTTTTGTGGGTTTAATTTCCACTGAAATTTGTTTAAGGCGACAAAGGTTCGCTCTAGGTTTGAAACTAAGGATCCGCTCTCCTTTGTTTTTACGACTACGTCGTCTACGTATGCTTCGACCAACCGGTCGGAAATTTCTTTTGAAGACACTCTTGGATGGCGCGTTGGTATGTTGCACCAGCATTTTTGAGGCCAAACGACATGGTCGTATAGCGTATGCGCCGAAAGGCGTGATGAATGATGTTTTTATTTGATCGTGAGTTGCTAAGGCTATTTGGTGATACCCGAATAGCAATCTAAAAAGGACAACAGTTCGCATACTGCGGTTGAATCAACTACTTCGTCGATGCGAGGTAGTTTAAAGGGGTCTTTAGGGCGTGTTTGTTGAGGTCGGTATAATCAACACACATTCTCCATTCGCCATTTTTCTTTTGTACAAGAACTGGATTGGATAGCGTCGGGATGATACACTTCTTTTATAAAACCATTGTTAATAGCTTTAACACTTCTACCCTAATCACCTCCTTCCTGTCGCGAGCAAACCGTCGTAATCTTTGCTTGATTGGTTTGGCGGTTTCTGAGACATTAAGGAAGTGCTCGGCCTTTTCCCTTGGGACGCCTGGCATGTCTGCTGGTTTCCAGGCAAATATGCTTATGTTGTCCCTTAGGAACTGGACGAGCGCGTCTTCCTATTTGTCGTTTAGATGTGCTCCTATGAGAGCGGTTTTTTCTTTATCGCCGGGGATGAGCTCGATCTTCTTTGTGTCGTTGCTTTTGTTAGCTGATCTTTTGGACTGCTTGACTGGGATCTGGAGATCAGCTTCTGGTATCTTTTTTGCTTCAAGGCATGTTTGCTCCATATGAGCTTTGAGGTCGGCTAATTCGGGCCGCTGCGTAGGCGTTTGTTTCATGATCATGGGCCATAAGCACATTGCCTCTAAGAGAAAGAATGCCTTTTGATGTTGGCATTTTCAATACTAGATATCCATAGTGAGGGACGGCCATGAACTTCGCGATCCCCGGTCGACCGAGTATGGCATGGTAGACGCCTTCAAGTCGGCTACAATGAAGGCGCGTAGTCTTTTTCGAAGTCTTTGTCTTGTCCCGAACCGGACGGGTAGGGTTATTTTTCCCAAAGGCATTGATGGTTTGCCGGCATGACTCCCAGAATGGTGAGTCGTAAGGCTCGAGATCTTCGATCTTTAACCCTAGCTCTCGGAACGCTTGTAAGAATAGTATGTTTAAGGCACCGCCGCCATCTATGAGTACTCTTTCCATGCGTATGTGGTTGACGACCGGATCGAGTACCAAGGGAAACGCCGGTCCGGTATATTTGCCCACATGTCGCCCCGTTGAAGGTGATCGGTTGTTCCGACAGCCGGAGCTTTGGTATCCGTGTTTGCCCCATCTTGTCTTAGCGATCGCCATGATCCTCCTTTTTAGTAATTTCTGTCACGCGAGTTTTCGAGGCCAACCTTGCCGCCGAAGATCATGGGCGACAGGTGTTTGGTGGGCTCGTTGAATTGATGTCGAGGGTCTTTATCACTTTGTCTTCTTCTTCCTCGGTTTTGTCCTTCGTTCAGGTCGTTTTTCCTTGTTTTGTTTTATCAATCTTTGTTTCTTGGCGGCTGCCCCTTTAAAAATTGTGTGAATCTCGGCATTCGCCCATGGTATGGCCTTTTCTGGATGCTTAGGGCAATCCCGGCCTAGGATTTTCTCATATTCTGGATCGAAGTCTCGCTTCTTTTCTCGTTGGGTGGTACCGAATGGACACGTTGATCTCGTGTCTCGCTATAATTGTTTTGAATGCGATTGTCGCGTCGTCGTTCATTGCGATAGTTATTGTCACGTCTCGTCGTTTCGCGCATGTCTTTGCGTTGAAAATCTCTTTTCTCGTCATCGTTTCTTCGAAGTTTTCGTATCCTTGTCCGGTTTCGGGCAAGTTTGTTGCATGGCATCATCAACGCGAGCGAATTCTCGTGCTATTCTGAACATCTCGTCGGTTGTAGTGGGTTGTCTTCTCAAGAGTTCTTTTCGTAGATCGATATTTCCTTGTTGTCGTAATCCTTGTACGAACAAGGACACAACTTCGACTGCTGAAATGTCTGGAATTGTTGTCCAGACTTCTGAGAAGCGCCGTATGTAGTGACGTAGTGGTTCATTTGGGTAGTCGACGATCTTTGCTAGGTCGTATTTAGTGCCCTGGCTGCGGCACGTGGTTCGTAATTTTCGATGAAGAGGTGTCGCAATTGGGGCCAACCGTGAATCGACCCCTCTCGTTGGCGTAATAACCAATTATTCGGCCCACTGTCGAGTACAATAGGAAGGTAATTGGCCATGACATGTTCATCCCCTCCGCTGCTCGTACGGCTACTTCGTATAAGAGGATCCAATGCTCGGATCGACCTTGCCATCGTAAGTTTTGATATCTAGTATCCTGAAACTTTTAGGCCGGACTACCTCTCGTAGGGGCTGAATACGGCTTCGGTCTGCGGCATCCATACGAGCTCGGTATCGATTGTTGATGACTGCTCGGAGGTCGTTGTCATCATATTGTTCACCATGATGGTGATTGAAAGGTTGATCATGATCTCGTTATCTCGTGGTTGATCTGTCTTTGTCATTGTGTCTCGGTGAAATCTATTGTGAGGAAAATTCCCACAACTTTCTCCATCGTCTACATAGTTGTTGTCGTTAGCACCTCCTTCTCTAGAGTCCGGGATTTGATTGCCGAAGAAAGCTGCGCGGCCGGTGGCTTCGAGAGATGCGGCCGGGCGCGCTTGTTCTCTCATATGGTTCACTTGAGCTTTAGCGGCTACTAGGAAATCAATTGCTTCCTCAATTTGGGGAGTTTGAGGAATATTGGCCGTCTTGAGGCGGTCAATAGCAACCGCGATTAGCGCTTGGGGTTGTGTGAACTTGTCTTTCGTTTACAAGGTCAAAATCATCGAGATTGCGCCGAAAACCCCGCGTCGTCCAACCATACGATCTTGATCGGCGGCCTGGATTGCGGCTTCATTTTGTCTTCGTTGTTCTCTCGGCTGCGTTTCGACCCTCTCGCTGTTGCCTTTGTTCGTCGGTTTCTCCATTGATGGTGACCTCGTTGTCACTAACATGACATACCGCGTTCCCTAAATTTTTTGGGAGGGAAAGATGGGAATTGCTGTAATTCTTGAGCGGATTTGGCCGGGTCATGGATCTCTGACTGAATTTCTTCATGTTCCTCTGGTCGGAACATGGTAAGTTGTAGATCTGGAGTAGTGTCGATACGCTTGGTGTTGTTGTTTGCAGATTGTACTTCTTCTTCGTTGTCGGAATAGACCATCGTATGGGCAGATCCCGAGAGTTCTAAGATATTGTAGTAATCGTCAAGTGCGGGCGTGTCCGGAGTAACGTCACGTGTTTTTCTCCGGAGATTGGTCATCCGTGACTTCTTCAAGGTGCACATGGTTGACAATATGTCCTTCGGGTGCGTCGAAAGCGTAGCCGATCATGCCCGAGTGTGGATCGGGAATCCGGTTATAGCCTTTGGGGTAATGCTAAAAGTTGGTAGCTGAATAGGTCGGCGGTGTTTGGCAACCCGTATGGGAACGGTGATGCAACCCTTGGATGCGGGATCTTGCAATCCGATGTGTTTTGTTGGCGCTGGTCTCGTTGAAGGATAGTGGGTGATTCTTGCTTTGATTCAATTTGGATAGATCCAACCGAGCAAAAAACTCCATGAGCCTATCTTGTTGATCATGAGTTGCTTGAACAGATCGGCCCAATTTTCGTGCGGTGGTTGATTGGTGCCTAGAAGAAAAGCTGGAGTTCGATAACTCGAGCTTTGATGATGATGTCTCGTACCGAGGAGGCAAAGGATTTGTATCTTCATTGCTTTGTAGAGCTAAGATCGAGGGCGGACTCTCGATGTATGAGGTGTCTGGAGCGGTTGTCCAGGTCATCGTTCCAATGGTGAAGGTGAGGCCGGCTTCGAAAGTCATGGAAGCCGGGAAGGAAACCATCTTGATCGACGTGAAATCTCGGTGCGCACCCTACCTGCGCGCCCACGTCGACGAAATATCGGCGATAGTCCGACCAGGGGTATGCCCTGACTGGTAATGGATTGGTGGAAGGCGCACCGAGGTTGCGAGCAAGATGTAAACAGGGAGCAATCACACAAGGTTTACCCAGGTTCGGGCCGCTATGAAGCGTAATACCCTACGTCCTGCTCTCTGTTTCGATTATGTGTGGATGTATGAGTCTGTGCGTATGCTAGATTCCGTCCTCTGGCATGGGGGTCCTTGCTCTCCTTATATATTACGGGAGCAAGGTTACAAGTCGGAACTAGCCTATCCGGTACTAAGTTTACATACTTTACAAGTCTAAACTTTCCTATCTCGGCTAGGTCTTGTCCTCCTTGTCGGTCTTCGATATAATTGCCCGTTTTAGGGCTGTCCACCCGGCGAGCCGATCGGTCTTTGAGCTTGATGGGCCGGCCTGGTGATAGCATGTCGGCCCAAACTAGGCCATGAGGGTATATGGAGTTTATACCTCCACAGCGCCGCAATTGATGCGTCGAGGCGAGCAGGAAGTCGCGACCGGAGACGGTGAACTTGCGGCGACCAGGAAGTCACGGCCGGAGTTGCAGCCGCCTTACACCGGAGCGTGGCTGCCGCGAGCGGCGGGGCGGATGGAAGTGATTTGAATTTTGAATTCGTTCCCTAATTATAGTAGGCGTATTGTTACCTGACGGATGATTGACGGGTGGATGTGCGGATGGGTTCGATGATTAGCAGACCTGTGAGTCAGATTTGATTTCGATCCGCGATTACAGGACGTGATTAGTAGAGACTCGTTATGGGTCCGGTGTAAGTGACAGGCTTCTTACGCCTTGAGAAGAATCCAATTATAGTAGAGATGATTATAGTAGGCGTATTGTTACCTGACGCATGATTGACGGGTGGATCTGCGGATGGGTTCGATGATTAGCGGTCCTGTGAGTCAGATTTGATTTCGATCTGCGATTATAGGACGTGATTAGTAGAGACTCGTTATGGGTCCGGTGTAAGGGACATGCTTCTTACGCCTTGAGAAGAATCCAATTATAGTAGAGATATACAACCTCATCCTTCAAACGGTTAGTTAACATGTCATATATATACTCCTACAATACAGAAACGCATCTCGCAGTGCAATTTAACAATAATGGCATATTATATTGAAAGATTATAGGTTTCATTGCCACATTGAGTGACCTCAAATAACATGTAGCGAAAAGTTGAATTTAAACAGAAGTAGCAATACGTGATTTCATCTGAATTTTTGAACATAAAACATGGTTATGAATGGTTGCACTTTGAAACTCTTACATGTGTACAATAAATGAAAACTGTAACTGTGTGCACAAATATTCTTTAATTCCATGCATTCATAAATATGAATTAAACCGTATCATTTTTCCCTCCCATTAGCACCGTGCGAAACGAGTTGGTTCCCAAGCGGTTCATTGCCACGCGTGGCCCTTGCGGTTCCCAACAGTTCAACGCATAACTGGCGAGAAGACAAAATCACGACCTTCATCCTCCCACCCAGCGGTTGCACTTCGCCTTGCACATCGAAACTTCTCTCAACGCCTATCACCAGCAGACATTGCATTCGCCGTCCTCCACCTCCCTTCCTTACGTCGATCTGTAGTCCACATCCTCGGCACAGCAATGGAGGGTGATGGAAGGAACCAGAGGCTCAGGCTCGACTACGACTACACGCGTTCAAGACTGGAGAACCTGCCAGAGGCACTTGTTGTTGACATTGCAATCCGCATTGCATCTAATTCAGCAACCGGTCTGGAGGACATGTTCAAGCTGGGCACAACTTGCATCGCGATGAAGAACGCCTGCCAAAGAAGAACCGTCGCTCGCTGCATCTCAGTTCATCGGGTGCTGTCGGATCCACTCATCTCCAATGACGACTACGTCCGCATCGTCGACAATCTGACTCGCGCCGGCAACGTAGAGGCCAAATTCTACCGTGCTGTGCTGGATACATTGGTTGATAACCACTTCACCGTCAATCCCCCACTAGCAAACCTTGAGGCCGCAGCCACGGCGGGTCACCAGGTTACAAGGTATTTGTATCGACATTTTATAAGTGCAGTAATATATTCAATCAAAAACATACTGATCAATCCATGCTATGTTAGCAAGTTAGGTTTAGACACTATATAAATGCAGCCATGTTAACATTTATGTTTTGTTAGATTGGCCTTGGAATCTTGATGTATTTATTATGCAATTGATCAAGGGAGATTGTTTCAATTATCTTTCAAATTTCTGGCAATACTGAAGTGATGTAGGCTGTAATTTTCCCTGCCTCTCTGTGCTGTAGGTGAATTAAGTGGATCAATTTAGATTATTTTGGCTGTTGTGACAGTAGTACAGGTTTTTTTAGTACAGTTTGAACTGAACGTATATAATTAAATGATCTGACTTAACTCAAATGCTGCTGTGATATGAGTTGTTTTATTCCAGCGAAATAGACTTGCATACACTAGTTTTTTATTACAATTAGTGTGCTTCATCATCATGATTATGACACACGGCACAACAAACACTTAAACAGCAACAGAGCATTAAACATAAGTGATAACAATGTGAACTATTGTTAGGTATGTCCTTGCTGTGACCAAGTACAGGCTCAACGCTGGTGCTTGGATGGATGATCAGGCACGTCTCATCCTCCGTCAACTCGAAGGAGATGCCAATGAGATGCAGGAGGCTGTCATCTGGAGGAACAACCACATCGACCCAATCCGCGTACGTGCTGTCCAGATTATCACCACCATTGTCACCAGGTTCAGCCCTTCGACACTGCTAGCCAAACCAAACCGCCAGGAGTTTGGACGAAACTGCTGCCTTCAGTGGGAGGCCGGCTTCTGCAGCGAAGAATGCCGCATGTACTACGAGTACTTCACCTTCTTCCGCGACATCGCCAGGGTTAGCTACAGGCAGTTGTCATACTTCTAGAAAGTATGCAATCCAACACTGCAACTGTGTCATTTGGCAAGTCATTTAATCCCACGTTTTAGCAATTACCTCTTCGCACGTAGGAGACATACCATCCTGTCTTAATCGTTCAACTATTCTAGAATATTTACAGCTTTGAACCAATACTATTTATGTTATGTAATGTGATCATACACCTAGTGTACCATGTTTATATGTTTCAACCAGTAGTATTTATCTTATGTGATGTCAGATTTGATCAGAATCTTGTATCACAGAGCATGTTCAACGACCTCAAAACATCAGCTGCACGTACAAATTGATATAAATTCGCTTATATCAATGGAAGTGGGGAATTATTATGATGAACATGTAACACAACATCAATGATAAAAACCATCCATTTTTTACAACATACGACCATCAAAGCGCAACATAGTTCTACCACACAGAAACTAATTAACGTCTCTTTATTAAAACATAACTTGAACACAAAATGCCCTGACAATAGTGATAAACTAAAAGAACGACTAGCTTCTAATAAACATTCTCTCCAGGTTATGCAAATCAGTAAGAATAATGCAAATCAGTAATCACTTCTGATACTCAAGGGAACACCAATCTCAATAAGCATAATACATCTGTGTCATCGCATCTATTACTAATAACCGCCAACGCTTATGATACTCAAACCGAACAATGAAGATTAGTTACTAGATGTACCTAATAGTACAACTGTTACCGGGTGTACCTGTTATAACACGTCAAATGTTACGTTAACAAAAGACTGACAACTGTAACATCAAAGTAACATTAGGTGACGATGTAACAGATGCACGATACTGGTATACAATAAAGGGGGCAACATACAGAACATCGAAATAAGGGGTAAAATGGCGAGTCATATTACTAGTTGAAATAAAGATCACTTTGATCAAATATGTAGAAGAAAATATAAAAGCATAAAGTTAACGGACATGATCTCAAGCTTCAAGAAAATAGCTTGAACAAATAAAAACAGGCAGTAATAATATTTAAAGATCATCTTTCCGTTTCAAATTGTGAGACACTCCGATTTTTTAGACTTCTAATTCCTATGCATTTAGACATACGCAATGTCTAGATGTATGGCAAAAAGGATGTACCTATATTTAAATGCATAGCAAAATAGATGTGTTAGGGTTGTGGAGTAATGAGCTTATCAAAGTCAAATTAAGGCATTCCCAACGCTTCTAATACAAAGGAGCCGCCTCGAACCCTAGTCTCAGTAAGCATAACAATTCCGAAAATCAGGGCACGCCTGGAACCCTAATCTCAGTCATTGCAAGGGTGGGAGGGTGAGGGTGTGCGGTGCCGATCAACTTAATCTAGGGGTGGTATCTCGGGTAACGAGGACAATACGAGCGATGAATATTGGTTACTACATGTACCTAATACTACGACCATTACTGAGTGTACCTGTTATTGTGTTAACAAAAGACTGACAACTGTAACATCAAAATAACATTAGGTGATGATGTAACAAATCCACGGTACTAGTATACAATAAAGGGGGCGACAACATGCAGAACATGCGACGGATTTTTTCATTAAACTAAGCCAACGCTTCTGATACTAAAGGGACACATTTAACCCTAATATCAGTAAGAATAATACATCTCAGTCATCGCAATTATTACTAATACCCGCCAATGCTTCTGATACTCAAGGGACGACTTTAACCCTAATCTCAGTACGAATAATACAACTGAGTAATCGGTTTTATCATTAAAATCAGCCAACGCTTCTAATACTCAAGAGACGCATTTAACCCTAATCTCAGTAAGGATAATACATCTCAGTCATCGCAATTATTACTAATAACCGCCAACGCTTCTGATACTCAAGGGAAACATTTAACCCTAATCTCGTTAAGGGGGGGACTACAGGAATTGCAAGCGGGGGGGAGGAATTGCGAGTGGGGATGGGGGCAAATTGGAGGGTGGGGGTGGCGAAGAATTGTGGGGTGCGGGCTGCGGGACAAAAAATTTCGGCGTGGGAGGGTGAGGGTGTGCGGCGCCGATGAACTAAATGTAGGGGCGGTACACGGGCAACGATGAATATTGGTTACTACATGTACCTAATAGTACGACTCTTACTGTGTACCTGTTATAACATGTCAAATGTTGCATTAACAAAAGACTGACAACTGTAACATCAAAATAACATTAGGTGATGATGTAACACATGCACGGTACTAGTATACAATAAATGGGGGACAACATGCAGAAAATTTTCAAGTACAAAGAATGTTACAATATTTCAAAGTATGCATAGTATCCAACTACCAAATAATACAAATTATTCACATCAATACAATTTTTTCCTATTACTAGTTATAGTAATGTAATTCTTGTGGAATGTGACAAGAAAATATTACGACATTGTCATGCATGTAGAAAAAAATTATACTAAAATGTAATTCACGAGATACAATTAACAATTGACACAAGGGTAACAAAACATTAACTAAAATGTGTCCAAAAAATTTTTATGGTAATAACATCACACAATAAATGTGTCTAGATAATGTTACAAACATACTTATACAAGTACCAAATATAATTATAATGATAACAAAACGAAGAACGTGCTTGCGATCGGTCCATAATTTCAATAACAACAAACTAAATAAAATAACATAAACATGTTACATCAACTGAAGGAATTCGAACGCATGAGAGACAAGAAGTATTGGGGTTCAGTGCAAGAACTGAAGGTTCGGAGGGTCACTCCACCGAGGTGGAGAGATAGTTGACAGATCAGTCAATAGGACGCAGACAACCAGAAGCAATTGAGCAGGGGGGATGCCGATTGTTTGGACGAATTTTTGATTATCAGGGCCACAAAGCAAAAGCGTGGACAAGACGACAAAAGAGCAACTAGGACATGGGGTGGCACAAGGACAGGAACAAGAGTAAATAGATAACAAAGTGGAAAGAACTAGATATGACGTGCAAAGAATGTACTTTCTGCATAATGAAATTGTAAAAAATATATTTACATCATTCAAAAAATTCAAAGTGTGCAATATTTCTTATAATCCATTAAGTTCATCCTAAAATTTCAAGACATAATTCAAACATAAAAAAAAAAATACCAAGCGTGCTTTTAAAAGTTAAAAATAATTACTAGGATATGGCAGTCCACAAAGCTATCAAAATATGACAACAACCTATAGCGTTAACAAAACCACATCTTACCGGTTAAAGTTATGAAAGAGGAGAAAGACCATGAAACAAACTAAATTTATACGAGACCACAAAATATTTTCTTTACAAAATAACAGTTACATGTTAAGTAAACAATTACTTGCAATGGAAATTACACTAGACTTCAAGATTCGAGTTCCGAGAACAACAACAAGAAGTGCCCCATGCACCGTCAAGCACCAAAACCCAATAACAAAGCCCAAAATAACTTGTTTGTCGAGGACATCTAAATCAAGCTATTTTATTAACGAGAGGAAATTGGAGACCACCCTGTGTTGCCATTCATTTCCAATAGCTGATACAGAAAATATGATATGAACTTGTTGAGGCTTCCCCGTACATCACCAAATATTAGATGGATTGATGGTTCAAATTCAATAAATCATATTTACAACAAGTGAAAAATTTGAAGTATCCATGGAAAGTACCTCATTGCATTCAACGGCAAGCTTCGAACCATCAAAATTCCATATAGCAAATAGAGTCATCAAACCACTGTTCTCTCTGCATTCAAGAACAAACAATAAGAGAACTGGTAGAAACACACAAATAAGAACAGGGATAGATACAGATTATTAAATACTGTTATAAGAAATACCTGTAAGGCGAAAGACAACATGATTCTCGTACGTGAAATGAGGTGCCCATCCAGAAAACAGATCATTAGCAATCCCTGACAGAGAACAAGCTAGTTGCTCAATCGAACCAAAATGCTTTTTAATAACCACGCTATCCCTCTCATTGCCTACCGATGGGTCAATAATAACAACAACTCCGGACTTTAAATCCCATGCATAGCACCACCGAGACTCCATTCACAAAAAGTGGGACAAAGAACTGCGAGAAAATAGAAACTATAAATGACACGAATTGAAGTCAGATAAAATACTATATTATCAAGGCTTATTGTACAACCATCTGACAACTTGATATCTCGTAGTCAGACTCGGAACCAACAAACTGGAATCTTATAGACTTGTTCTCAACAGGGTTCTCAGCACCAAGCACATGTAACTGCAGTATGACCAGTATAAAACCGTTAGCAGTTGAATGCATGGAAATATTAATGTGAATTGTGAACAAAAACCACAAAATACTATATACCGCAAAGTCCGATTCAAGCAGATGGCGCCATCGGAAGGGCACAACAGCTGGGTATATAGACTTGTCAAGTTGCTTCATTCGACGAATTGAAACATCCATAACTTCAAAGGACATACCCTTCCTAAATGCAAACTGTTCTTTCAATTTCTGGCCAGTTATCTGTATGGACCTAGGAATAGCATGAATAATCCAGTCCCTAAAATAGACAAAAAAATTAACATGCCAATATATACTATACAACCAAGGAACATATAACCAAAAAGCACAGGATGTACCTATCCAGATCCTTAGTACTAGTAGATGATAGCCAACCCAAAAACTCATTGCAGATCAAAGCATCAATTTCAGGATGCTTGAGATCGAGCGCCCAATGCGATAAAGATATATGGGTAGCATTGCATTTCTTCTTTGGCTGACTAGAAAGGTTGTATTCATCCTCAAATGACGAAGCATTCAAATCAATGCCTATCATCGAATCAAGCATACGTACTGATAAACATGCACCGGAATAAAGCTGGTTCTCACTTGTTGGAGATACATTAGGCGACAAGAAAGACATTTTCAAGGTAGGCTCTGGAGTATCGAAACACATAGAATTGAACTTCCCACGCATAGGTTTCATCACAGGAGTTTGGTTAGTTTGTGCTGGCAAAGAAGATAAATGATCCTTACTAGCAATAGCAACCTCTGACAATTGAGTGTTCACATTGACTCCAGGCGCACCAGATATTTCATTTGTTTTCACTACCGACGAACCAGTACAAATGCCTTCTAAAACAGAAATAGTCTTTGTTTGAAGAGCAACATTAGACTGCACACGCGGGAACCGTTTAGAATAATTGACAACACCACCTGGCACAAAAAAAAAATCAACAATTGATGTATAAAATATAAACCTCAAGTTTACAATTCTAAAAACTTGAAGAATTTAAAAAGTAGAACATATAACACAAATTTCCAACTAAGACATCTTTGGCTTCAAAGTCTAGGTACATATACCTTCAAATCGCAAGAAAAATAATGATACGATCAATCGGGTGAAAAATATTTCTTCCAAAAAATAAAATCCTTCCTTCAATAATTGGTTTACAATTACAACTTGAAATGGCATTCCAATATCTTAGATATTGATTTAACTTAAAAAATAACTAACAAAAATAATATAAAGCATGAGTAAGCAAAGTGAGCATTTATAATAGTTTGCAAATTGACATACTAGGTTCTATGCTTTGTTGATTCATGTTCGGAAATACGCACCCATCTTTTTTACAGCACTACGCTTCCACTTGCTAAACTTGTAAACCTAGGCCTTCCAATCTTCGATTGCACAATAGTATCTTCGCCTAACCAAAGGAATACATCATTGACAATAAAACAAACATAGTTAATCACAAAAAATAACAATAGCATATACTAACCCTCGTACTAGAGTCAGTTCCACTAAGAAATTCTTTATATCTCTTGCGGTTAGCAGTGGCAGGTTCACTGCCACTTGTGGCTTCACTCCTTGATAAAAACTTGGAAGTTTCTAATAACTTCAAAGCTATGGCAGCATTTTCATGCACAATAGATGATGCCAGAGAACGATATGACTTGTGCAGATGCTCTAAGCATCTCGCATTATACAACTTAAGTTCATCGAAAATCTTGTCATCAACCTAAAAAATTAATAGGGTTAGGTAGAGGGGCAACATGAAAAAAAGAATGAAAAGAAATTCTTGTTGAGCAAATATTATTTACCTCTCCTTTCAAACTGTTCCGGATTATGGCACCAAAGTCCAACGCTGGTTCAATACCTGGTGTCGTTTTGAATATAGAAGGAGTTGGAGAATCATTGCTAGAATCATATGTTATGTCCTCATCATTCACCACAAGAGTAAGTTGCTGATCCCCTGATGAACGCTTTCGAGAAGAAGGGTATAAAGGAGGTGTAGGACTAACACCAGACGATAATCCGATAATAGCTTGCTGTTTACCGAGCTATAAGTGCTGTTTCCTTTCCGCAAAATCTAAAAAAAAATTATAATCAATTTGTATACACGCCAATAAATTATGTTTACAGTTTGCATATGAAAATTAACTCTCGATGTTCATAACATACCTTTGTCCGACCAAAGACAGATCTCTTGGTCGATTCGGTTGAACTAACAAGCGTGTCCGCTCTAATCATAGCTACAAAAGATTCATTCGAAAAATACTTCCAAACGAGGCACAAAATCATGTGCAATATTCGATTCCCAAGGTCAATGTTGTCGAGATAGACCAACCGACATATCAAATAAAAAAGTTTGAAGACATAATAAGCTTGATCAATAACATATACCAAATAAATTCTCAAACATGACAATATTCATACTATTTGAGTACAACAAAGAGTCTACCTGAAGGATCAAAGTACAACCAGCAACAGATGACAAGGAAATCTTGCGTGGGATTGCCCACTCAACCAGACGAGCAGATTCAAATAGATGCCCATGAACATAAGAAGCCCAATTATAAGATTTAATTTCATCAGGATTCTGCAGAGCACCCCAAAAATTAGAATGACCATCAAGATGCTCTACACTTGGAGCTAAAAAACGACCCATCACAAATATAACAAAAGCAATCTTGAAGTTGTCAATGTGCTGCTTTTCCAACAGACAAGGCAGATCTTCCTGAACAAATCTTTCTGCAGCTTCAACAATACCATGTCCAGTCTTCAGGAAGGAAAGATTTGAATTGATGAAAGACATTTTCTCATCAACTGTTTCCGAGAGAATCATCGATATGTCAATTCCAACACAACTTAGTCCACTGATACGACCAATGTGCTGAGGCGTTATACTCATATGAACCCGGTCACCAAAGAAATATACTTAAAAAACCAATTCATCCGGCTCATCAACCAAAAACTAAATGATTTATTCTCATAAACAATATCGGGAATACTAAGAAGACCACCAAACCCAATTGATTCAACAATTTCACGCTTCCTTGCATCAAAACCAGATATGACATGCCGAACCTTGTTCGGATTACTCAGAAGGTAACAGAATCTAGCTCAAACGAATAATGAGGCGAGGAAGGGGCTGGACTTCCAGATAATATAGCTCTACTGTTGTCATGTGACGGCGAAGGAGACCTTGAAGACACCTGCATGCTCCTTCGACGCCGTCCTTTACCAGAACTACCTGAACTGCTGTCCATTGCGCAAACTGAAAAATAAATAACAAGACAACATATCTTAATAGCTGGACTCAAGATAAAATACCGTGCTAACAAAGCTCAAGTACTCTACGGTTTGTGCAACTAAAACTATAGATCCACCGATGAATACGACATGGCAAAGAAAGCAATAGTCCAAACTTTATGCACATCAATGTGAGAGATAACAAGTTTTAAATCGATGCTGAACGACCACAGCATACTAACGAGAGAAACGAACGAAAAAGCAACACTTCAAAAGGAAATCGAACAACGGAGCGGATAAACTAATTGATGATGATCCAAATAAATAGTCGAAGAGGATAGATCTCCGGACTCACTACCAGATAACCTACAATTCCATATTGGAAATATTGCTTTTACATAAATCATACAAGCGTACCGGTGAGAGAGAGCCAATATCCTTGGACATCTGTAGGGATAAAAGACTCAAAGAGAGGAAAGGGCGAAAGAGAGAAGAAGACGCCGACTGGCAAATGATCGCGGCTACAAATGAAGGTATGGTGCCTCATTCAAAGACTTTATGCATACTCTTCCAAATGACTTATCTTATTAATAAAAGGTACAATAGTCCTATCGATGATACAGTGCAAGAAATGATAGAAAAGGTCCTGCTACATCAAATAGAAAATACATTTACAGACCTCCACAAATTTCGGAAATGATAGAGTAGTACACTACTCAAGTTTAGAGCTAACAAATGCATTGCCTGTTGGAAACTGTGAAAAAACAAAAATCTAATAAACTAAACATTAAAGTACAGGCCATCAGTCTGATATATGTATAAAGAGGACACCAAATCATCAACGGCTTGGACAACGACACAAATGTCTTCACAGTTAACTGCTGAAATAATTTGGTCAATGGTGACCTGAAAAACAGTAAAAAAAAAGGTCAAAACGTGATACTTAACACATATTCGAAAAAAAAATATTTGTAACTACTTACTCCATTATGGTCACAAACATATTTGAAAACTTCCATCTCAATTGAACCATCTGGTATCTGGTACTGACGGGCATAACCAAATATAGTCTCATCATAATACATCTCTGGCTCGTCAACATCCATGGTTCCTGATGAACTAGCAGCTCCTTCAGTGCTTTCTAAACCATCTCTTTCAATGTTGTCAAGCGCCATATTTAGATCGTTCGAAGTTTTTTGAATACAATAGATGAAAATATCACTGTATTGTGTAACAAAATTCTTTGTTTTGTTACAAAGAGAAAAGAAACTATGTCAGTAACTTAGGCAAACACACACATGTAATGAAAAATATACGTCTTACATAGATACATGAAAAAATAAATGTACCAAATTCACTCCATCAACAAGCGACATGTTTTCCCGTGTAGATGGCCTAAACTTAGAAAGGTTCTTCGAACTTGGTCACTACATATAGCGTACCTAGGAATTCAAAAGGAGAATGGTTGACACTAGAAAAAAATATAAAATTAAAAATTAAATAATTACAAGAAATGTAAGAAACTTACGGTGCAACATGGTTGTCTTTAGCAATCCTCCTCCGCGATTCAATAAGCATTTCATACAACATCATCTCCTCCTGCATGCAAAACATTAATACATGCATGTCCAACCTAACTTAACTACCTATGTATACATATGACGTAAATAAAAGACAACATACTTTCGTATCAAAAACGTCACCAACAACATTGTCATCAGGTTCACTGCCAGTGGAATTCTCATCGTCATCCAACATTTCTTGAGTAAGCTTCACAATGAAAGGTTGTCTACAGAATTCATAACATCTAAGGAAATCCTTCCCTTGACCAGAAATGCTAGCTGAACAATATATTAGTACAACATTATATACAATATAAAGATTGTTTTTTAGACAAAACAACAACCCGATAGATCTAAAGTGTCCATTAACGGTCCGAGTTAGCAAACCTATAATAAGATATGTAAATTAAATAACATATTTACACAAATCTTAAATGAAAAAATATTTACACCAATCACATTACCGTTCTTAATTAGAATTCCACCAAGTGCTTTCCACCACTTTGATTCATGATTAGCTCCTTCACCATGGAACTCAGAAAATTGTAGATTATTATCAATTACCTTCTTGCTCTACAACCATATGATTAAAACAATAATCAATTCATAATATACATCTCAAATTGTTCAATAACCGTAAAGTAAAAAAAAATAAACATACATTTGAGCCTCTTATAACATCTATAGGCAAGTTCAGTCCAAAACGTCCACCACATTCATTCACACAGCCAAGCAATATAGCAACCTCACAAGAAAGGTCTTTCTCTTTAACAACCGTGGATGTGCAATTGTCACAATTGCCTAAAGATAAATAAATAATCTATCGAAACTTAAAACAAGATAAAAGAAGTGTAAAATCGGTGAACGATTAATATAAATGTAATTACACACCACAATTGTCGCCACCTATTTCACCAAAATAATTAAGTAGGTGCTGACGACGACACGTAACAATAGCACAATAATCCCGTGCAGCGATAAAAGCTTCCATTATAACCTTCTTTTGCGCTTCCCGCATAATTACAAATTTAAGAAGTACAAAAATAAAATCCAAATCAAGCAAAAAATGTAAGCAGTAAAGACTTACAGTCCTTATCTCCTTTAGATAAAATTCACCCCTAGAAAAATCATTCCGACTATAATAGAGCATACAAGTGGATGGCCCTCCATCACGCCCACATCTACCACTCTCTTGGTAATATCCTTCAAGACTCTTTGGACAACCATAGTGAATCACACAACGCACATCAGGTTTGTCAATGCCCATGCCAAATGCAAAAGTGGCAACCATGAGATAGACCTCGTCCATAATGAAAGACCTAACAAATGAACGTTTCAATAGGAACAAGTAAAATAATGTAATCATTGGAAAGAAATATGAACAAACCGGTGTGCCTCCGCCCTTAAATTACTATCCATTTGTCCATGGTATTTAGCAGCTTGAATACCCATACCTATGACACCTTCAAAAACCTAGAGGCCAGGAAAAAATATAAGAATTCAACTATGCTTAGTGTCATGGAACACATTAAAAATCAACAAGTGATTTCAACCTGCTCAGTGTCACGCACTGTAGTGCAATATATTATAGTTGATTCATGTGCATCAACTCTCCGGGGTACGTCTCGTAACAATTCAACTATGCATTCAGAACTTCGAGGGGGAGATTTCATTAACTTAACTCCATAAAACAAGTTTGGCCTATCAAAAGAACCAATATAGATGAAAGGATCACGCAGCATAAGTGAATTTTTTATGTCTTCGCGGACCCTGAAAATTCAACAATAAATCAGATAACCTAATATACTTATATAACCTTCGGTCAATGAAAAAAGAAATTTCTATACAGACCTCTCAGTAGCGGTAGCTGTAAGCGCAATGAAAGGAATGCCTTGCAATTTAGCATGAAACTGGTGAAGCATCTTATAGGGAAGCCTAAACGTTGAACAAAACAAAGAATTACAACACCTCACAATTAAATAAAAATAAGCCAAGTGATTTTAAAAGTAGCCCAAAATCGAGCCCACTAACCTAAAATCAGGGCCCCACTCAGATATGCAATGTGCTTCGTCAACAGCAAACAACGAAATCCCACGCCGATAAATACTACACCAAAAACTACAATTACACAAAGTCAGACAAACACATATATTATATGTAGCCTCGCTTATAAAGAGATTAACAAAATAACCTCTCGGGAAGCGACGTTGCTTTTTCGGGGGTCAAGTACAACACATCATAACCACCACGTTCAGCAATACTGGTAACTTGAGGGTTCCTTTGACCGCTAGCTAGGTAATCTGCTCGAATGCCTTTCTGCTTAAGGCTCATGACCTATTAATAATTCAAAGGGCACGTCAACAAGCAATACAAACAAACATATTTAAGTGACCGAACAGTGCTAACCTGATCTTGCATTAAAGAGATCAGCGGACTGATAACTACAGCAGTCTTTTTTGTTAGTAAAGGTGGAAGCTGGTAGCTGCAACAGTAGAAGGAAAATAAAATCCAACAATACCATAGCTAAGCAATTATAACAAACAGTGGATATCAGACATGATTTAAAAGAAAAAAAATACTACAGCGAATCTTATTATATGATAAATAAAATATGCTATACCACATGGACTTCCCCCCACCAAGAGTGATTACCACAAGACAGTCACGACCATTACAAATTTCATCAACAACAGCACGTTGATAAGGACGAAGAGATGAGAAACCGAAGAAATTCTGACAATACAAGACCATCCAATTATAAATTGTCACTTTATATAATAAGAAAATACTTACCTTAGCAAATGGTTACCTAAACCATATTGAGGAAAACACTAACCTTGACAACACCGTCCATAATAGCCAAAGTTATGTGGCCGCTGCTACTTCACAACAACACAAAGGTCAACAATAAAATGGCCACGTAAATAAAACAATGAAAGAGGCTTGAGCCAAAACCAAACCGCAAAGAAAAGACCAAGAGCGACCACGCGAAACTACAAGCCTAAAATCGTAGAGCTCACGCGGCAACACACCGTACACTCGATGCCAACTGTAGCTGCAAGAATCACTGACAGGTCAGGATTCCACTGAGAAAAGTAGAAACAGGACACTTTACTTTCTCCATGCCGCCATACAGTACCTAAAGCCTGGTGCATGACATGACAAATCAATGGATAAATACCATTGACGGGTCAAAGTACTAAATACACAATGCAGAGCGATACGGCATCGGATTTCCACTACAACAGGTGTACCTATCACAATGAACTGTACCTATCTGCATTGAACAGTTTTATTACAAGCTAAAACGAGATTCCTAGAGTACAAAGATAAGTGCAAGAATTACAAGACCATTGTAAGTGTACATAAATCAAGACCAGACCATTGTAAGTATACATAAACCAAGACCAGAGCAGAGCCACAATTCCATTTAAAACACAGGATTCCAGTGGAAGTCATGGAGTAGGTATGCGCGAAATTGCAATAATAGTAATTCATGGACCTTCGCCACAGTGGAATAATAGTAACTACCTAGTTCCATTACCTAAACTTCAACCTAGTTCTTATTTAGATCCAATACTTTAATATAGCATATTTAGCTACATCACATATGTCCACCCACTTTAATATGGTCTACATCTATCTAAGCTAATTTACATAGTAAGCTTATACGTACAACATTTTTATAAAAGGGTAAGTCACACAAAGAAACATTCGGCCAATTATCGGTCGCTGAAGTACTCCGTAGGCTTTAAGAGCTACTATTTGAATGGACCTACTATTTGCGTGTCGCCTATGGACTTTATCAAGCAAGTTAGATAACACTGAGATCTCAAAGATACGGGCATGTGCATGACTAGTATCTGATAACACTGGCAACTGACAGATACTGTCGGACATGTGATGACACGAAACGACGTTGTACTTTTTACTACATCTAAAGATAACTTTAATCAACGGTGAAAATGTATCTTCACGTGGATGCTATATTTTCACGTACCAACTTCAAACGAAACGATAAACGAATAAAAATAATGGAAACTACAGCCTACAACGGCTATAATTCAATAAAAAGCAAATAAAGATGAAATCAGTGACAAGGCTCCATTCTATTAACATATACAAGTACCAAAAATACAGCATTAATTGCGAAAACGGTACATCTAGCTAAGTACAACAAGACAAGAGGCTCTCCAATTCAATTTCACAAGTAACGAACTTACATTAATTAAAAAAAGGTTTACATCACATACAAAGGTAGTTACATTAAAAAAAATATATCTACAAATTAGTTGAAAATACTAGCCAAACGAAGTCTACAAGAATCTCTTTGATGATTCACACTAAATAAGTAAATAATTCATCTACAAACCAAGTGTAAAATTAATAAGATCATACACTATAAATACTTAAAAATATTACATGGCTACCGGCACCGCCGTAACACATACTCGAAGCATTCCAAGCAATGCCTAAACTAACATGGATTTTATGTCAAAAACAATTGGACACAGATAATTTACCAACCCAATTAGACAATTTCAAAGGGAACGATACAAACATACCCAAACTCATCAACGAAACAAATAAAAATAGTACATGCATAGTTCAACCATAAAAAATATTACAACATCAAAACATAGAGAGTGCTTCGAACTTAATAATTAAAAAAAAACTAGATAGTTCACACATCTGAAATGAAGACGATTACAAATGCATAGGATAAATATAAGATAACCAAATGCCTAAAGAGTGGTACAGGTAGCCTTGTTCGATCCTCCTTTCTTCATTTCATTCATCTCATCCTTCAACTGAGCAAGATCAATCCTCATCTCACACATCTTAAGCCTCATATCTTTCATGTCAACCGTCTCAACATCGTTCTCAGCAGTCTCTTCAATGCCTTGGACCATGTGGCCTTGGAAGCCTTCACCCACTAGGTGCCTCACCTTCTCTGGATGTTGGCTGAACAAATGCTGAATATATTGACCCTCAAACCAATACTCATTACAAGTGCTATCGTTCTACACATCAAAAACAGCACAAAAAAAACTTAGCTACAAAATAGTCAAAGTCACCGCACTTTTACATCCCAAAAAATATAAGAAAATACATATTACCGGAAAAGTTTCGAGGGCAAGTGTAATACACATTGCCAGCCTTGCTCAAGCGTCTAACCACCTGAATCTTGCACTTGGGGCAATCAACAAGTGGTAGGACTCCCGTCTGGCTGCATGAAGAGCTAGAACCTGTGGATGCCATATCCGATTAACAGGCCCGAGAGAAGAAGAATATCACCCAAGCTGCCCAGGCCCGAGAGAAGCATGAAGAGCTACTAAACGAGAATATCACCAAAGTACTTAGCGCATCCGCAATGAAACGGGAGAAATGGCCCGCGACATGAAGTTATAATATTAAAGAAAAAAGCTAGACGAATGAATAGATGACGAGGGGACATGGGTCACAGGCAGAGTGCTTTTTGGTTTGTCTGCGAGCTAACGCTTCACGACTAGTAACTACCGAGAGCATTGTCGGCCTTCTCTCTCATCCAAGTGGGAAAAAATAAATTTTCCGATAGCTATTTCAGCTCCCACTGTGGAAACCCTTAGTACTAAACGATACAGCGACACCGCGTGCGTCCTAACCTAATAAAAAAAAATACAGAATCCAATAGTGAAGACTATGCGACTCTTGTCCTACAAAACACTACTAAATAAAAAATGAAAAATATGAGAACAAGCATAACGCACAATTCGAATATATAGGGCATTCGATTCTACATAATTTTTAAACTTTAAAGTCATACTTACTAAGCTCGCGAAATACCTTAGCAAAAAAAAAAAAGTATTTTAATATTTCAAAATACTAAAATCGCTTCTAATTCTAAAACCGTGAAGAATATGAACACGAGGAAGTTTAAAACGGAGGGAACATGAGGTTTAAATCGCTTGAAGCCGAGGAGCGCGCGAAGTGTCAAGCACCGTTCCAAAACAGGAGCTTTTCCGGGAAGAATCTGTAGCTCGGTATGGTCTCGTCCAAAGCTGAAATGATTGAAATATACATATAAAAAATAGCAGGGAACATCATCAATCAACGTAGTATTGGATTGGTGAGCCACAGAAGAATCTACTTTATCAAGCCAGCAACAGTATAAGTGGTACAACGTTCACGTGAACCGTATACATAGTACCTAATTCGAGACAATAGAGCCTTGTTTAGATATACACTGAAGTTCCAAGTTTTACTGACTCCATCCCAATCACATACATTTTTAGCAGCTAAAGTATAAAAGTTCAAATTTTTTTCATAACCTAAACAAGGCCCAACCTTCTATAAACGATAAAGGACTGAAGAGAGGATCACACAGAAAAGTACGACTATTAAAAAGTAAAGCAAGATCCATTACCAATGGACAAGCCCGGCAACAGGTATCATACCGCAAACTTATATTCGTATCTCAAGGATACTATAAAAAAAATAATATATAACATGATCTCGTTGTTCTAAATATAGAGTGGCGGATAAAATCCGAACAAACAAACATGCGAAGGGTCAACGCTAAGTCGGCTCATCAACAATATGTGCATGCAAGAAGATGCAATAGATGGTCGAAACACAAAGAAGAATACAACATGAATCTGCATCAACTAAAGCATAACACAACTATAGGACTAGTCAATGGTGCAGATAGTTACAAAGTAAACCAAAACAATTAATTCAAACGCCTTTTTGGCACTAACCACTTGGCGAAGCATAACTACAGCGGCATCTTCAAAGACGCACATAGCATATTAGCATGCCAACCAATATTATCACGCATGAAGAAGACAAGCTTGTCCATCGAATTCTAATAGAACAAATAATATGGAACCCTGAACTACATAAGAACAGACAAGGAATAAAACTTCTTGAGTAGCCGACAAATCCATACTTTTCTCGTCTGCGATCGAAATTGAAAGTGTAAGGAGTTTGCAAGAATGTCTGTTGCCTTGTCACTTTCAAAATAATGAATAATCAATGTAAATTTCCATAGACAAAAACAAATAAATCATTGAGTCCAACGAGAGCTTGCGGGACATCGTAGCAAGCGAACAAAACCAACATGATGATATAAGAAAAACATGTCTATTACATCTTAATTACGAAATTGACAAAATCACTTACATCTATTACATCAAAACAAATTATGAAATATTTATTATAATGGATTTAGAGGATATTACATCAAATTTCTTAAAATTAAATACCAATAAAACATTTCATCAACAATGACTAGGTTTTATATGAAAACGTCTCAGAAAGTACCAAAAATTGGTACACGACTACAAAATATAGTAACATTGACATAGCTAAATCATCAAAACAATTAAAATAGCTGTTTTTCATAAAGACAATTCACACGTAACAAAATTCAACACATCGGTTTCAGTACAACGAGAGTTTCTATGATCGCAAACAAAGGAAACCAACCAATATGATGATGTAAGAAGAACATATCTATTACATCTTAATATCGAAATTGACGAAATTACTTACATATGTTAAATGAATCAAGATGTCAAGTATTTATTATAATGGATTTACAGGATATTACATCACATTTCTTAAAATTCATTACCAACAAGTTATTTGTTTAACCATGACTAACTTTTATATGAATTCGTGTCATAGAACCAGATATAGTTACATGAGTAAGAAATATAGTAACACCGACATAGCTATAGAAAACAAAATACATTATAGTACCTGTTCTACGTGAAAACAACACCAAAATAACGAATTTCGACACATCAGTATTAAGACAAAATTTTTGATTTCTACAAAGATACAGAAACAATTGTTAAGAGCAAACAAAGACGCAAATTCCCTCAAACGATCTTGTGGACGACAACCAAAGATTCCGAAACTAAAACTAACAAAAGCCATTGGAGAACGAATAACACTACATTGTACCTTTGGAATTGCACAACGAAAGTCCAATATATCACAACAACAGAAAAAACAAAGCAAGCAAAGAAGAATGAGACGCATTTGCACAAGCAGTGGCAAGAATTCTTAGCATGCTAGTATACCATAACGCATGCTCGATATAGACTGGAGGCTACGAATATGTGCTTCAAGATTTAATACATTGAAATTTATACCAATCGGCTGCAAGAAAGTTAATCATATATAATGCATGAACAAACAAAACACAGTTCAACAAAGCCAACAAGCCAATGGATGGATCAGCGGAAAAAGGCGCAGTCGAATTTTTATTATAAGAAAATATGAAATGCAATCCAATACATTATAAAGTACGGGAGTGCACTAATTAGAAATGGTAAAAAACGGTTGTCTAGTTAAAAATGGTCCTAGATCAACGAGCAACCTGTTCATTCATAGGTGTAACTAAACAACTTCTCGTACCTCTAACATTGTAACTAAACATAAAGCCACGGGGGAGGGGGGAGTAGGGAGCATAATATTAATACCGCCACTAAATTAGCACTACATTTTATATAATTTAATATCATAAACCATTAAGTTCAATTGGTTAAACAAATTCAGCCGCAAGCAAAACGCGAAATATAACAAAACAAGAGAAAGGAAATGGAAGCTAAGCATTCCAAAAAATATGGAAAAAATATATATTATCCCCACTATATCAAAACTATTATACAACAATTAGAGCCAGCTAAACATAAATTGGGGCCAAAATGTCATAAAGTTCTTTACAAAAAATATGAAAAAAATAAAGATTGCTGCTGCATGAAACTGTAATATATTGTTCCAATCTAGATACTCATCGAGGACACCATAAGCTCGTGTACAAACAAAGTTCAATAAATAAAAGTCACATTAGCGACTTCTTCAAACTAACATATACATCAAATTTAAAAAGAGGCTACATAAGATGGAGAGTGGTCTTCAAGTCAACAAGCTTCCAAGACATGTTTCTCGCCGCATCGAAATGAGGTGCAGACTCGGCATGAAGATTAAGAACATAGTCTTTTAACTCTTTGATACAGTTTTTGCAAATTTCATACGCATCAACCTGTACGGCAGCCATCTTATCCGTGAAATAAGATCTTGGGTCCCCGTTGAAGTGTGAAAGTTTCCATTCAATAGCATTAATAAGCTCACCAAACAACATTTTCGTAGAATCAAGCAATGTCAATACATTTTGACACCAACAAGAGATTATAAGACTAGATCTTCACTAATGTCCTGCGCGTATTATAGTTGAAGGCACCAACAGTAGTCTTCAAATTACGTTCAATATACAACAAAGCTTGGAATGCAGCCTCCTCAGTTGCTTCAATTTCCGTGGAACCCAAGGCTGATATTTCAATCTGCCCACTAAAGCAAATTATCCATCTCAGAAACTCAAAGTGAACAAGTGCACTTAACCAATAAGTCTCGATTCAGCAACAAAATTATATTTAGTATCCCGAAGACCATAAAATCCAATCAAATAATTTAAAATATCCTTGCAAGGCATAGCAACATCATGATCTTGTTCCTGCAATAATATTGAAACACAAAAATTAGCATCCAATGCAAATCGTTAGGTAAAATACAATCCAAAAAATGATACAAAAATTAAAAGTTGGATTAATTCTGAATAGTAACGCTTACACATCTAGTGAACAATCGGCCTTTCCTCATCAATTTCTGCTCATGTCGATGAATACGAAATTGCAAATCATCAATCTCTTAATGTATCTGCTTCGATTTTTCATTCAGCTGGTCATGTGACAGATTGAAGTAATCAGTCACCGTAGCAAACACATTGCCCCTTGAACTACGGGTTCCATCAAAACTATCACAGTTTTCATTATGCTCCAAATCTTGGATAAATTCCTGTAACTAACCAATTGCTTCACACCACTTGCCAAACACATTCAGCAGACAACATTTAGCTTCAAGAACATAATCGTAGGTATTAGCTCTCTCAATACTTCGCCTACACGATCTGCTGAAGTCACATATACAAAAAAGATGATTCTTCGAATAAACTTGAAAGCCTTTGATACAGCACAAGCCTCGGCACTCTCAGGATTAAAAAATTCTTCACTACGAACGGTTACAAAATTGCGCCGGTCTCCACAAACATGAGGGAATCTTGAAACGTCAATTTGGATAAAAACCCTAAAGAGATCAGCATCAGATTTCATTGAACTAAAAGAAGGTGCGGCATTCGCACCGGCAATCTGCATGATCGTTTCAAGCATTCGGCGCCGGTCAATACTAACAAACTGAGCATGGCCCTGAAACATGTGTATGAGACAAACCAAATGAGAACATTATTAAACCAAACTTTAATCAAACAATTAGAAGAAATGGATTCACGACGACGTATTTCTTTGCCTAAATGTCACAATCTATCTATACAATTCAATAGAAAATGAGTATTAAAGAAGACCAGCAATACTCAACGTAACAAATATATTATGTGCAAATTATTACAACAAATATTGAAGAAAATGTAAGTTTCCTAAGAACAATGTTTATATAAATATATTATATTATCCAGCTATAGAAGTGATCAGATGCTTCTAGCTCTAACAAAACATGCCAGGCAGCCAACATGACACAAGGACAGGAAAAAAAGCGACATCAGGACGATGTATATACACCTGGGAAAGAAGGTGCAGAGCTTCGTTCAACAATGCTTCATTAGGTTGCGACGATATTGCGATGCTGTTGCTCCCACAAGAAAATGATCCAGAGATAGAAGAAGAAGACATAGCGACACAGAAGATAGACAAAAGCCAAGATAGATTCAGCTGAGAGAACTATGACAACGAGGAACAAACAACAACTCCAGGACGGGAACGGCAAAGGGCGCAGCAAGTGAATCATAAATGAAGAAAATGGGAGAGAAGACGGACGAACGAGGCTCGCGGACCGCAGAGAGAAAATGGAAGAGAAAAATTCAGAAGCCCTAAAGGACAAGGAAAACAATAAAAAAGGTACATGTACAGTTCCAACGACCTTGCCCGCTAAAGGAGTATGGGTATTGAAGTATTTCAGGTTTTGGAAAACAAACAAAAATACAAAATATTTTTCAATTCCCACTAGAGAGGTGAAGAATAGAAATGAATCTCTCTGTAATATAGGAGAAGACTTTAAATATTATTCGAAACATTGCTAAAAATTATTTTTAAAAGGACCTGGTACTAATATTAGGGGCCCAATTAAACAATATTTAACATGCAAAAAGTATTACCATATAGTACAATAAATGGTATAGGATGCGTACGAAAAGATGCAAAACTCACATATTCAGCCATGCAGGGTGCATAAGTCAAGACTGCGTATATACAGGATTAAAGATGGACATCACAAGGCACGAGGGCTCATGCGTGATTCCAGGCACTGCGACACGGACAAGACACGCCATGGCAGTGTCAGAGTCTGTAAACGGTGCAGGACGCGAGATTGCATGGAACTAGATTCTTGCAAGTTCAAACGTGCACTGACCAAGGCTTTAAACAGTATCATCACAAAATCATGCAACTGCATTTGTCTTGAATACAAAAATATATCAAACTCATTACGAATACATACGTTTTTTCAAAAGGATGCGCTAACTATATTTAGCAGGTAAGACTATGACAAAGACATGTTACAAAAAGAGATGCAACTTGTACCAATTGTTGTGACTTGTGAGGACGACGTGGCATGATGTGATTCTAGAGTGGAGGCATACGTAATTAGATTCAGACAAGAGCTGAAATGCAAACCCATGCATAATAACGGTCGCATAATTCAAAATAGTTCAATTACAACACTAAGTTATTGATAACTAAATGGAGCTAAATACATTCGTCAGCGAAGATAATGCAATGTAAAAATGAACAAAACTTCCATACGCAACTAAACACAACAAGATTGTACTACACAATGCACAGGAATAGGGGGTGACATGGAAGAACATGATGACAACGAACAGGGGGTGATATGCAATGCAACCTAATAATAGTACTATTAAAGTTAGTCCAAACTTTCTGTAACATTAGTAGCACAAACAATGAACAACAATTGGTACCATAAATTGAAATGCATCTGGGACGTCAAATATATAACGGGACTTTCTATAACTGTGGAGGTATAAACTCCATATACCCTCACGGCCTAGTTTGGGCCGACACGCTATCACCAGGCCGGCCCATCAAGCTTCAAGACCGATCGGCTCAGGCTGGTCGGACGGCCCTAAAACAGGCAAGAATATCGAAGACCGACAAGGAGGACAAGACCTAGGCGAGATAGGAAGGTTTAGACTTGTAAAGTATGTAAACTTAGTACCGAGATAGGCTAGTTCCGACTTGTAACCTTGCTCCCCGCGATATATAAGGAGAGCAAGGACCCCGTGCCGAAGGACGTAATCGGCATAACGCACGGACTCATACATCCACATCATAATCGAAACAGAGAGCGGGACTAGGGTTTTACGCATCTTTGTGGCACGAACACAGGTAAACCTCGTGTGATTGCTCCCTGTTTATGTCTTGCTCGCAATCTCGTGCGCCTTCCGCCAATCCATTACCGGTCAGGGCATACCCCTGGTCGGACTATCGCCGATATTTCGTCGACAGTGGCGCGCCAGGTAGGGGGTGCGCACCGAGATTTCACGTCGATCAAGATGGTTTCCTTCCCGGCTTCCATGACCTTCGAAGGCTGGCCTCACCTTCAACTTCGGAACGTTCACCTGGACTTCCAACTCAAGCAAGCTTGCTACTACAACTCTCACGCCTCCGGCTATCACGCCGACAATGGCACCAACAATGGTGGCTGCGCCAAACCAGATCCAACTCATCCCGGTGACCACCATTGCAGTCCCAACCAATCCACCACTGATAGTTGACGGCACGGCGTCGACACCTCCGACCGGTCCTAACCAAAGGAGGCATGTCAGCAACATGGATCAACTCCGTTTGATCCATCAACAAGACATGAGGTTGACAGAAACCCATGCCAACTTTGAGTCGCTCCGACGACACGTCAGCGCGATCTACAAACCGCGCGACAACAACAAGTTCCTAATCCGTCAACACGAGGACAAAACAACCGTCGCAGAGTAACTTTTGGGTGCTCCGAACGGCCACGTTTGCAGCCGGCGAATCTATGACGTCACATTCCAACAAATCCTCGTGGCAACCGTACACAAACAGGTGGCGGAAGAAACTCTGCGGCTCCGACCACGGCCAACCATCGTTCGTAGTGGTCGGAGAGCCCGGCCGAGCAATATACGGCGGAGAATCTTAGCCGATATTCAAGATCTCGAGAGAGAGGACTTCACAACAAGCCTCACGGAACAACAGCGGTCAGCTCGAGACGACACAAACTACCCGACACGATGTACCTAGTCGGAGTTACGCGTCAACAAGATGCAGCCTTGAAACGCCCGTCGCAACGAACGACGGCGACGCCGACGAGAAATTCGACGACCTGGTCGGAACCCACCAACTGCGCCTACTACTGCAACACGGCCAAGAACAATGCAGGAATCAACACATCCAATGCTCGGTTGTTTGCGAACGTCTTGAGCTAGCCGCCACCCTTCGTCATGGCGACCGGTCCGAAGGGATGAACAACGAAGGGAAAGACGACGGCAAGAGATATTGACTTGCCATGGCAACATCGGGTGCAACGGAGCAAAGAGCGGAAACGGCCACGAGCACGATCAACTCGGTCTCCCTCAATGACGAGGGCGTCTGCACACAGGGCCAGGGCACTCGCTGACCGACACCAAGACGTAGAAAGAAAACGAAGGGAAGAGCGCCAAAAACACATGGCAGCAATCAGAGAAAATCGCCGCAGTTTTGGCATGAACCCATTAAGGGATGGCACGAGGGATTCACCTAACATGGATGAGCCTCGTTGTTGTAACCAACCCATACAAACGACCACGTATACAAACGTGCTCGGAGTCCTCCCCGGTCGAACGGTTCCATCCGTCCAAACAAACCGCAATGGTTTTATCACTCCTTTCTTGGACAATTTGCCGACTCGAGAACCAAACCGGAGGCTCCCAGCCCAACTCCTCCGAGGATAGGATACCGCCGCACACCGAGCACATATTCCCTAATCCAATAAACCCAGCTAACCTTCGGCGCATCAGAACAGTTCGATCACCAGGGCGCAAAACATCAGAAGGCATGTTTATCAATGGCGAGTGGTACGAAGTAGTTCAAAAAGGAAGCCAGTTTGAGAAAAACTCAAGCTCCTTAGATTCCTTTATAGATGTGCCTTTTCCAAAAAAGGACAATCTCAATACTACTCGGAACGGGATAAGTATATCCGACCACGCTCGACGCCGAGACGATCAAGTCTTGGACGATGACGACCTACTACTCGCACCGAAGAAGATCCGGTCATGATTCATGACTTGGAAGAAGGAGAAGCGAGCCGGAAAACTAAAAAGAATGAGAGATACGTCCTCCTCTTTTATCAAAGCACAAGTTTTCTTTTTAGGCGATTTCCCTTTCAAGGTTTAAGTTAGCGTCGATCGTACACATCGTTGTAAGTCATTCTAATGACAAAAAAGCAATCTAATGTGTACTATTTTATAATGAGAACTCAAGTTCTTCGTGTCAAACACTTGAGCACATGAATTTTTCTTGTCATTCAAAGGAAAATCATCCTCGGATCCGACGCGTTACGACATTCTCTAAACGAGAGGATTCCAAATCGAAACAAAATCCTACGGCATAAACATGACAAAGTCATAAAACAGGATCAAAATAAAGAGATAAATAAAAGGAATCTCGAAGGATTCCGGCACAAGACACATCTCAAAAGATCCAATTCTTTCATTAAAAATATAAAAAATTTTACAAACGGGAGCGATTGCATCTAAGCAATCTAGTCATCCCCGAAAAGCTTGCCGACCACCAGGTCGACAGGAGTCGCGACAACGACGGCCTCCGCTGCCCCGGCGAACTCGACGGCGCCGCCCTCCATGGCGTCATGCGCCGCCACCGACAGCTCCATGCCGCGGACGTCGACACCGGAGATGGCATCGACGGTAGCATAGGCGGCGGAGGCACCATGGCGGACGCCATGAAGCGCCACAGTGGCCACCTGGCCGGGGATCGCCGCCAACCGCGTGACCACGTCGCCACCCTGGGCGTTCACCGCGTTCACCGCGGCATGCGCGGCCTCCTGCAGCTGCTCCAGCTGCTCCGTCAGCTCTGCAAAAACAGAGTAAAACTTAGAACAACAAGCACCAAAGTAAAATAGGGAATATGAACAGAAAAAGGAAACGACACTCACCGCCGACCCTGGTGTCGGCAGCTTCACGCTGCCGAAGTAACGTGTCCACCTGGACCTTGCGGGCCAACCTCTCGTCCGCCGCCTCATTGACGGCGGCGTTGGCCTCGGCGTCGAAGTCGGCGACCCGCTGCTTCTCCGCCTCTAGCTCCTCCTGGGCGGAGGAGAGTGCATTTAGGAACAGGTCGGCGTTCGCCTCCGCCTGCCCCAGTTGCTTGGTGGCATCGGAATAGAGATCCCTGACGTGCTGCAGCTCCGCCCTACAGCGGTCGAGCGCAGACGCCAGGGAGTTCGCTGAAACGCTGCTCAGCGAACGCGGCGTGGAGACACTGGCGGCCACCGCCGCCTCTTCCACCGCCGCCTCCTCCGCCACGACGGAAGCCGCCTGCTCGCCGCAGCAATGGCAGCCCGGCCTCCACGCCGGAGCCACACCGCTCGGGGGCCGCCGCCCCGGCACCGCCCGTTGCTCCTCCGCCGCTCTTCTTGCCGCCTCGGCGGCGCCCGTGGCGAAGGTACCGGCCGCGCCTCCAATGGTCGGAGGGTATACCTACATTGTGAACGACGAATTGCGGTTACACCAAAAGAAGAAAACCCCAAGATTAATCAAGGAAAAACTCCAATCCAAGCTCACCTCCTCCGCGGCCTCACCTCCCGAGGGGAGTTCACCGACTCCTCCCCCCGCCGGCGCGCTTACCATGGCGGCGGTCCATCTAGATGGCGGCGACGAGCGAATGCAATCTAAAACCCTAAATTTGGAGGGCAGAAGGAGAGGAGCAAGAACAGAAAATGCGCTGCGGATAGAGAAGTTCTTAGTGCAGGCGCCAATTTATAGAGAGATTGGAGGACTCGAGAAGGCAACCGATGGGATCGTGGGTAATCAAAACCCCGCGGCCCTCTCGTTCCCAAGAGCACGAAGTGACGAAAAACCGCTCCACTAGCACGATATGCATTTATACGTTTCCCTCGCATCGGGAACCCCCCGCGCGCTCGCTGACTCACATTGTCAGGGAGTTGGAGCGATTGAGTCACTGACATCTCGATCCCACGCCAACAAAGAGAAGTGACCCGACCGGAGTCCAAAAATGTACCCCAGATGGACGTGACAGTCGGTTGCTTGATGCACGGTTGCATCGGCAAGCGAATATTTTTTGCTCCACACGCGATCGTGACGTGACACAACGGACTAAAAGATAAGTATCCAACATCTCTAATAAATTTTCTATTTTATTTATCCATCCATTTCAAAAGACCACACTTTGGAAAAACCAGTTCTTCACAAATCTTTTTTCTCAAACACGAAGCAAGCCAGAACGCACCGTCTACGGTCTCACTCGCTACGTGTTAACAAGCACCACGCTCAAACAACACGAGTGCGCCGCCGGTCGCTCCCAAAGGAAAAGGGCTCCAAACACTCCGGCACCGTCTTTGTTTGTTTAGGATCATCTAATCCCTAAGGCCTGGTCGGCTCTTGAATGAGAAAGAGACTAGTTTTTGGCAATTTTTTCTTCTAAATCTATAACAAGCATAACTTAGCCTTCTGCATGATAAGAAAATCTAACACACCACATGACCATTCTTTCAGGAACAAAGGCATGATCAAAATCCACCACGGGAAGACGGTGGCTCACAGCAAAATATAGATAAGTGCTCTCCTAACCTAACATACATGCCCTCACCAATCTTTTTTCACAAAAGATTTCTTTACACGAACTACTTCAAAGTACGTTCAACACATATTTACAAAGCTAAAAACATCCTCTTTTCTTTGTACCAAATGGCCAAGTACGTCATCCCTCCAACAAAAACAATCAGCATGCACCGTCTCGATCAATCCCGCTACGTGTTCACGGCTCAACGCTATACAACACGGGGATGACGGTCGCTTCCTAACGGAAATAGGGCCCTAAGTGATTCGGCAACGCGCTATTCACTATAGGTCATCTACACACCTGAGGACTGATTAACTCTAAGGAGAGGCGATTACCAAGACCATTCTTAAATAATACATCCTAATACAACTTCGTGTCATAGATTATATCAAATCAATACGATTCAGCATACCTCATCAAAACATTCACTCATACCAAATTTTCTCTTTGCAACAACAACTCGAAGAAGCGTTCCAACCCGCTCGTAACAAAGTTACAAGTATAGCATCAACAATTCAACCCACACAATCCGACAATTTGAGCTGGGATTTTTTCGCCAATGATACGAGTTATTTCGGCACACAAATAGCAAAGCTATTTTCATGGGTTTAGATTCAAAACCATGGTCTCACAAACACGCTTGGGGGACCGAGTTAAGTAGCAAAGCTGCCTTAACTTAATCATGACAAAGTCATGGCATGGTTCAAACCGACCAGCCCAAATGAAATTTGGCTCGCTTTCGATCTCACTCAAAGAGTGGTCGGAAACACATAAAGCACGATATAATGATCGCTTGTCTTCTTTTTTAGACCCCGACATAACGTGTTCCACCTCATCTCAGCTCGGGGACTACGTGGGCCCACGTCACCCGAGAGGTGACATGGGCTAGATCCTTCTTTTAGAGCTTGCCGCAACATATACATCTTACAAAGCAACCTCGGGGACTACGTGGGCCCACGTCATTTGCATGACTCGGCACGAATCTTTCTCTTTACAAAGAAGTTTAGTTCAAAACTAAGCTAAGGCAACAACCAATCACGACAGATACCATGTGATGGCAGGCATCACACACTAACGAGGGCCCACGTCTCCAGATCTCCAGATTTGGGACCCTTTCAAAATTCTTTTTTCTTTTCAGGAGCATCATAAATCTTTCGGTCAAAACCGAAAACGTCAACCAAGTGTAAGCAAAGTATGGTCGGAAGCATTAGACGGTCCTCCGGACCCCGCTCGGACCACATGTCGAACGTGTGTCCGACCACCCTTTCTCGCTCAACCAAGCAAGACGGTGTTTTTTCCCTCAAGATCCATGATGCTCGGGGACTAGGTGTGGAGGTATAAACTCCATATACCCTCACGGCCTAGTTTGGGCCGACACGCTATCGCCAGGCCGGCCCATCAAGCTTCAAGACCGATCGGCTCGGGCTGGTCGGACGGCCTAAAACAGGCAAGAATATCGAAGACCGACAAGGAGGACAAGACCTAGCCGAGATAGGAAAGTTTAGACTTGTAAAGTATGTAAACTTAGTACCCGATAGGCTAGTTCCGACTTGTAACCTTGCTCCCCGCGATATATAAGGAGAGCAAGGACCCCGTGCCGAAGGACGTAACCGGCATAACGCACGACTCATACATCCACATCATAATCGAAACAGAGAGAGCGGGACTAGGGTTTTACGCATCTTTGCGGCTCCGAACCGGGTAAACCTCATGTGATTGCTCCCGTTTACGTCTTGCTCGCAATCTCGTGCGCCTTCCGCCAATCCATTACCGGTCAGGGCATACCCCTGGTCGGACTATCGCCGATATTTCGTCGACAATAACTAACATCAAAAACTATATAAAAAATAGCTTCATTAGGTATCTTTCATAGGTATGAGACTAGAACACAAAAACATTACAAAAAGAAGTACAAGGTAATACAATATTAACAAGCATAGAAAATCTACAACCTTATGATAACAATAGTTTAATGATTGGATAACTATTGACATAAAAAAATACAAATCACATCCATAATTCATATATGTACCAAATTTAGGTACGATACACATTGCCAATAAGTTCAAACAAAGCCAAAATTCATATATACACAGCCATAATTCATATATGTACCAATTCAAACATTGCCAATAACTTCAAACATTGCCAAAACATGAAGAGTATTTGGGGACTAATACATGAAGCCACAACATGAAGCCAAATAAATAAATTATGAAAACAGAGTTAAACATAATAGCGAGTGGTACAAATATTACATACTAATACCATAACCAATCACAAGAAAGACTTCATACTAAACTGCGATAACTTAGAGTGCAGAAAAAGTCATGCTCAATATTACAACACAAATAATATCATGAGACAGTACTATGGCAATGATCCACAAATAGCCAAAGCACACAAAGAGTCCTGCAGATGATCACCGAAACATAAGTCTTCAAACTCGGACTGCAATACAGGCTCAACCATGCGACTAATCAATCAAACCATTGCTCTGCAAACCCAAAAGCTTCCAACTAAGCTTGTTCAGCAGCTCAAATTGAGGAGAACAGACACCATAACAATCCACAACATACTTGTCAACTGCTTTTAAGCCATCCGAGCAGACCTTAAATGCAGATAGCTGGCCTGCAGCCAGAGGCCCAGCAAAAACAGACTCAGGATGCACACTGAACAACCCAATCTTACCTTCAATAGCATTGATCAACTCACCAAACATCATCTTCAAAGAATCGGACAACTCAAGCGTCTTGGATAACATAGAAAGAAGGGTTTTCTCGAATTTTAAGTTCCTTCTTGCACCGGTAAGAATTAACATCAACTACTTTGGTAATAAAATGCTTGTCAATGAACAACAAAGCCCGGAAAGTAGCCTGCTCCTCAGCTTCAACATAGGTATGACCAATAGCATCTACCTCAATATTTCCACCATATTGGAATCCATCCATGTAAGGGAAATTAAATTAACCGTGCTCTTAACATGGCCAGATGCATCCGAAGAATTGATATAACCTGCAGCAACTAACCCATAGTAACGAAGTACAAAGTCAAGAATCCACTTTGAGGACAATGCTACCTCTTGGAAAGGTCCCTGCAGATTAATACATGAGTTATGATTGAACAGATCCATAAAAATAATAGGCAAAAAAATCAGAAACTAGCATTACATTTAGGACAAATAATCTGCCTTTCTTAGCAAGCCTCCTTTCATAGTGACGACGGTCAAGCTCAATTTCATCAATGCCAGATACAATTTCAATCTTCTTGTGATGCAACTCCTGGTGAATAGATGACAAATAGTCACTCAGGAGACCATAAACCTTACCAATGGGCGAAAGTGGACCACGCACATGGTCCTCAAATTCGAAGTTTGAAGCTGGATTTAAAAGTTCTCAAACTTTCCAAAAGCCAAATCCCACCGAACAAGCAAGGCCGAAGTCCACCAAAAGCTTCCTAGAACATTTCAAAGGTATTCAAAGCCTCCAACTTCTCGCACCACACGACGCTATAGTCATCAATACGGATTTTGTAATTCGACACCAAATGATTGACAGCTAGATAAACAACACTAGATTGAGCAGACACAATATCACGGGAGGCCTCACTACGGACAATAGAATGATCAATGCGCTCTCCATTCACAGTGGTCAGGTGTGAAACATCAATATTGATAGCAACCTTAACACTACCATCCTCAAATTCCTCGACGCTGAAGTTAGGACCAACCCGTGCACCTGAACTATGCATGACTTCCTCAAACATTGCCTTCCGATCAATCCTAACAAACCGTGTCCAACCCCGCAATAAAATAAAACATACGAAAACATTTAACGAGAGATACAAAACACCTCCTAAATAAAAACAGTAAATCCGGGTGATTACGCACTTGCAACATTACATTCAAGATCATAAAAAAATACTATATTTTACTTAAAATGTGTGCACACTTACATAAGAATAACTACACCTAAATACATACATATTGAGTCATAAGAATAACTACACCTAATTACATACATATTGAGTCTTCGCTCTAAAACACTAACTCAAGTTATCATCTCCTACATTCAATGATACTTTTCTAACAATTACATACTAAAAGATAAATCAATATTTCACCAGAGAAATTACCTAAAATAAGAACTATAAAAAGAAAAAGAATGGTACAGACCACAAATTAAAAATCTGGAAAATAGATAATATGAAACAAATAGCATATACAAAACAGATGCTCATAAGAAATTTAATTAACATTACAAAGATAGACCGTGTGAAAATTAATAAGTTATTAATAGAACCAAAATCCATAACGGTACATACTAGCGGAAAATTACATTATATTATACCTAATGACAATCAATATGTTGTTTACAAAATAAAAAAAGCTTAAGTAATCAAAACATCAAACAAAATAAAGACGGATACAGTTTAATATTCTAGATCGAAAACTTCCAGTGAACTAAAGAGACACAAATCTGACGTTCTAGGAAAGTCAGAGACAAATACAAACGATGAAGGAAAGGGATGCAATGCAGCCAGTCTAGATTGTAACCTGAGAAAGAAGCTTCAGTGCTTCTATTCCATCTTCTCCATTACCCCCAACCGGTAGAGAGGACGAACTGGCATCAGAACTCGAGCCAGACTCAGACATGCCGATGCACAACCTAAGAAATATAACTAGTCAGTAGAAGAAATGTCGAAAAATGAAAGGATTAGGAAATTTAAACACAATCCAGAAACTCATACAAAGAGGGAACCCTCTCTACAGGAGTAGAACGATAGGAGAGGCGAAAGAGGAGAACAGCAGAGAGTGGATGGCCGAAGACGCTATTGAGACATCGACTCTCTCATATAAGAGTGAGGTACTCAAAACGATGTACTGTGGTTGGAACTGACAGTTAACCCTACAAATATTTTGAACATCCAATAGAACGGCCTTGTATATTTACCTACCAACTTCCAAAATTTTTCACTCTGTCAACATCACATCAAACTTGACGCGTTTATGCGACATCGAAAATAGATAAAAGAAAAAAAATGAACGGTTCATAATTATTTCAAACGACGCATGTTTTGAACATAGTTAATTTACAATTTCACAATAATTAAAACAAACAAATGAAAGTAGTTTTTTTTTTTCTAAACTTGTTTATTTTTACAAATGTACACTCAATGAGTACCGTATAATTTTTTTACTCAATGATTATTTTTGCAAATGTACACTCAATAAGTACTTCGCAAATCTACACTCAATGAGTACTCAATGAGATTAGTTTTTTTTTTTTTAACAATTTTCTAAACTCCATTAGTACACACAATGAGGACACGGGAGCATATAAATTCAGAACAAGACACTTCATATTTACTGCTAAGTAGTTTTGCTTAATATGTACCTAAGTAGTTATGTACCACATTGATTTTTTACTTAATATGTATCTGATTACTTTTGCACCATCTGGATTTTAATCAAAACTGAATTAAAGTACCACGCAAACGTTTAACACACAACTGCAAACACGTACCTCATAACTAAAATATTAAAACATCAATTATCTTTGGTGAGTAGTTAAAAATAAGAGCCTAAGCTGATAAAAAAATACTAGATTATTAATCTATTCTAAAAGAGAAAGACTTCAAGCATTTAAGTACACCTCGCATCATGTAGTAGTACACCATGAAACTAAAGGACATTGAGCGGTGTCCCATCACATCACTGCTGCCATATCGACATGTATAGCAATACTAGGTCGCTAGAGCAGGCTATCGGGTCAAATCAAAGTAGAAAAGAGCAACCATACTGCATCACAAAAACACTACAGTAACAAAATTTTAAGTAGTACATGGACTTCACATAATAAAACAAAGAGGAAAACGTAAACAAAGAAAACTAGATATATACTACAAAAAACAAATCATAGTTACCGAAACTATAAGCAACTAGTACAACATTAAAGCTATGAAAATTATAGCGGAATTATAACGAAAAGAATGAAGCCATTACATACCCAAACTATTACATTTAATTAAGTACATCATATGTGCAGTACTACTACGATGGAACAGAAAAACAACGGCCAACTAAAAAAAATTATTACTGTTAAACAACCTGGGCTACGACATGCTATGCGACAGAATGAAGAACGAAAATCCAAGCTACATACGGTGCAATGAATCAAATGTGACAAAAAAACTAAGAGGATAACCAAATTGGGGTTGTGAACGGCAAACAGGCACAAAAATAGGGAGCCTATATTTGTGTGAGTACGAAGTGAAATTGTAATAGTACCAAAAATAGTGAAACATTGACGATACATAGTAACAATATGAACATAGCCACGTATATAGGATTTGGAGGCCCCAATACAGAATACACAATAGAAAACTAAAAATTTATAACATCAAAACATCCAAAAGTCATCTTGCGCTCATATATTAAGCACATCCAAAATGATAAAAAGAATAAAAATTATAGAGTAGCATGAGGAACCAAAATGCACGGAGAAAAACGAATAGATGAGTGAAGCTAGTTGCCAAGCAGCCTAATCCAAATGCCTATTGAGACTTACATGGAAGATTGATCATTGTAACTTCCAATTTTTTTCTATGCTAAAAATTTCTCAACTCAAAAGATCAGCTATTACTTATTGGAACTACTTAGTGTAAATTTGGAGACCCTTAAATTTTTAAGGCCATAAACAATTGCACACTGTGCCCAAGCTAATGAATGCAACTGATGAACATGATATCTACAAGTAAAAATAGTTCCACATTTACATAGTGAATAAGTGGTTTCAAATTATATTCATATGAATTGACATAGACCTTAAAATAATACTTGCCAAAAAATATTACAAGTATATTTTAAATAGAGTAAAAATAATTAGTTTCATATGTAGAGCAAAAATCGTGGATGCAATAATATGTACAAGTCAATAAATTATTGAAACAATGAACCAACAATATGAACAGAAAATATAAATCTAAAAATATCTATGTACTTAACATAGGTACAATGCCACAACAATGACCAACTTTTCATAAAAAAAATAACTGCAATAAAAGTAAGAAAATACAATAACTTACAGTTAACATATCAAAATATGTTGTCCACTAGAAGAAACAAACATGGAAGATCTAGATTGGCATACACATGCAATCATCGGGACTAATTCGTGTGGAATGGGCTAAAGTGGAGACAAACGTACGCGAACGGCGTAGTGCAACAAATTACCAAAGACATATGGCGGATGTTGCGAGAAAACTATTATGACATCAATACAATATGTACACAAAGAATACCAAACCAACGGATACAATTGGCAACCAAAAACATAGCTCCAAATATATAACAAACATAAAATAATTTAAAAAAAATAGTATATACACAAATCGAAATACAAATAAAAATCATTCTATCTAACTCTATTAAGTTAGGAGTTAAAAAAACTCAACTTTACTACAAGCAAGAAGAAAAGTTAAACAAAATAGAAACAAAATTTCATTTCAACCACCGTCAATCCTAGATAATTGTGAAATGATATTTTGAATTCAATAGGTCATCCATAAATTAAATATTAATGTTTCCAAGTGAATAAGTTGAAAATTCATAATCATATCAAAACATATTTTTTAAAAGAAATAACACTAGTATTCACATTAAAATTTAAGAACAATGGAACTAATAATTAGGTACAATGCAAATTAATAAGAAACGTTTTTTAAGGGAACATGTTTCAACGATGCTCGCACTCAACAAATGACGATAATATAGGGTTCGAAATAAATTCCCAGCTAACAGAGGTGTACGACTACCGATTCCCACTACGAAGATACGTGAAAGCCGGAACAGCTTTTATGTCAATACTACCGTAGAAAATACAAAACAAAGTAAAGGCCTCCCGACGAGTAGTCTCCTCTTCTCAAAAAAATCAATTTCGCTTAATCTCCAGTTCCATTGCAAAAGGGCAGAGGCCTCTCTTGGAAGCAAGAAAACCCCAAATCGACGACCATAGATTCAGCCGCTTCTTCGCCATTCCAACAGAGGTTCATCCCAAAATCGACGACGATGGCGGCGGCGGGCGGACCGCATAAAGGTGAGTGGAATTCCAACTTCATCCCCAAAATCCAGTCTTGAAATCATCGCATTGCATTGAATTAAAAACCGGCTCTCGGCATGACAAGACCAAGAGCGTTTGGGTCGCCGCGCAACGGAGATTGGGAAGAAGGGAGCGCTGGATCCAGAGGTTCGCCGGACCGATGGAGGACGAGAGACGGCCAGCCGCCAAAAAACGCAAAGGTAAGTACAAGCATTCCATGTAGTTCAATCGTCAGTTCAGAAATAGACTCCAAAACCTAACCTCCAAAATCACAGATTCAGAGACACCAAAACAGGATATATCATTCCGCATTTTAAAAAAAACAATCTAATACACAAATGTTTCCGACGATTGATTTTAACTAAATCATTAATTCTACAATAGCTCTGTAAATAATTCTACACAAAACCTTCCAATCATGTTCGAGAAACTAAATTGCTGCTTTTCTTTTAGGTTCATAGCTCCTTGAGAATCAGCCCTGTCGTCGAGATGTTTAGCAACTTCAATTCTAAAAAAAAGCAAATTCTGCGAATATGAGTTTTGATGGATTACTGAAACTTGCCTAGAGGAGAGGGGGATTCAGATAGACCATTCAAACTCCAATTCTCATATTGGCTACTACTTGCATTAAACCCAAGGTCTGGAATTCTGGAATTTGGACAAAGAGGTTCAATCGAATTATTCGATAATGATGTAGGGTTTGTTCTAGGTATACCATCTACTGGCGATGAATTGGCCATACACAATCCCTCAGAGCTGGAAAAGAACAAAGAGATTATAAGGAAAAACCTTTTGCTTGATGAAGGTGATGAGATTGATTTTGATAGCATCAGGAAAGTCCTTGAAAGGGATATCACAGATGATGAGAAAGAAAATGATGCATTTAGGACTGCTGTTGTGCTATATGCAGTTAGTTATTTTATAGCACCAAGAGGAAGGCCACCAAAGATCAACACAGATATATTTGATTCAATAACAGATCCAACAAATATGCTAAGGCTAAACTGGTCAGCATACGTATTGAAAACACTGCGAGAATCCAGTGCGAAGATTAAGGCTGACCTGCTAGCGGGAAGATCATCTGTTTGCTTGGATGGATGCTTGCTATTCCTCCAGGTAAAAATAAATATTATGATATGGAAGATTACACAGTGTACAATACAATTTACTATAAGGTTTATGTAATAATGCACTTATTAATGATATTGTTTGTAGATTGCCTACATTGACAACCTGAAGACGAAAAGTACTACAGAAGCCAACTTCACAGTACCAAGAGTTGCATACTATACTTTTGACAAACTTACTAGTATCATCAACATGGACAAGAGTAAGAGTAAATATAGCAATGCAGAGCCTTTTGGTCAGTTAGAGGTAACCAAATCTGAAAATAACATATTTAGCTTCTATACATATTTTTGAGATCAACTATAACAATAGTTCTTCTTCTAGATCATAACTCCGCAAAAAGTTTCTACACACGTGGACACCCGCACGACGAAATGGAAAATGATACGAGATGAGGTTGGAACATCCTCGAGACAACAATAAAATATCCAAGGTATACAAATCAACTCAACGCAACTAATCAACTTCATGTCGGTATTCTATAACATAACTTTCCTTTGATGAAGATGTCGGAGTATATAGACCAGGAAAATTATGACAACAAGAGGAACATCAGAAAATCTGCAATGGAATTGTCTGACCAACTATGCAGACAAAGTGATAGAAGATATGAAGAATTGAAACAATATATCAAAATCTGGATCAAACATACTTCCCGGTCTCAAAAAGAACACAAAAAACAAGCAAACCAAGGGGACCACTCTCCTTTGCAAGGTAACTTTCGGAAACGATTGCAACAAAATATTCATCAAAAAATGTGTTCAACTTTTCATACTTCATCGAAATAAATACAATAACAAAAATTAATATATTACGATATACAAATTTGAAAATGTTGCTCCACGCAAACTGACAGGTCAAGCTTCAAAGGAGAAAAAAAATGGAAACAAGGGGAAGGATAAACCAGAGATCATAGACCTAATAGGTGATAACTCCTCTACCATCATATCAATAAGTTAATTTTGAGAATTCTACATACAACGTCAAACTCATTTGCAACTGGTAATCATACGGAAAGAGGACAATGATGAAAATAATAATGCTCAAGACACGGGGAGTCTCCTAACCATCGAAAGGATATCTCCGGTAAGAAAACACTTAGCTGCATAAAATGTCTTCTCGTTGAATATTAACTACAAATAAACCCAGGATTGAATATACGCTACTCGTATCAACATAGGAGATGAAATTAAGCATCAAGGTATTCGACAGGGAACCAAAAGAACTGTTCCACGAGGACACCATTAGGTGATGATCAACTATCACTACGATTCAACATTCCTAATTATTTTAATTTCTGACACCAAAGTTAATTGCTAGCAGCTATCAGGAAAATGATTAAAAGAGCAAAGAAAGCAAACAAAGAAGATCAGCTGGGCGACCAAACAGCAGATCATTTCCAAGACCAGGATGTTTCACAAAAAGACAACAACGAACAAGGTATATAAGTTGACATTGAAGCAAATTACATTTAAATGACCATTCAAGCAAGCAAATTTGTAATTACAATATCTGAACACAGGAGTGAACCACCAGCCACCAGTTCATAATACACCAACAAAAAAACAAGGGCGCAGAACAAAACATGCAGCAAGGAAGCCACCACGAGGTAACAGTGTTTACTGCATTCTAAGATACACAAATTAACATACTAACCATTTATGTGCAACTGGCTGATGCAGATAAGAACATCAGTAGGTTTTCAAGTGATGAGGAAACCGTACAATAACAATATGGTGAAGATGACAGAGTTGAACTACAAGAACACTAGCAAGCAAAATATGTCAAGTTTAGTTTTATGACAACGGATGATACTGCAATAAATTGTTTCAATGTATGAAATTGACTACCACATACGATAGTTGTACTTATTATATATTTGCAAATTATATGTGTATATTAATTATATTTGCTACATACTAGATCAAAACAAAACTTTCCACTTCAATGATTTTTCAATACATCAAAGTGCTTACAAATTATCAAGTTTTAACAATAACATATAAATGATGGTTAATACAAGCGGGGAAGGGAAAGATTTTCCTTTACATGATTATAACTCAAATTAAGACAATTGGAACAAAAAGTAAAACTTTGTACTATATATTTCCAATCGAAATATTCATATCTGCCTATAGATTGTGCCACTTCACTACAAACCGACTTAAAATTAAAAAGATGCATGCCACAGCGATATAGAATAATCGGTACATCCAAACTCATCTCGAAACTAATTAGTTATCTTCAAAATATAAGAACATAAAAGAGATAATTTCAAACATACTATCCTATCAATAAATCAAAAATGGTACATTACATTAACAAAATAAAAAAAGGCTCACTCTAAAGAATGTAACAATGGTACCAAAAGGACACAAAACATGAGTTAATTCAATATATAATACGGGTCACAGACGAGGACTTAGGACACACTGCTACTACAACAACTAAGATATTACCAAAGCAGAAGGCCATTTTTGAACATATAGGGATGGCACAACATATATTACAGGACACCAAGGTTACGAATAAATAAGATATCGAAGGACAACAAGATTCATACGCATAAACCGCGAAATGCATAACAAACAAAAATGAGAAGGCAAAGGCGCAGACGGCGGAGGAATTATTGCAAAATTATATAAATTTGTACCTTTTTATTTATCCTTTAAGCTACCAAAATAACAAGTACATCCAACTAAAAGATCCAACGAAACGATCCAACTAGACATATTTTGACAAAGAAAGCTAACTTTGTACCTTTTTAATTATCCTTTAAGCTACCAAAATAACAAGTACATCCAACTAAAAGATACAAAGGCCGAACAATGTTATAGCAAACAACATCAAATAAAAAGCAAGCGAGACAATGTTCATATATAGATACTCAATTAACCATACTATGCATTACCCAATATCGTTTAGTTTAATTTAGTTCAGTTCATATTTTAACATAAACTAACTATAAAAATAAATACGCGCCAGACTATATGATTTTGCAAGTACCAGACATTATTACAATACACAAGTCATGGCCACAGTCGCACAACAGCAACTGCCCAGGCCGGCATGCAACATGACACCGCCCAACAAAGACAGCAAGGACAGTATGCGACACGACACCGTCCTAACCAAGACTCTAGATGGCCGCCAACAGGTGAGATAAGGATAGGTACATGCATAGGTTGTACCAAAAAAAATTGTATTCCTATACGCATTGCCTCTGCTGCCCCATAGATTCGAAATTTGAATTTCAAATTTGGGCGGCAAAATTTGGGGACATCAAAACCACAAGGCCTACTTCTACACCGACCCATAAGCAAACATACATCGCACACCCGAAACAGAAGAAAAAAAACAAAACCAAACATCGATCCAAAAGCAGAGGAACAAGCTGCTACGAGAGAGATGTCTGACTACATCAACTCAGCGACAACTAAAGATTCAACGATCTCTACAGAAGACGGCGAGAGCAAGAGCGAAGCAGTCGCCACCAGAATCGTCGAAGATAGCAACACGGGTTACTTGGCGGGGGATGAAGGTGCTCTCAACATGACTGAAGAAACCAGCCATGAAGACAATCTGCAAGAGTCAGATAGCTCGAGTAAAACTTACGCCAACGAGCAAGGTAGAGCACAAATCTAATCTTTTAATATCGTAACTCTTGAATCTCAGATTGTGCAGATGAACAAGAAAAATGACAGAGCTATTTATTGGGCAAGCAGATGAAGCAGGAGAACTACGAGGAACCCACACCGGCGACAATCAATGATACTCCACCTCAGACACAAGAAAATCGCATGGTAAGTTCTCCAGCACTCATTGAAGATTCCAGTTCAATCTATGACTACCATCAATTTGACATTTGCATCCAACTTTGGTACATCATTGTGCGCAGGATGGAAACAAAATCGAGGGAGTAGAAGAGACTGACGGCCATGCAGATTCAGGGGGGGAAACAAGCCGGCACCAAGAACAACAAAATGACCACGCCGAGGACAGAGAATCTAACAATCAGGCTACAATAGAAGGAGAAGAAGAAGACATCGAAGTGACGAGCAACTTGAAGCGGCGCAGGATCTACGCATATGGCAGAGATATGCGGGTCTGATTCACATCAGTGTGTGCCGACAGAGCAGTCCTTTTGTAATTCAGAGTTCATTGCTCGTCAACTACAAAGATGAAGGAGTTTGAAGTTAATATCAAATGAATTCAATAGTAGGATATGGACCTGATTAAGTAACTAATGCTCTTACTTATGTACTTTTCTAGCAATTGTGTCATGAGGTGAAATCAGCTTTAATGTTTGCAAATTGTTTTACAGTTACACGAAACAATACCCAAATAAGATGAACAAAGTGTAGTGTACATATCTCGAATTCAAACGAGATATAACACATGAAATAAAAGCACTAGACTTTCCTACATCAAATAAAAGCCACTTATTTGTGAAAGGACAAAATACACTTCCAAACATGAGTAAATTATTTATAATAATTACAATTCATGGCTTTAGTATTTAAATAGCTATTTTTAAGCCAAATGGTAATTTTAACATTATCTTTTTAACTCGATGTTTCACTCGTAACTAAAAGCAAGTCAACGTGATTTTCCCCGGCGTGGGAAGATCGATTTGACTTCCTAACAAGGAAGACCAAAATCAAAAAAAAAAAGAGTAAAATACCAATTACAATATAAAATAAGCCTAAAAACAAAAAATTCCATAACAAAAAAGGCCATGCCCACTTGCAAAATTTTAAGTTGACCAAGGAAAAACAGACAATCCTCGAACAAAAGATAAAAGGACGGAGGGCGCCACTAACAGGAATAGATAGAGCAAAAGAAAACTTTAGGACAACACAAACACGAAAACATATAGTATTTCAATATTTCAAACTATAATCTACAATGTATGTAGGTTGTGAACTATAAAAGATCGACCAAAATCAAGCTAACTCAAGACCTTAAATTCTTTATAAAATGGATTGCACCACAAACACTAGTACACTGAAATTATTACCTAAGTTATATTCTAACTAAGGGGACCCACGCAAGACACGACCGCATGAACCGACGACTAGGGGTGTGCGGACATACATGGACTACCGCAGTACTACATAATTGAGGAAAAAAAGGAATACCGCAAGAACACCAACCACAAGAAACTCACCGACGAAGGAAGAATCGCCTTCCAGGCAAAGACGCAAGCAGCAAACGACGAGCAACAAGGTAAGGTAACTCAAGCCCCCTACAAGGATTGGTACTTATTTAACCCTGCATTCAATATTTGAATCGATGCATCCTTTCGAATAAACAATTTACCGCTACTATGGAACTGATTTGAGGGATACAAAGCACAGCATGGACCGGGGGACGCCACTGAACAAAAGAGATATGAGGAAGAAAGATCCGGGCGGGGACGCCGGGACTCCATCCTACAGATGCTGCGCAACCAATACCGGCGAAGAACTCAGTCCCTACGCAAAGATCCGCGAGTCCAGGGACAAGGACAAAAAAAATGGGAAAAATTAACAAGGTTGCAACAAAATCTGCTGGTAAGTAAGAAAACTTTCAGAATACAGCAACGTTTATTAGTGCATCAGCTCAGTTTACAAAACTCTTTTTCGTCATGAGATTAATTCACATAAAAAAATGCAGGCGAAGGTAGTCATTCGTGCATAACAAGACAAACCGGCAATAGCACAAATAGATTGAACAGAGTAAACTGCACAATGAATAGAAGAATGGATGCATCGGATGAAGCACAGCTCATACCAAATTGTTCGGTTCAAAATGAATATCAGTTATCAACTGCATTCTCGGTAACCAATATGAAAGCTATCATGTCTGAATTCAGCTTGGAAAAACAAGATATAGTGAAGTCCCTAGGATTTAGTGCATTGTTGAAATTATTTCCAGAAAAGGGATTCCCAAGACAACTTGCCTTTTGGTTACTGAGGACCATGGGGAAAAATGGAGGCGAAATGCAACTTGGAGATGGTCAGAAGATAAACTTCAATGAGTTCGATATCGAGCTGGTTCTTGGAATTCCTAGAAAGACAAAGCAAGTATACTGTGACAAAACATGCTCTGCAATGGAACAGAGGAGGATTAAAAGAATACTAATGTTGAAGCCTGATACAGAACTCAATTTGGATCTTATTGAGAATATTGTCGCGTGAGTACAAAAACAAAATGACTATCAGAGAGAGAGAAGCATTCAAGATTGCTTTTATTTTGTGTGCGATGCACATTTCTTGGGACCAAGAGGATGGAAGGCTAAGATAAATCAAGAAATGTACTACAACCTTCTTAACCCATCTATTGTTGATGAGTTCAATTGGTGTGCATATGTAATGCATTCACTACTTCAGTCATCAATAAGAGTTCATCAGTCTATAGAGTCCGGAAACAAAACAATTATCTTAGATGGCTGCCTCCTATTTCCAAAGTGGTAAGAAAATCTAAATGACTCGTAAAATATTAAATCAATTCTCATGCAATTATATGTCAATATTGTTACAGGTTTACTATCTAGATAATCTGGACTTCGGAAATTTGATGACATCGAAAAAATTACTGCCACGATTTCAAGAATATCCTAACAATGTGCTGAAAAAACTAGAGAAAGAAGATAGGAAACATATAGCACAGTCAGGTACAGCAGAGTATGGAAGGCATCAGGTAACAAAATAGGTACTAGATATTCTACATTCAGTTATTGATACACCTTACACTAACACTCAAAATTGGTGACACGAATAAAAGGTTCTACAGGATGCTGAAGTAATCTATAGTCGGAACAATTTTCTAAACAGGAAGACCAAACAGGAGATTGAAAAGGTATGTTCAAGCGGAAACAACGCTATATACAAGACATTGTACAGATACTACACAATAAAAATTCATACAACTTGTACTCTATGCAACAGGAACGAAGGTCAAAGGATACCAACAATCAGACAATACAGCAACAGGAATTGTTAGCGATCTTGGATAAATGGGAAATACAGGTGAACAATATAACAAGCAAGACCAAAACAGCAATGAGACAATTAGCAGAAAACATGGAAGCAAAAGGCCAAAAGGACCAAGGTAACAAGTTTAATACTAAAATGAACACAAATAATAGTTTATTGATTGACTAACAAACAATGCGTAAATATTACATACACCACAGGGCAAAAACACTAATAATATATTTTTAAAACCATTATGCGGTTATCCTGGAAGTCAACACAAGCATATCAACACTCACAAAATATGACGGAACAACACAAAGTGGCAGATATTGAGCGAGTGAAGAAAAAGACCAAGACAAAGCCACAGCAATGGAAATGCATGCTACTTTCTTATCGGAAACAATAGGACATATGCACTCATTCAAAGAGATGAACATGGATGCTCAAAGATATTGTTGCGGTAACCATGAGATTAACATCGAGTACAACCAAGGTACGACACTAACTTCTTCATCTAAGATAATGCATATAAAAAAGTTTGTTCTCATAGTTCAACAAGTTATAGACAATGCAGGTGACTACTCATTTGACAATGACATGCATTCAAGTACAAGACAAATAAACAGTGAATTGCAACAACAAGTACTTTCCAAGTTAAATCAAATGGGCATATCAACAGAAGGTGGGTCATTCTATACTTAGAGATATTTCAAATCCTAAATATAAATAAATATATTATAACAAAAAATAACTATTTGTCTTCATACAAGATCTAACGCGGATGATACTTACGAAGATAGCACAACGGGATTAACGATGAAATAGATTGCCCAACACCATTGCTTATAGTAACACCGGCACTTGAACATCAAGTTGTGTCATATGAAGGTAACCAAGTAAAAATAGTAACAACATAGCAGATACAGGGGGCACATTTTAGACTACTATGTACTAGTCCATGATATTGTTACATATCTACAGATGAAGAAATACAAAACAGTTTTGGCCATGATATCGCCCTCGACAACATGAAAGTGATCGTGCGATACTTGAACACTGATTCAAAATTTGGAGTCTCTCCATTTGCAATTGGCATCACACATCAGGATGCACCGTTAGAAGCACAAGTAGCATTACAGATAACTATATGCTACATAAACAATGAGGATCTGAAAAGGTATTGTACCAAAATGTAATCTTACATGCAACAGATTAACTACAAATTCAAAAATATAACATATTATTATATGAAGGTAAATAACTCCACTTTGTTTCAAAACATGCAGTACATGGTATGTGCATATGTTGCCAAGAAAAATTGAGATTGATGGAACACTACTGCAATTGACCTTCCAAGGAAAAGCTGACTTCATACCGAATATTATGGATGCCATGGTCAGATTATACATAGACATGGATAATAAAATGTATTCAAGATGGAATGAGAAACGGTGGAGACATTTCCTTCCAACAGACTTTGCGGTAAGAAAAGAATAATATAAAGGTCGAGATAATAGTATTTCTTTCATTATTGAGTACTGCCAAAAACAGGTGCAGGCATTAAACAAAGACAGGGAAAAAACCATCAACGTTGGACAAAACATATCTGTTTGGTGCCAACGTAGAGTACGATATAGAAGACTGCATACTAGTAAGTACATAATGTGTATACACAAACTATACAAATAAGTTCTATTGCTTACCTTTTCATATATAACGAAAACAATTGTAATTTTTTTCAGGTAATGGCGCCACTACTAGTCCATTGGCATTGGTGCCTCTACGTGTGGGATTTCAAAAGGAAGAAGGTATTAGTGCTGGATCCATTAGCAATGCAGAAGGAAATAAAAACAATGGAAACAAAACACAGCAGCTATCTCAAGCTAATGACATCTGGATTGCAAGATTGTTGGCCTATTTTCTTCAATACCAATAGGGATGAGGAAAACTTTGAAGTTTGGGAGACTGAATACATTAATACCGAAGGAGCAGAATCAAACAGGTACTATACATATACTGAGTTATATTAAGGGCAAATTAAAAAACCACATATTACTTATTAATCTTTCTTACTAACAGCATGGACACTGGGATTTATACAATATTCTATGCAAGATACTTTGACGGACAAGTTGTAACAAGAATACTGACAAGGGTGAGAAATGTGTCCTCTTAATTTATTATACTCCTACTATATGATAATAATTGATAGATATCTCATAATATACAGGAGGCAATACAATTGCAGAGGTTCAACCTAATGTATCAAATGCTCACAATGGATGGTAACATTAGCAGCCCACCGACAGCAGTCAAAAATGCTATCTCCAAATTAACATATCTCTCAGGCATTAGCCCATAACCTTTTTAAAAAAAGGATGTTGTTATCTATTGAGAGAATGCATTTGTTTCAAGAACCTGAGCTTTGTAAGGGACAGGATCCTTAGTTTAGAAGCAGCTGTACTTGAGCAGCACAAAATATTACCGTATCTGTATGACATTTATTATTTTCTAAGTAGACTATTCAGTTATGAAATGCACAATCGATCCACATAATTAATATGGATAAGAAGAAAACAACGTTCTACATAAAACTAGTGATCGCGAAAAAAAAACACTACTTATATAAGGTAAATTACAATACTGCCTGTACCTAAATGCATGACTGGTACTGGTACACTAAAACAAACGAAAGATAAACGTCAGAATTCAGAACGGAAAAAACAAAAAACAACTGATGTACCAATCTAATAAAAAAACAAAAGGGAAGACTAGCGAGGAATTGTGAAAGGATACAACCAAAAAATCCATAGGTAACAAACAAGGAGAAATATACTTTCACCACAACCAGGTAATCATTACGAATTTTGTACATCACATCTTATCCAAAAAAAAAAAATATGTACCAAACAGACCGGAGGGGCAAAGGGGAGGCGGTACTGAAAACACATGCCATAATAAACTGCATTTCAAATCAATGATGTGTTAGTTTAATTTTGAAATCATATAGGTTGCAAACATCAGGGATGTTTGAAACGGTAAGCTTCAGGTGCAACTAAATGATTACAAAAAATAAACGAATAATAACAAAGCTAAGAAACAATGCAGGAGAAGCATAACAAACGGGACATAGGAAGGAAGTTATGACGAGCAGTATCACTTAGGACAGACAACCAAACCTCCAAACCAAACGAAAATATAAGAACAAAATGTAAACTGACAAAATACATATTTCAAGTAGTTTTACATAAATGAGGAAACTTCGACTAGCTAGAGTCCTCCTTTCCACAGCCACAAAGCCAGATTGCAAAACACACGTATGTGAGAATCTTTATACTAATTCATTAATCAGCCATTGCAATACATGGAAGCAACTTAATAAATAAAATAACCAGATACTTCAACAACAATTATGATTCAAATTCGCTAGTTCAGAATATTAAAGGTAGTACGAAAGTAAAATCCCGCAATAACTTCAGTGAATACATATTCAAGTTCAGCAATAAAATATAAACGAGGTCCAGAGGAAACGACTTCAGCTATAATACAACCCATAAGTCGATATGTACAGACCAAATTACATTCATAGCTAAAATAATCTACTCATCAGTCCATGACAGAAACCTCTGATAGTGCCTTGTGTTGCATAATGCATATCTCATCAACAGCATCTTGTACTCCACGGCAAAAAGCAACAAGATCCTCGTAGTCACCATCATGCTCAGCATCCCAGAACACATCATCAAGACGGCCATACTGCTGGCAGAGCATCAAGTCCAAGGAACTCACAAAATCATCCCAAGACTTGCTAACATCAGACACAACTGACATAAAGTAGAAACGAAGTTTCAGCAACTGGTCATGTTTCTTTCTAAGCACCATAAGACTATCATAGTTAAAATCAACTAGATCAAAGTCCTTTGCACGCTCCAAATATATTAATGCCTGCACTGCTGCACTTTCCTGTGCCTCAATTGGACTGGCCTTGAAGTCGCCTTCTATGTTCACACGGATACTGGACGTACTAGAGTTCAAGCAGGACATACTAATAGAACAAGTACCTTTGAACACATCATTCTCATGTAAATGAACACTGAACTCAGCCTGGGGAAGATCTAGTATACCCAGCACATCTGAAAGAAACTCTGTACCTCCAAATACACACACAGCTTTAACATCCTAAAAATAAAACAAGTGTTAACAATTGAAGTAGGACATTGAAAACTAGTTCAACGGTATACAAGCAGTAAATAGAATAATAAATTGAACACATAAGAAATAAACCTTATGAGCAGTAGATGAACTGATAGTGTATTGTGAAAAGTGTGCATCAAGACTGAGGCACTCATCCTTCAAACGGTCAATATCTGCCTGGGGCTTCATGCACAATTCACAGAGATTTTTCAGCACAGCGGTAATCAATGAGCTCTCCTTCACACTTAAAGATGAGTCTAATGAAGACATCAAACTAATAGAAAACTGAAACTGCTTGATGAACGCATGCAACCGACTTGAAATAGCTTTAACCCTTGATATAAGCTTATCAATCTTGTCTTCATACACCTTGATCTTATCAGCACTATGGTCATGGAATTGAAGACAACAAACATCTTCAAGGAAAGTCTTAACTGCCATTACAGCTCTGTGTTCAGCAATCTTTATATTTGAAGGATGCTCACCAATAAACACTTGTTTATCACCTGACTCAACATCTTGCCATTCCTGACTTATCTTGCACAAATCCAATGAGAGAGAACACTTTGCCTCACCAGGACACACAGAATTCTCGACAACCTCAACTGCAGCACCACCAAGCACTTCAACAGCCTTGTTTAGATGCCTAAGAACACTGATACGCAGCTCCATGGTACCTATAATATTAACATACAGCATACGGAACTATAAAAAAATTAGAAGAGGAAAGGAAGAAACCAATAACTCATAATATGATATGATAACTAAAATCTAAATTCATACAATTACAAAACAGTAATCAAATCAGATATGACATAACCACATGCATTTCATACATCAAAAAAATAAATACATAACTACATTCACATAAATACAAAATTCTTAAAAACAACACATACGAACGTAGATATTCAAGATAAAACTTTTTAATAACCTCATACCAAAAATGATAGTCTCAAAAGCAAAATAGAACACCACAAACATCACAGTTCAAACAAAATTGTGAGTAGGTACCTCAGACGTTGGTCCATAAAAACAAACATACCAACCTACCATTAGGTACAAAATGCAACGTTCGGGATCAATAATATACATAAAGGAAAAAACAATGTAAATTAACAGGACCACAATCATATGCCTTTTTTACTGAATAGAGGGACAAAGAAATGTAAATAAAATTTATTGGATAACAAGAGACGCATTTGACCCTAATCTAAGTAAAACTCTACACATACTTCATAAATCCTAAACTGTAACTAATTGATAGACTGAGTTATCAAACGTAATGATAACGCATAGCCTAACTAACTAATCCTGATTAATAATATTTAACATAAAAAAAACAAAAACCGAAACCAAAACCAAATCAAATCCTTAATCTCTCGAGGCAACATACGGCACTAAAAAATAATTACAAAAAACAAAGCAAGAAACCAAACACTGATAATATCTTACGATAACTAGGAACTAAATTGACACAATTACAAAACAGTAAAAAATTAATATATGTCATAACCACATCCTCTTTCTGACATCAACAAACAAGAAATACATAGCTACATTCGCATAATTACAAAGGTCTTTAAAACAAGGCGTATGAACGTACATATTCAAGAAAAAACTTTTTAATAAGCTCATAGCATAACAGATAGTTTCAGCAGCAAAATAGATCACCACAAATAGAACAATTCAAAAAAAATTGGTTACTAGCTACCTCAGATGTTGTTCCAAAAATACAAACATAGCAACCTACTATTAGGTACAAAATACAAAGTCAGGGATCAATAAAATACATAGAGATAAGAAAAATATGTCAATTAACAGCACCACAATCATATGCCTTTTAAACTTAATGGATGAACATAAAAATGTAAACAGGCTTTATTGGATAACAGCTGGCAAAAAATATGCACACAACTTTGCAGATAACATGTTGTCATACACAAAATGCATAGGCAACATACCATAACTAGACATAACAATGACAAAGAAAAAATAAAGATGAACAAGTTTAATAATGCAGTGACCCATTCCATAACTAAATAATATACAGATACTTCATAAATACTCAACTGTAATTAATAGATAGAGTGAGTTATCGAACATAATAATAACACATAACCTAAATAACTAATCCGGATTAATAATATTATACCTAAATAAAATCTGACACCTACACCACAAACAGACCAAATCATTAGTCGATGAGATATTACCTTGTATATTAGTTCGCAATATACATCCTCTCACGAATGCCACCTGCAAAAATAAAACAAGGATATTTAAACAAAGCCTCATCCCAATAGGAAAACAAAGCTTCGTAACAAGTGAGGGGATCCACATCTCTCCGATAACAAAACACACTTAATCGGCAAAAACAGAGCCTGACTCACAAGATGTAGCAGCGAAAACACAAAAAGAAAAATAGGGAGCGCAAATGAAGAGGCTGAAATAAAATCGAGGTCACTGAAAGAGACAATACCGAGCGCAAATAAGGCAGTAAAACATAAATCGCTATTTGAGGAGAAGAGGGAGAAGTAGATCCGGCGGAAATAACCTCAAACAATAGCTGGTTCGGCTCTAGTGGAGAAGTACGAACAGAACATAGCGGATTCGAGAGAAATCAACACTAGACCAGCTGAGAGACGAGATGGGAGATGGAGAAGAACGAACATATAGCCTGCATAGATGGGAGATGGAGAAGGACGAACATAAACCTGTAACCCAAATTTGGCTCAACCATATAAAATAACTACTACATACGTCCGCGTGCCTGCAAAACAGTGGACAATAAAGAAATAGGCGAGGCAACTTTCTTGAAGTGCAGAACTTCAGGCACAAACCAGCTCTCAGGCATGTCGAGGGGTTGACTACATGGGACCCACGACTGAAAAGGCCGGCATGCATGGGATTTTTCTATACAAAATCGACCAATCAGAATCGTTTCATAAGCTCCGCGCGCGCTCTTATCCTAGTCTGTGCGTTTCACTGCCTCCATCCCTTTGCACTCTACGCATAAAAACCTAGACTTCTACGTTGCTTTCATCAAGTTCCAGTAAAGCTGCCTTCATCGCCGGCGCGCCATGCCTGTGCCGTGCATGCTCTGCATACTCTAGTTGCTAGCTTTGCATCTTAGCTTTGCTGACAGCACTTCCACCTTGATGACATCATACATATGTTTTCTTGCCGTTTTCCTTTAGAAAAACAAATCCTCAAATACAATAGAAATACACATATATATACCCACCTATTGCTCATCACGTTGCCTTGTAAGCACATGTGCACGCTTAAATCTACGTGTACATGATCAAGCTAAAATCCTCCTCCTGCAGTGCAATATTTTGGCTTTCAATCTTGGACTGCTAGAACTTTCTTTTGTTGAAATATTCATCACGACTTGTCTCAGCTTGCATCTATACAATTAGTAGAGTAGTACCACCTCTATACATTCATGCATATCTATAAATCCAGATATTTATATATATATATGCTTTCGTTTCTGATAAAGTAGTTATAAATATCCCGTCTGCTGTCCTGTTCATGCAACTGAATCTCATAGGTTTTCTTTTCAAAACAAATCCTTCGATAATGGTTTCTTTTGCACCGCAACTCCGATTAGAGTGCTTTTCGCGTCTCTGTGCTCATAGCAATGCATAGGTTAGATTTCAAACCTTTTTCATTGATTGGTGTACTGTTCTAGTTAGCTTTATTATTTGCTTCGTGTATGATTGTTCGGATACTTGTGTGGTGCTTTATAATCAAGTCCAAATTTCGGTGAGCTTTGCGTTGGTGATTTATAACAAGTTGGTGATCTAGAAGAAGTTAGAGATCAAGAAGCAATTCATTGAAGGTTTTGGACTTGAAGGAGGATCTAATTTTAAGGCAAGTATAGCTTGGAATTTATTTCGTGATCATGATCTTGTGACTTGATTAATGTTTATGCAATGAACGTTAAAAGATGACTTTTTAGCAACATAAGATCTTGTCGTAAGAGAACCTCCGGGATTTATAGTACTACCGTGAGCGCTATATGGCTCGGCTTTAGCTCGTATGAGGACCTTTTCTAGCTTGTTAGTGGTTACCCGAAAGGGCACAAGAGGGGCTCGCCTTGTATGATCCGGGTAGGGTTCATGCTTTTATTGAGGAAACCTTAGCGGCCCTAACTTGTTAGATGAACCTTTAAAAGGCTTCATAGTGAACCCTGTCGGCTTTCCTTGGTAGTGAGCTAAGAGGCTGATCACCTCGGATGAAAGGGTAAATCACGACTCACAGGTAAAGGGTACACTTTTGCGCAAAGTTTATTAAACTGGTATACTAGCCTCGCTCAAGGACACGAGCGGCCTTGAATCCTTACATTAAGATGATGACTTTTGATTGTTAACATGCTCATTGTTTACCGTTTTATGCTCTACATTATTTATGTTACATTGATCATGAGAATATGGGATCTATACTTGTTGCTATACTTGCGGAGTTCGACATGGACTCACTCTTGCTATTCCCCCCCCACACTTCGGGAGAAGTTTAGGCTTGTGATCAACCGTCGGTTGGATCCAAGTGGAGTGGAGTCCTTACGTGAAGATCGGAGTTGTTTTTCCGCCGATTGCTACTTAAGGGTACATCTCTTTAGTACTTTGTACGTTTTATTAAGCATTGTTTACTGATACTACCCTTGACTTGTAGCTATATGTGGGAATTGACTCCTAGGACTCACATATGGTGTATATCTGGTTTTGTTCTTAAAATCGGGTATTACAAGTGGTATCAGCTCAATGCTGACTGTAGGACGCAAGCCTAGTTAGAAATTGGCCGTCTTAAAGTTTTGAAATTGATAGAACAACCTTGTTCTATGTACCTTGATATTTTCTTCTCTATTGTATCCCTATCCTTGATATTTATCTCCTCCTTGATGCTTATTTTAAACCTCTGTTCATATCTACTCCTTGCTTTGATATTCTTTTAAAATCTTTTCTTGTCACCTTCTTGCGTAATTAGAAGAAGAGCTATAGGATTCTTGCCCTCAATATGAAAAGAACGATAGTATCGCGAGTTGAGTCAATGTTTGCTTTGTGCACCCTTGATGCCTTGTTGTGTTGTTGTTATTCTTATGTTTGAGTTGGTTCTTTGTAATGAGTGCAATGTTCTTGTGGTTTCATCCGCAATTTCATTTAGCTTATAGGCCTAAGGTATAAGGATTAATGACTAGTTAGTTGGGTTTCTGTTCCCTCTTGTTTTTTCCATCCTGTCCCTTCGAGCAATCTGTATTCATCAGTTCATACCTCTGTTCTTCAAAGCTCAAAAATCATGAGAAACTTTTGGACAGCAGTACACTTCAAGATCTTTCTCCGTACGCAAGAATCACCATCAAAAATTTTCTGGTTTGGAAGTTGCGAAAATGACAAGACGAAGAATCTATGCTGAAAGAAATCTAGAGTAGTCTGCGGTCTTACTGTCATATCTTGAGATTTGTTTGTGCAATGGTTATGAATTTTTCTGTAAGAAACTAGACTTCCCTATCTATCCAATGCCACAAGAATGAAATGTATATATATTCTGAGCTGAGAGTTATGACTGTTACAATCCGATGGTTCTAGGCTGTCTAAAAATTGGAGCAGTCAGTAAAGATCTGGTCACAACGTTTTCTCTTTGTGAGCAATGGTCATGAAATTTTCCTGGGATAAACTGGACTTTTGTAAATTTCCAATGCCGCAAGAACCATGTCCATATCTATTATGAGCTGGGAACTATGGCTGTTACAATCTGAAGTTTCTGTCCTGTTTGGAGATTTGAGCAGTCTCTATTGCTGTCAGTTTTTGACTAATTAAATATCAGAATCTGGTAATATGATCTGAAAGAAAGTTTTGGAGAATTTTCTAAGCTTTCCAACGGTATAAGTTGTGGCTTCATTGGAGTAACAGAACTAGAGGTATGTCTATTTTATTGGACTGCTTTTGTTCTATTCGCGAGGAATTTCAGATTACTCGTTCTTTGCCTATGCACACAAGCTCTTTTGGATATCAAAGGACTTTATGATAACTAACTCACTTAGAATAAGATGACGGTTACCCTTTGGTGCCCCTTGCTGATTTTTTTTTTTTTTTACTAACGGGGGGTAACCGTGATAAAGAAGTTGCAAGATGAAGGTTCTTAGAATCAAGCATTTCACATGGAATAAGCAGTAATCTCGATGGTTGGAAGTCTAACCATGTGCAAGTGTTCTTTGCCTAAGAATGGTTACAAGTTGGATCGTCTACATGAAGCTCAAGAGTTCAACTTTCAACTCAAGACAATTTAGCACTGATGACAAAGGAGCGTAATGTTGGATTTATCTACAGTTCTAAGATAACTTAGAAGACGATCTCGTTGTTAAGCTAAGCATGTCAAGATTCTATCAAATGTTCATTGAAGGCATTATAACATATTGGACACGAGAGTTTCCTCTATAATGTGTCTTGACGAGATTGTGGATGTGTTTATGTAAGAGAAACAGTGGTTTATGGATCAAGTCAACTGTAGAGGTATGAGTTGGACTATAGACATATGAGGTCTGGAGTTATCCATTATGGAGCTATAGTGGGCTCATAATCCACAGGTGTCAGAACATGGTTTATGCAAAATTAGAGGCAATGTCCTGTTGGATAAATTGTGGCCATCACAAGAATATGAGTATGTGAAGAATATCTTTGTTAAGGATTGGATTGAAGCTTGTGACATCATTGTTGGCTTAAAGTAATCAAAGGACTATGGTTCGGATGTGTGCTATCACCTCGTAGGAGCAAAATGTCATTGTCGATGATCTTAGCAAAGTGGGGAGTTAGGCTGAGAAGATTCAAGTGGCATCAAGATTTGGTTGTGTGTAGGACTTGAGAGATGTGATCAACATTACCATGTCAACTCATTTTGGAACAAGAGAAATGACAACTTATAATTGGAATCACAACCATCACAAGATGATATATCTGTGCTGTCAAAAATCTGGAGCAGTTTCTGTTTTTAGCTGTTTTTGACTAAGTTCAGTGCAGAATCTGGGAAAGTGATATGAAATAAAGTTTTAGAGGATTTTATAAGCTTTCCATCGGTGTAAGGAAGAGCTTTATTGGATTAGCAGAACAGGAGTTATGACTGTTTCTTTGCGCTGTCATTTTTCTGTGCGCAAGAAATTTCAGATTACTTGTTTTGGCCTTCACACATGAGCTTTTGTTGGATAATAGAGGCTCATCATGATAGTAAACTCGCCCAGTAGAAGTCTCAAGCCACACTTTTGTCCCCTTAGTTGATATTTTCTTAAGGGGGTAGCCAAGATAAATAATTCAGTTATCTCTGCAATTGGGTTTTCGGTTACCTCTCATGGGTCTCATCTTGTCATCTCATGAAGTTGCATCTGGGAATGCTAAGAATGATTGAATCCTAATTCATTCATGTTCAAAACAGATGGTTACTACCTAGAGAAGTGCTTCACAAGGTGCAAGAAGGAACGCTACCAATTCTAATCCACCACCAGCAACAAATCCTTCAACTATAGAGCAAGCCTTGTCGACACAGACTCAACTGCTACAGACTCTTGTCCAACATGTGGTGAACAACCAGCAACAAGCACCACCTATTAACAAGCATAGTGAATTTATGATGGGACACCCGCCGACATTCTCTCATGCCACTAATCCAATGGAGGCTGATGACTGGTTACGTGTTGTTGAGAAACAACTCAATATTGCTCAGTGTGATGATCAACAGAAGGTGTTGTATGCTTCTGGGCAGTTACATGGAGCTGCTCAAACTTGGTGGGAATCTTATCAGTCTGCACGCCCCGATAATGCTCCTGCGATCACCTGGCAAGAGTTTGTGAAGGACTTCAAAGCACACCACATTCTAGAAGGCTTAGTAGAAGTCAAGCAGGAGGAGTTTAGATCTCTCAGGATGGGCTCTATGACTGCTAGTGAATATCATGACAAGTTTGTCGAGTTGTCTCGTTATGCTCCCAATGAGGTGAGGGAGGATGCTGATAAGCAATGTCTTTTTCTCAAGGGTATTTATTATGATCTTAGGCTACTGTTGGCTGGCAACAAATACCCCAATTTCCAAACATTGGTGAATCGAGCTATTGTGCTTGACAATATGCGCAAGGTGCATGATAGGAAGAGAAGGAAGAGGCAACATCAATCTGTAGGTAGCAACACTTGTCTTGGTTTTGCTGCCCAACCAGCATATCAGTCACTCTCTATGAATCTACCTATTAGTACAGATCAAGATCAATACCAGTTTGAACAACCCAATGATGAAGTGCAACATTTTAGCTCTGAAGAGCCATGGTTGCCACCTACTACCATCACATGGATGAAGAATAATACTCCTACCAGTGAAGAAGATTACGGTTGTGGTGAGATTGAACTATATGAGAATGATTGTCTAGAGAAGCTTACTGAGAGTAACCACATCCAGAATCAACAACAAGATGAGCCGCAACAGAATGTCCATAATAAGCAGGAGCAAGAAAATAAGTTAAAGCGAGTGTACATTCCTGGAAGGTTAAACCATGTGGATATGATTACCATTCATGGAGCTAAGGAGGTCATTTATGGATTCATTGGTGTAAGTTCGGACATCGCTATGGTTTTGTTTGACCGCAAGGCTTCACATTCGTTCATATGTAGAAAATATGTAGAAGATCATAAGATAACTATGCTTCCGATAAGGAAACCCATAATAGTTAACTTTCCGAGGAAGGAGAAACGGCGAGCACCGCATATGCCCAAAAGTTAGTCTTGACATAAAGGGTGTGACGTTCGTAGTAAACCTTGTTGTTTTGGAGTCAATGGAAATAGATGTTATCCTTGGAAATGGGTGGTTAACCGCTTGTAAAGGAGTGATCAATTATGCCCAACGTTCACTACTTTTAAGAACACCATCTGGAGAAAGAATTGAGTATGTTGGTATTCAACCTGCACCTGAGGATGATGAACTATTGGAACATGTGAACAATGAGGATAGTAAAGTGGATTGTGAGTTCTTAGATGTCAATGTGCAGCAACAAACAGGTTTGGAGGTGTTCCATACAAGAGACGATCACACTGCCACTTAGCCTGCTAGGATCTTAGAATATGTTGGAGGACTCTTAGTGAAGGAGTACTTGGAATATGTAAGTGCAATAGAGTAAGCAAACCGAAGAAGATGTAACTTGAAAAATGAGGATCCAATGAAGACAATTTTCATATCTCTTCAACCATCATCTTCCGAATCTCGGGACGAGATTCATCTTAAGGGGGTAGAGTTGTAACACCCCAAAATTTGCATTTGTTAAAAATAGACAAAAATGATTCAATTATGTATTTTTGTGCTCATGAAAACCTAGGTAAAATAATATTTTTACTATATTAAAATTTATCATAGGAGCAGAAACATGTTTGGACATACATGCTGGTGCATTTTGATTTGTTTGATGAGTGGTTTTGATCCAAAACTCAAAATGATTTCAAATGCTTTTGAAAAAGGGTTTTGAAAAGGTTTTGAAACAAAAGAAAAGAAAAGGAAAATGGAAAACCTTTCCCTTCCTTCATTCTGGCCCGAAGGCCTTTGTTTCCTTCCTGTAGGCCTGTCTCCTCTTCTCCTTTGTTTGGCCCGAATGGCAAAACAGTTGGCCTGCTCTTGGTCCACTCCATAACCTGCAGCCCACGCCGAAGTAAAGCTGCAGCAGCTCGCTCGTCAACGTTGCCTTTCTACCTCTCGCTCGTGGACGGCATGGACTCGTCTGAGTCCGCTCCGACTCCGCCTCCTGATCGTGTCGTGGCATGCTGACCACGCGAGCATGCTCATAAATAGCGAGCCCCTGCCTTCGCGCCGCCTCCTTTGATCCTAAACGCGAGCTGTCGTCTTCGGTCGAGCTGCAGGGCCGCGTTGAAACCCTAGCGCCGCCATCCTCAAACTCGCCGAGAAGATCAGCCAACGCCCCCGAGCTCTGCCAAGGTGATGAAGCTGCCAAGCCAAGTCGTGTGCCGCCTCCCTCTCGAATCCTAGCGCATGCCGTCGCCCTAGCTCGTGCTCCAAGCGTCGCCGTTTGGATCTCGCCGAGAACTGAGCTTGCTCGCTGAAGCCGCCGCCGCCGCAGTCTGTTGCTTCACCGACCACACGAGCTAGTCGTCGAGCGTCTCCATCGCCCGAAGGCCACTTCTGAGCATCACGTCGAGGTTCTGTAGCCCCAGGCTCCCTATCTCGATCTGTTTGTCTTCCTATGCGTCGTTCTCTTTTTCTTTACGTGAGTCGTTCATCAACGCCGAAACCATGCAGGACGTCATCTTCGTCCCTCCAAGCCCAAGCTCGCTGCACCTCGTCGTTCGCTTTGGTCGTCAGAAATACTTGTGGTGAGTTCATCGTGATGCCTGCTCCATGCCTCCATCCCTTTGCACTCTACGCATAAAAACCTAGACTTCTACGTTGCTTTCATCAAGTTCCAGTAAAGCTACCTTCATCGCCGGCGCGCCATGCCTGTGCCGTGCATGCTCTGCATACTCTAGTTGCTAGCTTTGCATCTTAGCTTTGCTGACAGCACTTCTACCTTGATGACATCATACATATGTTTTCTTGCCGTTTTCCTTTAGAAAAACAAATCCTCAAATACAATAGAAATACACATATATATACCCACCTTACTGCACATCACGTTGCCTTGTAAGCACATATGCATGCTTAAATCTACGTGTACATGATCAAGCTGAAATCCTCCACCTGCAGTGCAATATTTTGGCTTTCATCTTGGACTGCTAGAACTTTCCTTTGTTGAAATATTCATCACGACTTGTCTCAGCTTGCATCTATTTAGTTAGTAGAGTAGTGCCACCTCTATACGTGCATGCATATCTATAAATCCAGGTATTTATATATATGCTTCCGTTTCCTATAAAGTAGCTATAAATATCCCGTCTGCTGTCCTGTTCATGCAACTGAATCTCATAGGTTTTCTTTTCAAAACAAACCCTTCGATAGTGGTTTCTTTTGCACTGCAACTCCGTAGAGTGCTTTTCGCTTCTGTGTGCTCATAGCAGTGCGTAGGTTAGATTTCAAACCTTTACATTGATTGGTGTACTGTTCTAATTAGCTTTATTATTTGCTTCGTGTATGATTGTTCGGATACTTGTGTGGTGCTTTATAATCAAGTCCAGTCGGTGAGCTTTGCGTTGGTGATTTATAACAAGTTGGTGATCTAGAAGAAGTTAGAGATCAAGAAGCAATTCATTGAAGGTTTTGGACTTGAAGGAGGATCTAATTTTAAGGCAAGTATAGCTTGGGATTTATTTCTGTGATCATGATCTTGTGACTTGATTAATGTTTATGCAATGAACGTTAAAACATGACTTTTTAGCAACGTAAGATCTTGTCGTAAGAGAACCTCCGGGATTTATAGTACTACCGTGAGCGCTATATGGCTCGGCTTTAGCTCAGTGTGAGGACCTTTTCTAGCTTGTTAGTGGTTACCCGAAAGGGCACAAGAGGGGCTCTGCCTTGTATGATCCCGGGTAGGGTTCATGCTTTTATTGAGGAAACCTTAGCGGCCCTAACTTGTTAGACGAACCTTTGAAAGGCTTCATTGTGAACCCTGTCGGCTTTCCTTGGTAGTGAGCTAAGAGGCTGATCACCTCGGACGAAAGGGTAAATCACGACTCACAAGGTAAAGGGTACACCTTTGCGCAAAGTTTATTAAACTGGTATACTAGCCTTGCTCAAGGACACGAGCGGCCTTGAATCCTTACATTAAGATGATGACTTTTGATTGTTAACATGCTCATTGTTTACCGTTTTATACTCTACATTATTTATGTTACATTGATCATGAGAATATGGGATCTATACTTGTTGCTATACTTGCGGAGTTCGACATGGACTCACTCTTGCTATTCCCCCCCACACTTCAGGAGAAGTTTAGGCTTGTGATCAACCAGTCAGTTGGATCCAGTGGAGTGGAGTCCTTACGTGAAGATCGAAGTTGTTTTCCGCTGATTGCTACTTAAGGGTACATCTCTTTAGTACTTTGTACGTTTTATTAAGCATTGTTTACTGATACTACCCTTGACTTGTAGCTATATGTGGGAATTGACTCCTAGGACTCACATATGGTGTATATCTGGTTTTGTTCTTAAAATCGGGTATTACAGAAGCTGATGCTGATTGGGTGGTGTCGATGTGCACCTTCGGTAAGCCCATGTTCTTGTTGTCTTGTAGTGGCCACAGGATTGCACAAAGCTTGTCGCAGTTATCCAGAATGACCTCATCCAGCCTCTGGGCTGTCATGGCACTGAGATCTAGTGTTTTGACTGTTGTGCCTGATAAGTCTAAGGTACGGAAATCCTCAAACAATCCACTCAACAATAGATTCTTCAGTTTAGCACATCCCCTGAAGGAGAACTTTTGTAGCCCAGCACACCCATCCACAATTATCACAGTCTCAAGGCAGTTGTTGCTATTGCTTATCTCAGAAAATTCTGTAACACCATGCATGGTGCGGTTTCCTGAAAAGTCAAGGAGCTCCATCTTGTTCATCCCTTGGAACAAGTCTTGGTTTGAGTGGCCACTGCAGCGGACTGTTGACTTGGTCATTCGTAGCCTGCGGATGTTAGGCAGACGTCCATGCAACTGGCCCATGTCCAGATCCTGGGCTCCAATCACATCTAGCTCCCTAAGCTGACACATGAAATCCAGCATCTGTGCCGACAAGATCCGATCACAGCGTGTGTAGCGCACATCAAGTACCCACAGCCTCTTGAAGCACCGACGTATGTTCTCCTCGTCCCCTTCCTCGTCTGTGCTGATTAATTGGTCCTGACAGTGATCAAGCCATAGGAACCTAAGGCCGCTGCAGCAGAGGAATGGAGGTGATGAGAAGCTGAAGGAGCAGTGTGAGAGCTTCAGCACAGGAAGTTTGTTGAAGTGTCGGAGCATGTCCCTAGCCGGGTTCAGCAAAAGCCCAAGAACGCCATGGGATGGTGAAGCGCAGTGTGGCATGGTAGCCATAGTTGTCATGTGTGAAGGCAAAAATTGGTGGTGACTATGGTTGTAGTAGTCTACATCCAACCGCATCTCACGCTGCAGAGCACCAGCAGCATGCCACAATTCATCACCCTCATGACCGGTGACAATGTTGTCTCCCTCTCCTTGCTCTCGTAGCTGGTGTTGTACGATGCCATCGCATATCCAGTAGTTGCAGCAATGGATGTTGAAATCATAGTCCACCCTGAAGTGATAGCTCATGCAGCATACATTCCACATGTACAAGAAATACTCAGCAACTTGTGAAGGCTGATTCCTGGGTGCACATTCTACGGCCTCTTGGTGCACAAGGTGGGACCGTAGCTCCTGTGGATCTTTGTCATGGTGTGAGGCTGAGAGGAAGACATCAGTCGCCTTCGTGATGGTTATGGCATCGTCCACCTTCAACCTAGGGAAGAGCCGGAATCTACCTTGAAATGTCCAGAGCACCTTGCTTCTTGAGTAGCCAGAGAGGGGGAATCCGAAGATAGAAAGATTGATCTCTTCGCTGCTCCCATTTTGGAAAATAATCAAGAAATTCAGCTTATGTATATGATCATACATGGCCTCAAGGACTTGTGGTATCTCCCCGCGGGAGTCCTCGGGGACCCCATGGAAATCGTCCTCCTCATCTTGCCGGTTGAACAACTCCATCACCTGGGCAGCGAGGTCCAGCTGCTCTGCGATAGCCCTCTGCAGTGCTCTCCTGCTCTCCCACTTGGAGCAGTCGACGTGGATGACCTGATCAAACCGCAGTTCACCCTGGGCCTCCAAAGCTCCAGGGGTGAGGCGCTGTGCAACAGCTCGGAGGACAGCAGACGCCCCAAGTCCATCCCAGCCGTCGAAGTATATGACATGCTCCCTGCCTCCGGTGATGCTGTTACTGAGGCTGCCCTCCTTCAGTTCATCAAGAATTCGTTCGGCAGCCGCATCGATGCTATCAGCCTTGATAACCTACATACATCATGCAGTATATATGGATTGTTAGTCTATCGAGGAGAAGCCAGGTCATCATCACTTGAGATCACAGTTTTGCCTAGAAGCTACTCCATCCTTCCGTTTCAAATTTTGTTAAGGAGGTCTTTCACAACCAATCGCTTACTAGTTACTACATCAATACATAACTTGTATCTCATAGAGTTGAAATCTATAATAGATCCGTATAATAAAAAAACGTTTGTCTGTGTAATTTTACGAGCCCCCATTAACCCCCAATCTACCAACAACACGGCCTAGAATGTTATGAGATACTGTATAATTATAACAAATGTTTATGGACAATTTAATACATACAACTGATCAAAAAAAGTTTATCATTTCTGCATGTAAAAGTTGATTATCATTACTCCCTCTCGTGTGACTATGTATTCCTTTTTCTATCTTAGTTAAAAGGTCGAGAGCTCCCACCACTTTGCTTAAAATGAAATTATAAGATTACTGATTATTCTTTACATTTCTCTATCAATATGTGTAGAACACTAGAACTTTAATCAGTTGATTCGCACATGCCTGGCTGATCGACCAGGCTGCTACGTACTATACAGAGGATGAGAAGGAACCCATGATAGACAATATAGTGTAGAAAATCAGAATCGAGGCAATATGGAAAAAAGATCATTATGCATGCTAACTGTTTTTACCTCAGTACGCATGATGGACACGCACTGGATGTGATTAACCACCAGCAGCAGGTCGGCCGACTTGTCAGGTTTCAGTAGCTAGACAGCATATAGATCATCTTGTGCAGAGGATATATAATATAATGCTGCAACTGACTCCGATCCATTTCATTTGAATCTCTGGTCAGGGCCACAGCAGCCGTGTTATGTTGTTTGAGCAATAGAAAGATCTAACCCATGGCTTCGTCTTGTGCCTGATCAGTGATCACATAGACCATCAAACACGTAAGCATGCAACTAGAAAAAATTACAACAATTATTCCTGACAGTACCATCACACACACTATATATATGCATAATAAATCCAGATAACTGATTTCTATATGCAAGCAGTATGGAATTATATTTAGTCAGGTGGCATACCTCTGGCAGATTGTGTTGAATTATTGACACTAGCAGGCGGTAGAAGATCGAGTTAATTTGCAGATATAATAAATAATTGGTCTAATAGATTGAACGAATAATGGATGATGAATGTGTGTCTCTGTCTTTGTCTCTCTGAGAGAGAGGGGGGGGGGGTGGGGTCTGATGCCTGAGTGAGAATCCTAATCCTAATACAAGAATACAAGATGCGTGCTTGCACAATAAAGGGCGGGTGGTCCTTGCTGTTTGCTTGGCAAAGATGATATGCATCATGCGGCCTTTACTTTTGTGTTCATCCATAAATCAGATGATTCTTTGCTTGCATCCGTAGCATGCAACATTCCATACGTATCATTTTTCCAAAGCCAAAGGTTAAAGAGCGGAAGGAGCAGGCGGCATCATCACTCCCTAGCTTTTTTGTGAGGCAATCATCACTCCCTAGCTAGTACTGTAGTAAAGTCATTGTAACGCAAGCCTGGTCAGCAGTTGTTTTTTCTTACTTTTTTTGTATCCTGAACTTCTTGTGCCTCCCCTGCCCCCTCTTCTTCTTATTTTGTATTAACTTTGTACCTTTGGTTTTTTTATTAATAAATGTTGTAGGGGTGCAAACCCCTCCAGTTCGGTTTAAAAAATGCACAAGGCCGCCTCAGTCTTCGGGTATTTTTTTTTTTTTTTTTTTTTTTTTAAACCGTCTTCGGGGTTTGCCACTAATAATTTCTGCTTTTTACTAGAATGTTAGGATAACCTGGTATTATATATAAATGTTAATTCTTAGTAGGGAGAAGTCCACTAATTTGTGCCACCCAACTATATCGCTCAAGTTTGTTTTGGTCATGGAACTTTTTAACCATATTTTTTGTCCACCGCGAACTATCAATATTGGATAAATTCGGTCAAAAGGTGTGTTTGTATTTCCTAAAATTAATAAACACCATGCTCTTTCTTTTTAAAAAATCATGAATAATTTATTTTTAAATAAAAAATATGAAACTAGTAACATTTTTTTCTAACAATATAAGTTGCATATGGGTTCTAGATTTGAAGATATATGTATCTTATTTGTAGTTGTTCTTAGTGTTTTATCCCTCATAGTCATGGTGTTTATTTATGTAAACTTTTATTATGTTAAAAATTGGAGGTCGATCAATCCGTACTACCAATACACTACCTAATATGTTGGTTAAATTAGCCATTTTTTAGGACGTCCTGTGCCCTTGCAATGGTTAAATATAGTTTACTAGCAAAGCGTGTCACATGGTATTGCGGCTTAAGAGATTTATTTAGTGATTATGTTAAACATTTTAATTAATTAGCCTTGGACTCGAACTCCATGCTCTGTCTAGACACATATTTTTCGTAACTTGTACGTGAGGCTTAAAACACTAAGGCCAGTCTCAGTGGGGGTTTTACCGTAGTATCATGCACATTAAATACAGTGACACATCAGCAATTTGATTGAAACGAGGAGGAGAGAGAGCCATATGGTTTCACCATGGTGAAACCTGGGGTGGCGTCGTTTCCAGGCATTGAAACCCGAATGAAACCAAGAGAGCCGTTTCATCTCGTCGTCCCATATAGGATTAAAGTGTATGATCCCATACACATGCGGCAATTAAGTGCTTTTCTAAGCACTGGGAAACAAGGCATTGAAACTGTTGCATTGTGGAGGGTGTTTCAATGTTTGTTTCATGGAGACTTTGTTAGCAATTTTGTTTGGGAAACAGTGCAATGACACCATGCACTGAGACTGGCCTAAGGAGCGTCTCCTCCGTTGACTCAGGAGCGATAACTAGAACATCAGGCGCCCTTTGGGCGCCCTACAATGATTTAATGAATTTAAAGAACAGAAGCTAATACTATCATCTTATATAGATACAATCATAAAATTGTGTTCAAATAGGGCGCCCTTTTGCATATAAGATGATGCATATACACCAACAGACACATAGCAAAAATTATAAAGCAACATTTTTTTTTTAGATAAAAGGCCCTTGCCCGGCTTTATATTGAAAGCGTATCGGAGCCTTTACATCGTTTCTGCTGGGGTTGCCAGCTACAAAATAAAGCACACCATACCTCTAAAGTGTTATTCTACTTATTACAGAGCCATTACACCGAAGTAAGAGTAATTGCTAAGTTTTAGGGCCCTGTTCGATCATTACAACTATCAAGTGGCAGCAGGTCATCAACAAGTTTTTCTTCACGCGCCCAACTCTTTTGCCACTCAGCTCACATCATCGCCTTGGCCGACAGGAGTTGCATCATCTCTTCAGCCGCAGGCTTCATCTTGGGCTTCAGGAGTGGTGTCCACGTCTTCAGCAACAAAATAGTCTTGTGAATCAGCGCCGTCGGAGTCGACACCGTCTTCTGATTGAACACCGCATCGTTCCTCGTCTTCCATAACGTCCACATAGCTCCTGCACCCATGTACAAGAACATCATCTGTTTAATACCTCTATTTTTATCTAGTATCTCTACAAAGAAGGCTTCACAACTAGTTGGCGAAACAGGCCAACCAAAGCAATCTCTAAGAAAAGTCCATAAAAAGCTAGCAACGGGGCATTGAAAAGTCGATGATCGAGGACTCAAGACAGCCACACATCAAGCATTCTTCGTGGCCTGTCCACTTCTCCTTTTTTAGTTGGGTTCCACATTTTACTTTGTCATGTGCCACCATCCAAATGAAGATCTTGACCTTCGGTGGGATGGGACTTTTCCATATGTAATCATGTGTCTATCAAGTGTCCCTCTAGAGGTTAGCAAATTATACAAGGATTTAGAGGTGAATTTGTTATTTTTGTTCAGGAGCCAAACCACTTTATCTCTATCTGCATTGAAATCTAAATCCTCTATTCTTTCCTTTAACTCCAAGAATTCAGTAGCTTGCACACGATCAAACTGTCTTCTGCACTCCACATTCCACTCCCCTCCTCAATTGTTCTGACCACTGAAATGTTTTGATCTCTAACTATCTTGTACAGGTTAGGATAAGAGAATTTTAATGGACACTGGTCTAACCAGCAATCTTGCCATAACCTTGTTTGTTCACCAGAATTCACCACCATACCTCTACCCATCTGATATTTCTCTCTTAGATTTAGTAAAGTCCTCCAAAATTGAGAGCCAGTTTTGCTTCTAATCTGAAAAATGCTCTTCTCACCCGTGATATTTCCTTCTAAGAATATTGCAGCATAGGCTATCATCACCCCTCTCTAATCTGTCAATCCATTTAACCAAGAGATATTCATTCATAGTCTTCAGGTCTAGAAATCCTAAGCCTCCATACATTTTGGGTCTACTCAAAGTATCCCATTTGACCATGTGATACTTCCTTTTCTTTGCAGTGCCTTGCCAATAAAATCTTGATCTTATAGCATCTATTCTCTGGATGTTCCCATCATACAGCTGATATACCCCCATGGTGTACATTGGTATGCTTGATAGGCAAGAATCAATCAAAATGGCTTTCCCCCCTGATGATAAGTACTCACACTGCCATGTTCCCAATCTCTTACCTACTTTTTCCTCCACATAACTCAATTGAGCTTTAGTAATTTTTGCATAGCTTACAGGAACCCCAAGGTATATCATTGGGAAACTCCCTATTTTGCAGCCCATAATTCCAGCAGCAACCTCTAAATCTTCATCACCCAAACCCACTGCAAATAGTTCTGTCTTATCAAAGTTGATTTTCATCCCAGACATTGCCTCATAGCATGATAGGATCATTCTAACATTTCTCAGGTTTTGTGGGTCATATCTCAACATTATCACTGTATCATCAGCATACTGGAGATGGGTAAGTCCTCCATCAATCAAATTTGTCATTACCCCCTGAATCACACCTTCCTAACTAGCTCTAGTTAACATTGCTGACAAGGCATCAGCAACAATGTTGAACAGTATAGGTGATAGGGGATCCCCTTGTCTTAGCCCTTTATAACTCCTAAAGTACTCTCCTCTTTCCCCATTCAAGTCAATGCACACCTTACCACCATAAATCACCCGTTTTACCCAATCAATCCATATTTCCGAAAAAACCTTTTTTCCTTAGAACCTCAATCAAAAACTCCCAATTAACTCTATCATATGCCTTCTCAAAATCTAATTTCAATATAACTCCAGGTGTCTTAGTTTGTTTGAGGTCATGCAACACTTCCCGTAGAATCACTATCCCATCTAAAATGTTTCTCCCCGGGTATAAATGCGATCGACATGGACTTATGACCTACGTATCACAAAGAGCCTATCCTCAATGTCGAGCTTTTGTAATGATTTTATATATTACATTTTGCGAGACATATAGGTCTAAATTGTTTGACATTCATAGCTGGCTTCACTTTTGGTAACAATATGATCACCCCATAATTCAACCTCCTCAGATCTAATCTCCCTTCTCTTAATTCATCTAACATTTCTTTTACAATCCCTCTCAAATGAGGCCAAAAGGCCTTATAGAACTCTACCGAAAACCCATCGGGTCTAGGAGCTGTATTGTTTTTCATTTCTTTGATTACTAGGTCCACTTCCTCAAAAATAAAAGGCCCGATTAGAAACTCATTTTCCACCACATTTAACCTATTTTCCTCGAGACCACATATCATCTTCTATGTGTATATTTGCCACTTCAGCTTGCCCAAATAAGGATTTATAGAAATCAGAATATGGTCTCTTAAAACACCAGGGTCAACCACCTCTTGTCCTTCTATCTCTAACATTGTAACTTTCATTTTCCTTCTCCTGCCATTAGCACTCTTATGAAAGAAGCCTGAGTTAGAATCCCCTAACAGGATGCATTTTTCCCCACATCTTCTTTGCCATTGTAATTCTTCATCAGATAGTATTTTCTGCAGTTTCCTGTCCAACTCATATCTCTCATCCCACTCAGAGGGGGCTAAAGGTCTATACTCGTTCCACTCATCTAAAGATTGCAATCTGCTATAAATGGTCTATTTATCTTTCCTCAATTGGCTATCTAAGTTCTGGCCCCACCCTTTCATAGCTCTTCTCATTTTGCTAGAAGTTACATGCCAATGATCTAGTATCAGGTGTTTGAATCTAAGTGGCCATTTACTTTGCACCCATTCTCTAAAACCCTCTTGATTCAGCCAATGTGAATTAAATCTAAAATAGAATTTCCTCTCTTGCACATCCCCTCCAGTGTCCACTATCAGAGGATTGTGATCTGAACCAATTCTTGGAGCAGTTAGTACCACAATCATGTCAAATCTATCTTCCCATCCACTAGAAGCAAGAACTCTATCCAGAACACACATAATGGGAGGGTTTTGCTTATTGGACCAAGTATACCTGCTGCCTGACCTATGTAACTCTCTAACCCCCACATTATTGATCACATCATTGAAAGCTTCCATGAGAGCAAAATTTACATTGCCAGAGGACTTTTCATGAACTGATCTGACTAGGTTAAAATCTCCCCCCACCAATAGAGGTCTATCTACACTCTGCATCTTTTGTTGAAGTTCCTCTAAAAATTCTACTTTTCTATCATCATGGGCTGGCCCATAAATATTCACAAGTTCCCAGGAAAAATCATCAGTGGTTAACTCTAAAGTACAACTCTGGTAAAATACTCCATTATCCTCATTGGTTACTACAGCCACCTCTTTATCAATGCCCATCAACATCCCTCCAGAGTGGCCAGTGCTAGCTACCCATGACCAAAACATATCTCTATTACTTGCAAGTCTATCCAATTCTCTCCTTGAAAAAGTTGCTTTGATTGTTTCTTGCAAACATATGCAGTCAAAGGAGAATTGGTTTATTAACTCTATCAAAAATTTTCTTCTTCCAAAGACTCCTCAACCCCCTAATATTCCAAAACAATATTTTCATGGTGGGATTTCGAATAAATACCCCTCGTATTCTTCAAATTATCTCCGCTTAACTTTATTTGGAGACTCTTATCACCTGGGACATCTAAATTCTTTTTAGCATAATCCACATTCTCGCCTCTCATCTAAGGCATCTTCCTCCATCTCAATACCGAAACATCTACCTCATCACTCTTCTCTTCTATTTCTACATCATTCTTATCTTTATTCTTTACATCTAAAATATTTTGTTTGGCTTTCAACAAAACATTCATAGCATCCTCTTTGGCTTGTATCAAAGATATATTGGCTAATCTAGTTTGTTCATCATGGCCTAAAGAGACCCCACATATTTTAGCAATCAAGTCTACAGAACATGCAGGAACAGAAGTTACAACATCGATGTTAGAAGTACCTTTAATTGCAGCTTTGTTCGCCATCGCCTTCTTCCGTACATGCACCTCCTTGTTCTGGATTCTTGTACTCTGTCTAGTGATCTCTCCAGCTTTTGAACCCTTCAATTGATCTCCCATTGAGTCATCAGTCTTCTCCCCAGCCTTCTCCATTATGACCATCCCATTGCCACTTTCCAGGCTTGAACTTTGAGCCACCATCTCATCAGCTCCTTTTTCAGCAGGACCCCCACTCTTGTCAAGTCCCATCATCTCCAGGATCACTAGTTCAGCAATTTTCCCATTGGCAGCATCATCACTACTGTTCATCTCACTATTCTCAATTGGGTTAGCAACATCCTCCAGAACCACTGTCTCAGTGCATTGTCCACTGGTAGCATCAATATGTTTGTTCAACTCACTGTCCCAATTGGTGTTGATAGCATCAGCCCCAGCAATCTCCAGGGTATCAACTGCCTGGCCCCCCTCCCCCCCATTCTCTTCTTCCACCTATGAGCTGAACTGATCAGAATCTTCATTCAGTGAGTGGCCTCTCCCCTAATACTTGGAGCCTCCTGCCCCATCATTTTTAGAAGCATCTTTGGGAGCAGGTTTTCCAGATTCAGCCCACCTATCCTCCTGAGAATCAGGGTCTTCTTCATCAGTTAGCTCATCTTCATCTTCCAGGTCATCATCATCTGGAGAATTTGGAGGCAAACTTCTCATCTTCTCTGAATAGAACCAGGTAATTTTCCTCCCCTTGTTGTTGATGTACACATTAGAAGATCCCTCTATGCTGCTAGGATTTAGGAAAGATATCTTAAACCATACTGATTTCCATTTCAGGGATGGCTTATACACTTCCTTAGGTTTCCCCACCAGTTTGGCCAGTTCCTTGACTGCATATTCAGTTTTTGCAAAATCTGGAATACCTCTAGCTTTGATCCACACAGTTTGGAGTTCATGGAAGATATCAAGGTCCACATCAGTTTCATCAATTACAGCAGTAATGGGAGATGTGATGAAAGACCTTTTCTAGCTATTCTTCAGTACATTTAGCACAGCCCTTGAAGGCATGTTAACCACAAACTCACTGCCAGATATCCTCTTAACATTCCAATCCCACTCTTGGCTAACCAGATATTTTAACTCTAAATCAATTCTGTGTCTAGTCCCTCTCCCCTCTAACACAGAAACCATTGCCTTGAGTGGTCCATCTTCTAATTTCTTGGCTTGTTGCTTCGGCTCTGGTATCTCTAGAGTATGGAACATCTGACCAGGAATACCTCTACCACACAACATCAAGCCCTGAGACATAGGTTGAGCACTGTTAAAGATTACCTGCCCTTTGGGCGCTTCAATCTTCACTGGTTGGGTAACAGTCTTCCTAGGAGCTGCAGCTGCTACAACCTTGCCAGTAGTTTCATTCTTCATAGGGCATTGGAAGGATTTGTGTCCAGTCTCACGACATGCATAACAGAATGGATCATTGGTACAATCTGAGTGGTGGTGACCAACCTGGTTGCAGTTGTAGCACTTCATACCACCCCACGAGCCCTGCCCCTGACCATAATCATACTGTTGCTGATTGTAGCCTCTTTTCTTGTCATAGATCTGAGCTCGCAAGTCTTCATCTGCACTTCTCTTCCTCTCATAGTACTCTTCTTCTCCATAATCACGCGCCTATTGCCGATTTGGCCGGCCCCTCCCCTCTTGAGCATACTGATCCCTTGGTCGACCCTCCCAACCTCTCGGGAGATCCTGATGCTCCACCCTTGCTTCGCGGTACCTCTCACCATCTCGAGCTCCATTGAAGTCGAGCCCCTCCTTCGTAGCTCCCCTCTTCTCCATCTCACCCCCCGCAACTTCAGCAAAGGACCGCTCGTCTGTGGTGGCAGGATTGATCCGGCGGAGGAAATGAGCCTGATGGCCGTACTTCCTCACCTCCTTCTCAGTCGCCGGGAACCTCTCCGCCCCCGGATCCCACACCCTGGCTTTGGGGATCCAAAACCAGAAGTGCACCAGGGGTCTGGGTTTAGGGTTAGGCGGTGTATAGGAATGGGAAAAAAGGCTTTCAAGAGTTAGCCCACCCGGCCCATCATCTCTCGGCCCAACACGCTTTTTCCCACCTGTCTTCTTCCCCCCGCTCCCCTGTAACTCCTCTGCCAAGCTCAAGCTCGAACTCTGTTCTGTCAATGGCGGTTTCTGCAAAATTGCACAAATTTCTTCTGGTGATCTCAACTCCTCTACGCTCCCGTCGCACCTCGATGGCCAGCAAAAACGGATTGGCACCTTGCTCACCGCTATGGAGTTCTCATCTAACGCGGCCACCGGCGGCACCTTGGAATGTTTCACCTTACCTCTCCTGACAGAATCCGCCATTTGCGAGTGTTTCGGCAGACCAAACGCAATCTTCATGTTCTTCGACGAATCACCCGACGCAGAATACCTCTCTGAGTTTAGCCATTCCTCCAGCTCCATATCAAGCACCTCTATCTCTGAATTTCTTCTATACGAACACTCTGGATCTGCTCTCGAATCCGAGGTGCTCCCACCACCATGCCCATCCGCAAGCATGTATGGTGGGTAGGCCAGTGTCAATCTTCGATTCCCCATTCCAAATAGCTCTAGGAACTCATAGGAACTCTACCAGGAGCAACTGCAACTCTCACGCACTCCAATGGCGAAACACCGAAACCACGAACACCCCGGGAACCAATGGAGGAGGCGAAGGTAGGAGGCAAACCTGGGGTCAGTCGAAGCGCCGTGCTCCCCCGATCACTTTCTCCTACTTTTCGCCGTCTCTTAGCCCCCACGCCGCCGGGGAGAGCTCGCCGACGGTGAGCGCCCCACGTCGCCTTTTTCCGCCTCCGCGTGCCTCTCAGTGCAAGTCCTCAATTTGATTCCTTCTCAACCCGTCTCATACATATCTAATCCAAACACTTCCATTATAAAGCAACATAGCCTCCATATTCTAAAGATCTTATTTCTTATTGTGTTCTAAATCAACTAAACATGCGGACAATATTTAATCATGATGACATGAAGCAGGTGTTGTGTACCTCAAGCTAAGATAATTTTCTTATTGTGTTCGAATCAAACTATGCATACAGCTAAATAATTCACCAAAATATCTAGTTTACTAATACAACAATAATTTTTTCAGCGTCTTTTGGTGTGATGTCGAGCAGGAGGCATCCATGTCGTCCTTTAGCAACATGCAGGTCAGCTAGGCCATTGCAACTCCAAGAAACCAAGGCATCAGTGCTGTCCCTTAGCAACAATCAGATCAGCTAGGGTACAACTCCAAGGAATCCAAGTTCAAGATGTTTCTATCCAATTCATAGAGCTTTCTTGCTTGCAAAGGATGCAGTGATATTTATATCAGCACAATAGCTAATGCAAGTGTGACCTACATCTTTATAGAAAAAAGTCAAACAGCTAATGGTCAAACCTGTTACGTATAAACATTTCAAGGATAGCACAAACACGGTCACTGAGGTGCCCAGATTTGGCTGTGACCGCTCCAGCAGCTAACCTCCCTGAGGATAGTGATCCGGTGGCGCTGCAGGCGCTCGACAGCGTGCGCCTGGCCACGCCGGGAGGACCGACCCCGGAGCCGGTGGCCGCCCCTCCAGCGGTGCCACCTGCCGGAGAGGACCCGGCCGTGGAGGAGCCCCCTTCCGCACTCGAACTGCCAAGCGCGCCCACTGCGGGGGCACGCGGACAGGATGGTGCGCCGAGGGGGCCTGAGCGGGCTATGCCACTGCTCTTCTACGCCCGCCGCAACAAAGCAACACACGGAGCGGACCTCCCAAGGGACATGGTTGAGGTCCCCGCGACGGATGCAGCGGTGGCCCAGGAGCTCGACGCACCGCCGGTTGATGCCCCAGAGGAGGACGGTCTGGGAGCAGAGGACACTGTGCAGGAGGAGCTTGCCATGGACACTGATGAGGATGGACAGATTGCTGCTGACTTTTGCAGCAAGATGTTGAAAGAGCTCCCTGCACCCCTGCTCCCGACACCAGTGCCCGCTCCGCCCTCTACGACTTCCCCCCGTGCAGGCAAGATGAGGAAGAAGAAGACCTTGCAGGCGACGTGTTCAAGCTTGCGCCAGGCTGCCAAGCCATCTGCGGTGCCGGTGGCTGAGCGCGCACAGCAAAAGCGGATGCGCGAGCTAGAGTTCCTGAACCCACGACGTCGGGCGCCTGATGCAACGGTGGATCGAATACATTGATCGGCATGGTGATGGTCTCCCGAAGAAGCCATCAAGGCGCTCGGGCGGCAACACGACCGGACGACAAAGAGCTAGCGAAGGCCTTAGCGGCGTTTGTTGGTGCTTCGATCCATTGGACATGGAGGCCTAGTGAGCTTGTGTGGGGTAATTCAAAGCCCTCAATAGTTGTCCAAATCAGTAGCGAGTAGTCAACATCTTTTTCTAGACCCTCTGCAGCCTAGGCTGTGGTAGGGAGCGCCTCTCGCGCATGTAACTATGGTTGTATGCTACCTTCTTCTTATTAATCAAAGCCGGTTAACCGTTTTTTTTTCAAAAAAAAGGATAGCACAAAGAAATAATCATAAATAAAACAATCAAATAAGTGAAGCATCTCACTGTCTATCATTGCCGGCTTATGATTTGTCGAATCTAGAAGAATAAAACATGAGAATTCTTGCTTTTCAGTACCATTTTTACTTCATGTCTAAATATTTCTTGTATTCCACTATTGAAACAACCCGATTTCCGCGAAGGAAATCCACGATTGAAGTGTAATATGACCGTTTAAATCACATTACCCGAATTCCAGTTGAGTACCAAATCCATACAACGATTAAAGAGAGTACAATAGTACGGGATTACAATAATTTATTACATCGCCACACTGGCGGAAACATGAAATGTAAAGCAAACGGAACAGCTTGAGGGTGCGGAAGACTTCAACTCCAAACGACTCGAGCGTAGAACGAAACCCTCGTCGAAAGTACTCGTCGAGTAGTACGAACCATCCGTACTGTGTGCCAAAGTATCGCACGATATGTACGGCCACTCTCACCCTATGCATTGCTTTGGTGGAATTGGATGCAAATCAGGATATATCAAAGAGTCCTATATATGGGCTGTGGTTTCCTATGCAGTGTTGATCATGTTTTAATTATAACAAGAATATAATTATGTTCATTAGGTTATCATCATTCCCACACACCATCCCATATCCCACACCAATCCATCGTCATCTCAATCTCATCCTCACAAGGCGACTAAGGCCGACTCCCTCTCGGCCCGTCTCAGCGGTCCACGACCGGATATCCATCCTCATGCCAACACCATACCAGGGGGAGAAAAGAAGACTCATCTCTCTATCTAGTGAGACGAGGAACACGAGACAGTCCATAGCCTACAAGTAGGCTTATGTATCGATCGATCAACCGAGACACTCTGCAGAGGTTCTACAACCCACAAGATCACCCTCATCGGCGAGCGCGCCTAGGCGATACCGACGCTTGCTATAATAGAACGATGCCACCCTACCTCTCGGTCCCGGAATACCCCAAGTACCTCTCGGAGTAACTAAAGCGTGAAGTCACGTTCCCGATCCCGAATAGGGGGCCATGATCGTCTCGGGAGGGTGTGAGTCCACCAATGCCCTTACCTCCCTACACATCTCGCCTAGTAGTAGTGGCACCGCGCTACCAAGTAGTCCCGCGTCTCCCCATTACAAGGAACATGTGGTCTCGTAAAGGAGTCCCGAAGAAACCGAGTACTAGTAAGTCCTTAGGGATGACCAAGCCGGATGTCTCCAACGGGGTTACCGTTCGGGTGCCATCCCGACACCACGTGCCACCACAAAGCACCTTCTCCCGAGCGGCCCACGACAAGCCCACACCGGGGTTTCCTCAACCACCCGATACCCGCCATGTATCCGCACAGGAATGTCCAGTCCATCCCAGAGCAAGACTCGCTGCATAAGCTCGTCGTATATCCCGGCTTGTCGACACAACCCTCACCTCCACGCACCCAAGACTCACGCAGCACTCTCTCCCAGGGTTATCCATTGCGGCACCACGTGCCTTAGTCCATAAATAAACAGTGGTTCCCACCACGCATCACATCAATGATATAAGGCGTAGTAGAAATAAATAGCAGCAAGTATACGAGTGTGCGTCTAGCCTATCAGCGGGTGAGCAGGGGTAAGGTTGCGTCAAGGTAGTGGCCATCAAGTAAGAACTACCATGCAATCCTTTCACAGATTAACAGCAATATAAAGCACTAGCAATACTATTCATTAGCCATGCATAATGGGATCTACGGAGGTGGGTGAGATGTGGCACCTTCAGAGTAGTCGTCGCCGAGCTCTTCCCTGTATTCGCGGTCCCCGTCGACGTTCCTCGCCGACTCAAACGAGACATAATGGTCGCATTAGCGACCCTATAGAGTTTGCACAAAGAACAAATGAACTGCAAAAAGATCCAAATGCACTCATAGAATGGCTTATGACATGGGGCTCGATTTTAGATGAATTTACATATAAAGATCATCATTTTTGGAGCTCGTATGAATTAGTTATGAATTTTCGAAGTTTATTCTATTTTCTGAAATAGAAAAAGGGCTGAATTATTCTAAGGCTGATACGTGTCAGCCCCTGCTGACGTGGCGAAACAGTGACATGGCGGCTGACATGGCGGCTGACAAGTGGCTGACAAGTGGACCCACGCTGACGTCATGCTGACGTCAGCGTTGACCGGTCAACGCTCAACATGGGCCGTAAGTGGGCCGTTATTGGGCCTGGTGGGCCGGACCGGGCCGGGAATGGGCCGGATGGGCCGGGCTCGGCCCGCCACGTGTCGGTCTCTGGTGTCGCCACGTCGCTTCTGGGTATCCAGTGGGCTTGCCCACGGCCATGGTGCACGGGGTCGGTCCATCGTGGACCGTTGCCCTGCGGTGCACAGACCGCTGTCCCAGCTCATGTGGACCGAGTCCACCTGGTCTTCTCCTTCTCTTGGTTCATGGTGGACAGAGTCCATGGATGGTGTCCGGGCGCCTCGGCTCACCGGGCTGGTGTATGGTGGACATGCCTTGTGGGTCCCGCAGCGGTGCCGCTAGTCTATGTGGACCGAGTCCATCTCTTCCATCCCGTCTCCATCTTCCTCTCATCCCCTCCTTTTGCTCGGCTCGTGGCGGACAAGCCGCCGGCGGCGAGGCTATCACGCGTGCGTGCTCTTCCGGGGTCTCGGTCGTCTTAGCTAGCGCAACCGCTCCACGGTGTCGGGCGGCTGCGGCATAGGCTCGGGGTGGCGACAGTGGGGTCTGCAAGGCTGCGGCGGCGGCGCTCCCGCAGGACGCCGACGGCGACATGGTCTCCACTCCAAGGGCTTCCAGTGGCCACCCCGTTGGCTTATCTTGCGCACGGCATGCAGCATGGTTCGGAGGTCACAGATCCATGGCGCATAGGTCCAATAGAGGATTGGTTAGGCCGGAACGTCGGCGGCCAGGTGAGCGGCTCGGCGGCGCACCGTGGTGCACCGGCGGTGGCACGGTCGCGAGTTGGAGGGGTTCCGTCGGTCATCTTCCAAGGGTAGGGCGCGCATGGCGTGCGCTGCACCGAGGCGGGTCCGATTCTTCGGTTGACGGCGTCCAGGGACCACGCTCTGGGCTGGTAAGGTGGCTCGCCGCGGCAGGACATGGCCGCGGCGGCGGCATGGCGGGCTCACTCCTTCAGCGAGCTCGGTCGCCGAGGTCCATGTGGCTTTGGCTGATCCCGTGTGTGTGTGCGCATTGTGTCCAGTGGCCGGAAGCGGCTCGGGTCTATGCGCCCTTGGTGCGGCACCATGACCGTGAAAGCAGGGCAAGGTGGAGATGAGTGGCGGCGGAGGGGTCCTCACCATGTCGTGTAGGTGAGCAAGAGCTTAGCGGCGTGGTACGGCTTCGCTTGCGGTAGTCGACGACGAGGTTGAGGAAGATGTAGCCGCGGCTCGCGGTTCGGTCCCGACAGCGGCGGCGCCTTCCCCCCCGACACGTCCTTCTCCTTCTGGGTCCGACGGCGTCGCTCCGGCGTTCCTTCCCCGCCTCCCCTTCTTCTCCTTTTTCCCCCTCTTCCCCCTCCGATTAGCAAAGTGGTGGTGGTTTGCGTAGCCGCAAGAGCGGCGGCGGCGGATGGGAAAGACCCAAGGGCTCTGGGGCTTCGTTATATAGGCCAGCGGCGTCCATGGTTAGGCGGCGGACGGTCGATGATCAAAAGGGCTTGATCAAGTGGCCAGGAGCTCCCGAGGGCTAGGGTTCCGGAGTGGTTGGGTCACCTGCTCGGGTTAGCGAACCGGAGTCCCTTTACCACGGTCAACAAGGGGGAACCGGCGGGGAACAGTGGTGCGGCAACGCCATGTCCGCGTTCGCGCGCTGCAGAGCGTCACGCGATGGGCGTGACCCTGTCGATCCTTGGTCGGTCCAGGTGGCGCCCATCCCTCGGTGCTCCAAGGCGGTTGCGCGAAGGAACGGCCGCGATGGAAGATTCCCTCGCGCGCTCGGCCTTGCGTGGTCTGTCCGAAAGGGGAAAAGGAGGGAGTAGTTGGGGTTATGACAGGCGGGCCCCTGTTGGCGGTGTCACGAGGGGGAAAGGTGAGTGCACGTGGTGTCCGGGTGCTGGCCGGCCGCGGCCGTTGCGTCGCTTTTGCGGGCCGGGCCAAGTTCGCCGGTTAGTGGGCTGCGGAGAGGAAGAAAGGGTGGAGCGGGCCGGGGGTGGCTTGCCGGGGCCGGAGTGCGCGTTGGCTGCGGAAATGAAAGGAGAGGTGGTGGAGTAGCAGCCGGGTCGGAATTTGGTGGGTTGGGCCAAGGTGTCGGGCCGAATTGGCCTTGGGTATTTCCTTTTCATTTTCATTTCCTTTTCATTTTTCGTTTTGGTTTTTGAGTAAGTGTAAATGGGTGTAATTATGCCATGACACTTGTATAGTGTTGCAAGGTGGTCTTAAAGGTCATAGGTGGGTTAGGATATTATTCCCATAACATATTTGTATATAGCATATCTATTTATCACATAAATAAATATGGTGAGTTGTTGATTTATTAATCAATACAAGAGAAGCAAGGAAAATCCAAATCAAACATATGTTAATAGTTGCATAAAGTAAAATGCACATGCATCTAGTGAGTTCATTAGGCAAGCTTTAGGTGTTACAACTACATGGCACTCAACATTACATTGGTATTTAAGAAAAAAATTTTGTAGTTGAGAATTTCGGTTGTTGGGATTTTCGGGTTGTTACGGTCCTACCCCCTTATGAGAATCTCGTCCCGAGATTTAAAGAGTAACGTACCCATCAAAGAGGTAAGGATACCGCACACGCAGCCGGATTCCATCTCCCAAGTAGCTTCATGTTCGGTGTGGTTGCTCCACTGAACCTTGCACATAGGAATGGCATTGCTGCGAGTTTCTTTGGTGTCCCAACCCAGAATTTTGGTGGGATGCTCTTTGTACTCAAGCGTGCTTTGCAAGTCTAGTGCTTCAGGTGGAACTTCTTCTATATCTGGCAGTCTCAGGCACTTACGCAGTTGTGACACATGAAACACAGGGTGCACACTTGACAGCTCAGGTGGTAGTTCAACTCTGTAAGCAAGTGTACCAATTCTCTCACTGATTCTGTAGGGCCCAATATACCTCGGTGCAAGCTTCCCTTTCACACGGAATCTGATAGAACCTCGAAGCGGGGATACTTTGAGGTAGACTTGATCCCCAACTTCAAACTCGAGCTCTCTACGCCTCTTGTCTGCGTAGCTCTTGTAGCGGCTTTGGGCGATCCTCAGATTCTCTCTAACTTGAGCTACACCTTCTTCGGCTTCTTTGATCGTAGCGGGGCCAAAGAATGAGCGTTCACCGAGGTGTGACCACATGAGCGGGGTCTTGCAAGGTCTACGCCATACAAAGCTTCAAAGGGTGACATCTTGATGCTTGCTTGATAGCCGTTGTTGTAGGAGAACTCGGCCGAAAGGCGTGCACTTCTCCCAATCTTTGCCAAAATTCAACACACTAGCGCGGAGCATGTCCTCAAGAATTTGATTGACTCGTTCGACCTGTCCATCGCTTTGTGGATGATAAGCCGTGCTAAAGTCAAGCCGGCTCCCAATGGCATCGTGAAGGGCTTTCCGAATCGGGACACAAATTGAGGTCCACGATCGACACAATACTAGACGGGGCCCCATGAAGTCTCGAATGTGCTCTATGTACGGATCTCGCTAGCTTTTCGAGCCCAGTGGTAGTCTTGACTGGTATAAAGTGGGCAACCTTGGTTAGTCGGTCGACTATCACCCAAATAGAATCATTGCCCACTGGGAACGGGGCAACCCGGATATGAAATCCATGGTTATGCACTCCCATTTCCATTCGGTACATCAAGAGGTTTTAGCAGACCTGCGGGCCTCTTGTGCTCAGCTTTGACTCTGTTGCAAGTGTCACATCGGGCCACATGCCCAGCAATGTCAGTTTTCATGCCTTTCCACCAAAAGTGCTTCCTCAGGTCTTGGTACATCTTGGAACCTCCAGGGTGAATGTTGTACTTGGAATTATGAGCCTCTTCCAAAATCTCCTCTCGTAGTGCAGGGTCAGATGGTACACAGATTCTGTCTTTGAACCAGATGGTTCCCTGGTCATCTTCGCGATGGTTGGTCTTGTATCCAAGCTTCATCAGCCCACGAAAGTAATCAATCTCAGCACACTCCTTCTGGGCTTTACGGATCTTGTCGGTGAGGTTATACTCAACCCGTAGCTCATTCAGCAAGCCATGTGGTAGAATCTCCAGCTGGAAATCTTCAAGTTCTTGCCTGAGCTCAGGAGGCACTGACTCTGTGATCAAGGTGTGGCAATAGCTTTTGCGGCTGAGAGCGTCCGCAACTACATTAGCTTTCCCCGGATGATAGTGAATCTCCAGGTCATAGTCTTTGATCAGTTCTAGCCATCTGCGCTGCCTCATGTTTAGGTCTTCTTGTGTGAAGAAGTATTTCAAGCTCTTGTGATCAGTGTAGATATCACACTTGTTGCCTATCGTAGTGTCTCCGAGATCTTCGAGCATGCACAACGGCGGCGAGCTCAAGATCATGGGTTGGATAGCGTTGTTCATGGTCTTTCACTTAGCGGAAGCATAGGCAATGACCTTCCCATCTTGCATCAATACACGCCCAAGTCCTTGACGAGATGCGTCACAAGTAGACCACGAAGTCCTTGGTGATATCGTAAGGCTAGCACAGGTGTGGTAGTCGGCTTCTCTTTCATCGTTTGAAAGCCTGCGTTCGCACTCAAGGCGTCCATTCAAACTCCTTGGTCTTCTTCGGGAGGTTGGTCATTGGGCGAGCTATCTTGGAGAAGTTCTCAATGAATCGGCGATAATATCCGGCCAATCCCAAGAAACTCCTCACTTTAGTTACATCGCGGGGTTGCTCCCACTCTTTCACGGCTTCGATCTTGGCGGGGTCTACAAAGCAACACCATGAGTTGAGAGAGTACATGGCCTAGAAAGGCAACTTCTTCGAGCCAAAACTCACATTTGCTGAACTTGGCGTATAAAGTGCGGCTCAACCTCTCAAGCACGGTCCTCGATGTTGCTCATGTTCTTCGGCGGTCTTGGAGTATATGAGGATGTCATCAATGAATACCACCACAAAGTGATCTAGCTCCTCCATAAACACCTTGTTCATCATGTTCATAAAGTAGGTCGGGGCATTAGTGAGTCCGAAGGACACCACCGTGAATTCATACTCGCCCATACCTAGTAACAAAGGCGGTCTTTGGAATGTCTTCTTCTCTAATCTTCATCGGTGGTAGCACGATCTCGATCGATCTTGGAGAAGTATTTGGCTCCACGGAGTTGATCTAGCAAGTCATCAATTCTTGGCAGAGGATACTTGTTCTTGATTGTCACAGCATTCAAGCTTCTGTAATCAATGCACATCCTCATTGAGCCATCTTTCTTCTTGACAAACAAGACAGGAGATCCCCAGGGTGAGGCACTAGGCCGAATGTACCCTTTTTCGGTAAGCTCCTTCAACTGTTTCTTGAGCTCTTCTAGTTCGTCTACCGACATGCGGTACGGTCGTTTAGCAATTGGACCAGTACCCGGTAGGAGGTCGATAACGAATTCCACATCTCTATCTGGAGGCATGCCTGGGCAATTCTTCTGGAAACACATCGGCGTAATCCCTAACCACTGGTACATCGTCAACTGTCTTGGCTTCTGTCTGTGATTCTGCTTTGGCTTTGAGGGCACATAAGAGAGAAGTGGTCTTTTCTGTCTGGGGTTCACATCGAACGGCTTGCCCAGTGGGGTGTGTCAATTGGATGTATCTAGGGGAGCAGGATATTACACCACGGTGTCTGGTTAGCCAGTCCATTCCTAGGATGACATCTAGGTTTGTGGAGGGTAGCAGGTGTTGACGCAAAATGTGACCACCCTGCGTCTCACACACAGCAAGCCGGAAAGCCTAGCTTCAATCGGGTGCCGGCGTCCGAATCCGGTGGCGTGCCCGATCGATTTGACCGAAAATCGACAAGGGATAAAACAAGTAAGATCATAACCGGAACGTGGGTGAGACCGCATGTTCCATCTTTACGGCCCCGAAGCCACTTACGACGACACATAGCTATGGAAGCTATCTCGCCAACAGGATGCGGTTCATTCGGCTAAAGTAACATAAGCGATGTAAACGTAACAAACTAGCCGAATACGTAAATGAAGACATGTTTGAACAAGATTAAATCATTAAGCATATCAAACTACATCTCATGTTTAAAGCATCATCAAGCACTAAAAATTAAGAATAAGTAACTTATAAATATAAATCGACTAAACAACACATGCATAGGCTACTCCAACTAGTCTGCCGCACGTCTAGCCTTCATAAACCCGTCGAGCATAAACTCAAGCAAGCTAATCCACCGCATGATACCACTCACTATGAATTTACACCACTCCTTGCTACTAGATCAATCCACCGCATGATACAATCTAGCAATAAAGAGCTAAAAGCACATAATTATCTAACAGATCTATAGATACTTGCTACATGTATAAGCATAACCGTATCGACAAAATTGCCGAATCGGGGTCCATGAAGAAGGAACAAACAAGTAACATATAGAGGAGCCTATCGATTAAACCGATTTCTAGTCCACCGGATGACTAGTTCTAGAGTAACCCAAAGACTCGCATCCGCCGCACGGTACGGTCTCGGTCTGTCAAGGCTTATCTACATATAACGTGAATGAACCCGCAACATGTAACAATCTAGATCGATCTAATTCGGCTATATGAGCTTGATCTACTCGGTATTGAATAGACATGAAAGGAACGACCAACAAACCGAAAGAGTATCAATCTAGATTGGGCAAAAGAGTGTTGCAAATAATTAAACATTAAATAAAGCATGCAACACGTGATAACTTAATGAATCTATTAGATTTTTGCCAAATCTAAAAGAGCCGATAACCTGACCTCTAAGCTTAGATCTTAGCCCGCCGCACGACTCATGACCTAATCGAGAAACTTTGGTAACTAGCTCCTAGCTAATCTTAGCCTCGCCGCACGACTCATGACTAACATGGAACCCTCTTGATTCAATGCTTAAATCCACCGCATGATACTAAACATTGCAACAAGACTTCTTGCATCATTATCTAAATCCACCGCATGATACTAGACATGATAACAAGGTTGCCGGGACTTACGGAGGTCGACGGATCGATTGGCCCTCTCGAAGAACTCGACGACACGACTAAAAGGACTCGAAGGGTGGCGCGTAGCCGGTTGTATTGATTTGGTTGTGAACCCTTATTACAATGGTCGAGGGTTTATATTTATACCCGGACAGAACATGAGTCCTAAGCACTTACGAACTATCTAAACAAAATTGGAAAGACCAGACACGCTAACTCTATCCATAATCGGAGTCCTTGACTATCACGACTCCTTCCCTTTCTCGGTCGCTTCATCTTCCCTTTTGTCGTCTTCAAACGAAGCCGTTATCGACCGCTTCATTGTTTACCGAATACACGGAAATTAGCCGACCGCATACGCATTTGCCGAATTACTCTCCCCGCTCCCCTCGCGGGTCCACCCGTCATATTCTTGACCAAATTCTAGTGTTAACACATGCCCCCTCAATTTCGAGATAAAAGGATTTTATTTTGAAATTGACTGTAAGCGCCTTCCGCCTAGGTCATCACCACCGCCGCCCGCAGCCCGCCACTCGAGATCCGTGCTCGTCGTTGTCTTCAATGGCGATGGACACTTCAACCACTTACTCCATCATGGCAACAGAACCCAAGAAGAGTTTCTAGAGGTAACCCTACCCTTTTCCTATTCGGCAATTTTCTTAAATCGGTTCTCGACGCACTTCTTTGATCCATTCACTTCAATTTCTTCTTGAAGGAAATGAAGAATGAGATCTTAATCTCCAATCTTGCGTGTCTGGATCATTTTTTCTTGGTCCGATGGGAGACCCCAATTCGAGGGATTTTATTGAAAGGGAAACTTTGAGGATCCCATTTAAATCTAGGATTGCCCCTTCAAATAGATGGCCAAACACTTTCAAGACCTGGCCCCTTCCTTCAATCACAGGATGGCGCGATTGGTACCGTAGGATGCAATCCAGAATAGCGATTTCGGGAATCTCAAGACATTCAAGATCGTCTCCTGGAGCTTTCTTTAGCCGAAATGCCGAGAAATGACTCCCTCTTGATAGCCGCTTCCCACTTTTGGTCCGATGCTATCAATGCATTTGTCTTCGGTCATGGCCCAATGTCGCTTACTCTATCGACATTTTCATGATGACGGGTCGAATATCACCAAACCAACCTACCCCTTCAAATACAAAAGCACTAGCTCACGTATGCGGTTAAATCGGGAGGAGGTTGGGCCAAGTATGTTCGAGACTTATGCTTCAACCGGCCCCGTATCCGATAAAGAATATAGGGCCTTTATGAACATGTGGTTATGCATTCATCTTCTCGTGGCAAATCCAATGAGCCCACTCGAATCACATAGTGATGGTCAAGAATTGGCCGCAGCAAGCCGATTCCTTTGGGCAAATATCTCGTTGGGAGCATTCTACCACATGATGCATCAAATCACTGTCCAAATGAGGAATCAAGGTGAAATTTCCGTGTTAATGGACCATGGTGGCTTCTTCAAATGTGGTTGCAACTATATATGCATCAGATTGTTTCTGTTGATCTCCACAACCTGAATTTTCCTTCAATCAACTATGCCGAAGGTGAAGATCCCAGATACAAGTCCTGTCAGACATATGGAGAAGCTGCATCTTCAATCACCATTGACTTGGACCTGGGCCATCTTTTCAAGATCTTCTACAAGGGATTCAACCATGTGCTCTGGTTCCCCTACCGAGAGAATGAAAATTTGACACTTCCGCAGATTTAGCTATGAGCCGGGCCGCATAGATGATGATTCTAAGGACATCTACAATTCCTTCATCAAACCCCGTGCCTTGCCGCAGAATTTCATCATGGCCGGTTGATAAGTTCAACTTATGAATTTTATAATCCAAACATGGTTGCCGAGAGTTTGGACTTGGTCAATTGCCCCCAAGGCCATATTTCTCAAGTATCATCGGCCTAGGGAGTCATTGCTGAACAAGATCGAGGCCAATAAAGTTTTCAATCTTGGATGCAAGCTTCCAAGATATGAACCCAATCCTCTAGTGATAATTGAAGTGTTCATCCTTCATTCAACCTCGGTGGCGGGGTGGCATTCTCATATTTTTGAGCACAAGTCCATCCTTTATGCCAAGTCTTGATGCCCTCATTCTCTTCTGATGATGAGGTACATGCTTATGGCTACCTTTTACTTCACGTTTCTGTTTTGTTTCTAATCATCTTTTAAGCAGGACATTGCTCCTCCAAGTCCTCCAGAAGTCCAATATTGGCAACCTGGCCCTCGTGCTGCTCTGGGGCATGATGCTCCAAGTTTGTCAGTATTCAACAAAATTCCCGCTGATGATACAGTGCTCTTGAAGGACCTTAAAAGAAAAACTCCTACTTCCCCTATCAAGGACACTGCAGTTCCCAAGAAAACAAGATCAAAGAAAGCTAAGCCACTCCCTCAGGTATGAATGCTTTTTGATTTCTTATTTTCCATCTCGTAAATGTATTTGCACTTATCACTTTCTCTTAATAGATACGAGGCCAATCCTCAAAGTCCGACAGGGGTGGTGATCTGGATAACTCCCCGATACTTCTATTGGCCAAGCAAATGCCAATGAATCGCTAGCAATCCGGTATGTTCTCATATTTGTTACTTTCATCTTTTCATTCACACACCAAACTTATCTTATCTTATTCAGATAATCAACAAAGAACAGAAGAAACTTCTCTTCATCGGGCGGGTGATCAAGCGGGTGAACAAGGAAAAGTAGCAAAGAAGAGATCCCTTCTCATCAGCCGATGAACAATCAGTAATCGGGAGGAGAGAAAAATCCCCCTCACCGAAAGCACTGGACAAAGAGAAGCGAGAAACTCTTCCTCATCAATCGGGAGAAGCAATGAGAAAATTCTTCTCCAAGATATACCGATTTAACTCCTTCGGCAATCCAAGATGCATCAACAAGCCATGACACCGCTAACCTTGAGGTGGCAATCGCATTAGTCACTCAAAGTCTTGATGCTACCGATCAAGTCCTTGTCGAAGAGGTATTATCTTGATCTTTTCCTCAATCATTCCCTATTTGAACTAAGTCATTCTTGGCCAAGAATAAATTCTCCTCCCGTTATCGTCTTGCTCTCCAACGAGACTAGCTTTTCTCTTATTGCCGAAGAGTTTGCCGATGACGACGAAGTCTCCTCCCGTCGGCAACTATCATCGAAGGATCAAGTTAAGTCGAAGGCCATAATCTCATTCTTGGAGAGAGATATCGTTGACGACTCGAGAATCGACAAAATAAGGGAAATAGCGAGCCACTTGGCCAAGAGCTCCCTTCGACCTCAAGGATGCTATAAACGCTTTGTCTCATCTTGACGACCACTTTGTCGTTGTCAAGAGAGCATATAAGAATATATCGACAAGGCCATCTTAGAAAGCGGCAAGGCAACCGTAAAACAAGCGGGTTAAAGAGCTCTACTCCGAATTTAAATCAGCCAAACGATCTCGGGACACCTTGGAGCCGGAGTTGCGAGCATGAAAGATGAGAGGACTAGACGGCAGCCCAAGTTGGCTCAATTGGATGCCAACATTCAATCTCATGAAGCCAAACTTGCCAATCGCCACCCATTGACTCGGCCAAGACCAAGATAAGCTCTCTTATCAAAGAGACCAAGCAAATCGAGGGTAGATTGCAGATCCAAAGCTCGAAGTTGAAGATAAAAGAGCCCTTGATGAAGTTAATAGAATCAAGGTCGATGCTCGAACACCATCAGCTCTTATCTGAATGTGTAAACTTCTGGCTTGTATGATGATACATGTAAACATTATGCTCTGAATGCATTGCATTCGGCAATTTATTTCCTCCTGATTTTGTTTTTCTCTTTCTTCTCTGCTTCTGTTATCATTCGGCTGCTCTTGAATGTGATTATACTTTCACCTGTGCAAATCAGCCGAACATAACCGCCGTAGGCTCCAAGTGTTTGCTTTAGCCGAATAGCTTTCATCAGCTATTTTGCCGACCGAGCGTATGGGTAAGCGAATCGCCGGTGGTGATGGGCTCGGCCCAACTCATCATAGGCCCATAAGTGTGGAAAACCCTATCTCGTCGTTTGGCTTTCCGTTAGCCTCGCCACGGCTCCCCTGTTCATAAATAGGACCGGTCGGCTCCCACCATCATCACACAAGCACAAGCGGTTGCCATCACCCTCAATCTCTTCCACTTCCTCTTCGCCTTCAAGCTCCAAGAAACCCCCACCACCATCCATGGCGAGCGGCGGAGATCGCAACAAGCGTCCTGCCCAGGACGAGGCAGAGGGCAGCAGCAACCTGCGCCGGCGGTGAAATCTTCAACCCCTTGAGCTATGCTGTTTTTTTTTTAATAATTTTTACCCGATCTGAATTTCTGCCCCCTTGCGGTTGTTCATCTTCTCGATCTGTTTCAGGGTTACTGGGAACGCCGGCGACTACGTCGCCAACATCCGGAGGCGGGTCGCCCGGGCTGGCACCCATACTGCTTCTTCCGCTCCCGCTCCCGCTCCCGTGGCGGACGCGGCGGAGGGAAGCAGCCGTCGTGGCCGTCGTCACGCAAAGAAGAGACAATCTCCTCATCTTGTCCGTGATTTTTCTGATTTAGCCGATTTTAATTGCACCCTGTTTGTAGGACGGCGAGGATCAGCACCGGCCAATGGCGCTTCCTGGCGCCGGCCGCGGCGTCCGACGCCTCTGCCCCCGCGCCGGCTCCGGCTCCGGCCCGGCTCTGCTCCCGGCTCCGGCTTCCACCGGCAGACTGCCGGCCGGCCTCATCGGGGTCGGCCTCGTACGTTCCCATATGGGAGAGGAACGACGAGGAGATTCCGCCGCATGCCGCTATGACGCCGCCGCGTACCGCGCGAGCGGGATGAGGCGATGGAGCTTCTTGGTGAAGAAACCAAGAAGTTCGGGATCGCTCACCGGAGTTGGAGGACAACTGCCGGCAAATGAGCGAGGCCATCACCAGTATTTGCTCTTTGCTGATTGCCTTTCGATACCCGTTCTTCCCGATTCGTCTGCTCACTGATCCATCTTAATCCTTTTCTTTGCAGACCTCACCGCGGAGTGGACCGCTTGAAGGTGGCGGCGACGGCGGCGGCCAACCACGTGAACGCCCTGGGGCGACGCCGGAGGATCGCCTAGAGGCGGTGCTCGGTCGTCGATCAGGTTGCCCTTCATGGCGTGCGCCTCGGCACCGCGCTCGGCACAGCGGGCATGTCGTCCCTGGACCGGGGACGACTACACTACGATGCGGCACCGGTTTCGGGACGGGCTTCCCCATGAGGTCGACGGCATCGAGGGCCTCCCGGGGGCGTACGACGACCACGCCGAGGCCATGGCCAACGCCACCAACCCAGTACGTCCTCAACAAGCTCTTCACCAATGAAGAGGAGTAGCTTGTATTAGGATTGGCGCGGGTTGTAAATAAAACTTAAATGAAGAATGTTGGCCATCGGCTTGATCTTGCTTATCTCGTGATGGTGTTTATCTGTTGCATTTGCTTTTCGCAAATTTTTCCTTAGCTAGAACTTGATCGCAACATTCTTCCGAACGAAATCTCCCGAATCGCGTGACATCGCCTTAGCCGATTAGATCTCGATCCTGTTCCACGATTTGACGGTTTGTAGTGTAGCACTTCAATTCCCTTTATCTTCTCCCGATAAACCTATCACTGAGAGGTAAGATCAAACCATTCGGTTACACTTTTAAAAAAAAAAAAAAAAAAATCGACTAAAGGCGATACAACCGTATCGGCTATTTTTGTTCTGAAGACGATACACACGATATCGGCTATCTCTCCACTAGAGGCAATAATATTATCGGTTATTTTTTCCCAACCTCTTTCCTTTACTCTGAAGGCGATTTTATTCAATCGGCTATACCACGCTTACGTCATAATCATAATTAAGATCCAACTTCGATACTTGGAAAAAACTTCTTAAGGTATCTCGCCATTGATGGCTCTAGTAAGTTCCTCTCCAAACGGCGTTTTTAATATATACGCATTGCCAGTGTGCACAACCGACAACCCGAAAAGGTCCTTCCCAATTCGGAGACCACTTGCCGAATATTCTGTCTTTGGTACCAATCGGCAATATTGTTTTCCAAACCAATTCTCCTTTCGCAAATTGCTTAATCTTAACTCTCTTGTTGTAGTACTTGGCAACACGTATTTTATTCTTCTCAATATTCTCCAAGGCCTTAAGACGAATCAAATGCAAATCTTCTAACTCATCCATCATCGATCCTTATAATCTTTTCCTCGTCAGTCCTTTTGTAACTCAACTCTCCTTGATCCCGATTGCAACTCCCAAGGCATCACAAAGATTATGTCCATAAACCAACTCATATGGAGATGCTTTGTGGACCCATGACAAGCCATTCGGTAAGCCCACAATGCTTCATTAAGGACCAAGTGCCATCTCCTTGGCTTCTCATCGATTTTCTTCCGAATAATTTTGATCATGATCTTATTTGACGCCTACGCTTGGCCATTGGCTTGTGCATAATAAGGAGAAGAATTATACGGCCTTATCCCCATGTTTTCGGCAAAATCACAAAACTCGAAGAAGTGAACCGAGTCCCCGATCGGTTGTAATGGTCTGTGGAATCCCAAACCTATGAATTATATGTTCCTTGACAAAAACCGATCATATTTTTCGATGTGACCTTTTTCAAAGGGATAGCTTCAACCCACTTGGTGAAATAATGTTGCTAGCAACACAAACTTGTGTCCTTTGCTAGATGGAGGATTGATCTGTCCAATTAAATCTATACCCCATCCTCCGAACGGCCAAGGTTTAATTATCGGATTTGAACGATGCGAGTGCTCTACGAACATTACCAAATATCGACAATCTCGACACCCTTTGTAATATTCAAAGCAATCCTCCAACATAGTCGGCCAAAAGTACCCTGTCCTCCTTATTATCCATTTCATTCGGTAAGCCGTGATGTGCACCACAAGCTCCTTCATGGACTTCAAACATAATCTTCTTAGCTTCTTCTTGGCTCAAGCATTTGAGCAACACTCCATCTATAGACTTGTGGTACAACCGATCATCAAGAAGCACAAATTTAAATGCCTTATACCACGAGCCTCAGGAAACTCTGCGAGATGGATCTTTCGAGATAGTTGATAATGTCACTTCTCCAGTCATTACTTATCGATCGAATTGAAAACATCTTCTTCTGCTTGTATAGACTTCATGATTTTCCCGATATCCAAGCCGCTTGAGCTAATTTATTTGCTTCTCCATTGTGCTCTCTGGGTATATGATGCAAAGTAACTGCGAAAAACTTTTCGAAGTTCCCTACATTGTTCATGGTACCCTTGCAAGTACATCATTTTTGCATTCATATTGTCTGTCAACCGATTGATTACCAATTCCAGAATCACCAAATACCTCAACAAAGACAATGACCTTCGGTTCTACCAACCCGAATCCCTCTAAGCAAAGCCTCATACTCGCTTGGTTGTTAGTGACAGGATATTCAATTGAAAAAGCAAACTCAAATATCTTTCCACGTGGGGATATCAAAAGAATACCAGCACCACCACCTTTGTCACATGATGATCCATCAAAAAATAATGCCCATGGGGCAATGTTAATCATATCAACGGATAAATCACGATGTTGAGTAATAAAATCGGCAATTGCACGTCCTTTCACCGCTTTTGCCGACTCATACTTTAAATTAAACTCCGACAAGTGCTAATACCCATTTGCCGATTCTCCCACTTAAAATCGGCATTGACAACATGTGTTTAATTACATCAAAACTAGATATAACCACACATTCGGCATTTAACAAATAGTGTCGAAATTTGGTGCATGAGTAATAAACACACAAACGAGCTTTTCTATAGCCGAATACCTTGTTTCAGGATCTAACGGTTTTCGGCTAAGGTAAGCTATTACTCTCTCTTTCCCATCAAACTCTTGCATAAGGGCCGATCCTATTGTTAGGCTATCGGCCGCCACATACGACTTGAAAGGCTTCTCAAGTTGTGGAGGTACCAACACGCGGTGCCTTCATATATTGCTTGATTTCATCAAAAGCCTTTTTCTTTGTATGTCACCCCATACAAATTTCGATCTTTCTTGAGCTTCAACAATGGAGAGAAAGGCAACACTCTTTCGATAAATTGGATATGAATCTTCTCACGAAATTGACCTTGCCCAGCAATGATTGCAATTGTAAGGTTAGTTGGGGGCACAACTTTGTCTATTGCTTCCATGCTCTTTTTTCCAACTTCTATCCCTCCTTTGTGAATCAAAAACCCTAAAAACTCACCACCGAGACTCCAAAAGCACACTTGTTTGGATTCATCTTTAAGCCATGTCTCCTTGTGCACTCCAAAGTCTTCCTTAAATCGGCTAAATGTCCTTTATGGTCTCCGGATTTGACTACTACATCATCAATATAAATTTCTACAATCTTGCCGATTAACTCATGAAAGATATAGTTCATAGCTCTACGATAAGTTGCACCAGCATTCTTCAATCCAAATGTCATCACTATCCACTCAAACAATCCAATGTGACCAGGACATCCGAATGCAAGTCTTTGCAATATCTTCAACTCGCCATGAAAATTTGATTGTAGCCGCATTGCCATCCATAAAACCGATAACTTCATAACCCTTCGCTGCATCCACTAATAAATCGGCAAGCGGCATTGGGTATCCATCCATCGGAGTGGCTTTGTTGAGATCTCGAAATCTATGCATACCCTCATCTTTCCATTCTTCTTGTAGACAGTACTATATTTGAAATCCATTACGCATACCGCATGGCCGAATAAAGTTTGCTTCAATTAATCTCTCAATCTCTTTCTTTACATCGGCCAACACCTCCTCTTTATAGATTTTCCGTGGAGGTTGTTTGAAAGGACGAAATCCAGGTTTTATAGGCAAACTTATGCTCAACAATTGATCGATCCAACCCAGGCATCTCTGTAATCCCAAGCAAAACAATCTTTGAACTCATTCAGCAACTCTATTAATTCCAATTTATATTCGGGTCTAAATTTGCACCGATATACATCGGCCTTGACTTTGTGCTATCACCAACATTGATTTCTTCTAATTTGTCGGCCGACATGAAACCACGACCCGTTTGCCTTTGTTGCCATCGATTGGATTGCCCATTAAAAGTTCCGTCGAGCCGATCGCTTGGATCGGTTTGTTGATCCGTCGAACACATTGACGGGACCTTCCTTCCATACCTTACCCGAAAGGCAATCTAGTCCATCATACTCCCAATAAGCGAGGCTCGAAGTGGCAACACTCACTTGAATCATCGGCTGAACAACTTCTACATCATCTCCTACCCACCGAATAAGGATTTGATGCATAGTTGAGGGTATACGGCAATTAGCATGGATCCAATCCCTTCCCGAAGCATGCTATATGCCCCCTTGCCATCAATGACGAAGAAGGTAGTGATCAAGGTCTTGGATCCAATCATTAGCTCCACATGTCTTGCTCCACGAGTATCGAAGCATTGCCGACAAAATCTCTAAGGATCATGTCGATCATGAGCAAATCTTCATTTGTCATACCAAGTTTCTGAAAGTAGCATAGGGCATAATATTGATAGCGGCCCCTCCATCAACAAGCATCTTAGTTAAAGGCTTGCCATTGACATATCCCTTCAAGTACAATGGTTTGGATGACGATTTTTAACGGCTTATCAAAGATTGCTTGCCGAGTCAACACAAGTTGGGCCATCGGGTCTCGGCATTCGGTCTCATCAAAATCGAATATACCTCATCTTGCACTTCTTGGTCTTCGGGAGCTTTAAACTCTAATGGAATGAAGAACACCATGTTAGTATTAGCCGATGGGCCCCGTCCACCATCTTTTTTCTTAGGACGCCATCTTGGCTTCTTTTCGGCTATTTCTGCTTCATCTCTTGATTTCTCAAACGCTGAACTCTTCTCTTCGGCTTTTCCATGAGACCGGGAGGACACCATTGACCTTTTTGCCATCTCGTAGGAGCTCTCTTCCGTAGTACGGACACTACCGTGAGCCCATGTTTGGTCTCGCAAATCTTTTCCTCGATATCCATCAAACTGTTTATTTTTAGGCGCCGATCGTTCTCCGGAACTTTCATCCCAAGTCTATCATGAACGGGACGGTTGACTCGAGATTGCACGTACTCGAATATTGATCACCGCATTCGGGGCAATTGTTTCGGCGAGGCAATTTCAAGCCTTCATTCCAACGATTGTCGAAGAAGGAACAATTCCAATGAGATTGCTCTTGCTCTTTCTGTATTCTTCTTGTTCCCTTTGGCGCACTTCGCTTCATATCTCCGACGTTCGCCATGAACTGCGCTCTTCCTCAATGTACCGCTTGTTCCTCATCATACTCCATCTTCTTTTCCCATTGCCACTTATTCAATAAGTGTCGTCTTTGTAACCTGCGCTTCGGATCGGCGTGTATTCGGCAATTTCCCTTAGCTGCATCGAAGTTTGACCCTTCTGTTCGGCTATTCTTGAACCGCGCTTGTTGCACTTCCTCCTTGGTAACTTGCCGATTAGGGTCAACGAGAACCAATTTCTTTGGCTCTTTCGGATGTCGAACCTTCATCTTTCCCTTTTCCTTGGACTCACGGCATCAACCATGCCTATGGAGAAAGAGACCATGTTACGAGGAATGGGTTTTTGTCTACTTTCATCTTGCCATCAAATCTTAAGTGTCCATCTTGAATAGCCTTCGAATTTTTACTCGAACACTCGGCAATCATTGATATGATGAGAGTTTGTATCATGAAATCCACGGTATTTCTTGTCCTTTACTCCTTCGAGTAAAGCATAGGATGTCCTTCTCGCGGCTTAACGCGTCCTTCTTGGACCAGATACAAAAAGAGCTTATCGCTGCCGACATCAAAATCATAAGATCCCTTCGCCGCTTTACCCATCGATGGTGACCAAAGTAGGCTCTTTTGTCCAGGTCAACTCTGCAGCAGACTACTTCATCTTCATCTTCATATTGAGATGCTTCCTCCGAAATCCCGATACATATCAACAGTTGCCTTTGTTCTTCCGAAAAACGAGCATCTCTTCGAACCCTTGGGCTTGATTGCTCATCGTCGGCTTTTGTGCAAGTTGTCCAAGATCTTCAAACTCCATGCCGAATAGCTTGTCTCTAATATGTGGCGGCATGCCCGCAATGACCAATTGTGCAAGCCGATCATCGGGAATAGTCGAGAGAATAGCACATGTTCTTTGCTTCTCTCGAATCTGCGGAGATACTCCATTGGTGTCTCGGTAGTTTTCATCCTCATAGACCACGAGATCAACCATCTTCTTCTCATTGGTTCCTCGTATAAAAGTACGAATGGAACTTTTGCTCCAATTCGCCCATGTACCAATGGAATTGGCCGGCTGCGATGCAAACCATGTGAAAGCCGGCCACGTCGAGACATAGGAAAATATCGATCCTCCAAGCTTCATCGGCCAGCTTCTCCAAGTTGCATCGATATCTTGACATGCTCAATGGTGCGGTATCATCCCGACCACACCGGGCGTGCCAAAAAGTGTGTTGACGCAAAATGTGACCACCCCGCGTCTCACACACGGCAAGCCGGAAAGCCTAGCTTCAATCGGGTGCCCGGCGGCCCGAATCCGGTGGCGTGCCGATCGATTTGACCGAAAATCGACAAGGGATAAAACAAGATAAGATCATAAGCCGGAACGTCTTTGGGTGAGACCAGACAGTTCCATCTTTACGGCCCGAAGCCACTTACGACGACACATAGCTATGGAAGCTATCGCCAACGGGATGCAGTTCATTCGGCTAAAGTAACATAACCGATGTAAACAGAACAAACTAGCCGAATACGATAAATGAAGACATGTTTGAACAAGATTAAATCATTAAGCATATCAAACTACATCTCATGTTTAAAGCATCATCAAGCACTAAAAATTAAGAATAAGTAACTTATAAATATAAATCGACTAAACAACACATGCATAGGCTACTCCAACTAGTCGCCGCACGTCTAGCCTTCATAAACCCGTCGAGCATAAACTCAAGCAAGCTAATCCACCGCATGATACCACTCACTATGAATTTACACCACTCCTTGCTACTAGATCAATCCACCGCATGATACAATCTAGCAATAAAGAGCTAAAAGCACATAATTATCTAACAGATCTATAGATACTTGCTACATGTATAAGCATAACCGTATCGACAAAATTGCCGAATCGGGGTCCATGAAGAAGGAACAAACAAGTAACATATAGAGGAGCCTATCAGATTAAACCGATTTCTAGTCCACCGGATGACTAGTTCTAGAGTAACCCAAAGACCTGCATCTGCCGCACGGTACTCGGTCCTGTCAAGGCTTATCTACATATAACGTGAATGAACCCGCAACATGTAACAATCTAGATCGATCTAATTCGGCTATATGAGCTTGATCTACTCGGTATTGAATAGACATGAAAGGAACGACCAACAAACCGAAAGAGTATCAATCTAGATTGGGCAAAAGAGTGTTGCAAATAATTAAACATTAAATAAAGCATGCAACACGTGATAACTTAATGAATCTATTAGATTTTTGCCAAATCTAAAAGAGCCGATAACCAGCCTCTAAGCTTAGATCTTAGCCTGCCGCACGACTCATGACCTAATCAGAGAAACTTTGGTAACTAGCTCCTAGCTAATCTTAGCCTGCCGCACGACTCATGACTAACATGGAACCCTCTTGATTCAATGCTTAAATCCACCGCATGATACTAAACATTGCAACAAGACTTCTTGCATCATTATCTAAATCCACCGCATGATACTAGACATGATAACAAGGTTGCCGGGACTTACGGAGGTCGACGGATCGATTGGCCCTCTCGAAGAACTCGACGACACGACTAAAAGGACTCGAAGGGTGGCGCGTAGCCGGTTGTATTGATTTGGTTGTGAACCCTTATTACAATGGTCGAGGGTTTATATTTATACCCTGGACAGAACATGAGTCCTAAGCACTTACGAACTATCTAAACAAAATTGGAAAGACCGAGACACGCTAACTCTATCCATAATCGGAGTCCTTGACTATCACGACTCCTTCCCCTTTCGGGTCGTCAGCTTCATCTTCCCTTTTGTCGTCTTCAAACGAAGCCGTTATCGACCGCTTCATTGTTTACCGAATACACGGAAATTAGCCGACCGCATACGCATTTGCCGAATTACTCTCCCTGCTCCCTGCGGGTCCACCTGTCATATTCTTGACCAAATTCTGGTGTTAACAGCAGGGTAAGGTTGGCTTTGAAGACAAGACCCTCAATTGTGAGACTCACTCCCTTACAGACTTGGGTACTCCTAAGATCTCCCATAGGTGAGCTAGTGATAATGGGCTTTAGGCGAGGAGTTACAGGTATATTATGCTCACGTGCAAACTTAGATGATATGTATGAACATGTAGCTCCAGAATCAAAAAGTACTGATGCTTTAATGCCATTAACCATAAACATACCGTGGACAACGTCAGGGGCAGCCTGAGCATCCTCAGCGTTGAGGTGGGTCAGGCGTCCGCGAGTGGCAGAACGTGGTGCAGAGCCACGGTACTGCGACTTCTGAGCTCCAGGGGTGGCCTTGTCATTGTCGGGGCACTCAGCAACCTTGTGGCCGGGTTTCCCACAACCGAAGCACGTTGGAAGCGCACCGCCTGTGGGGGTTGGCGCGGAGGACCTCCAGTTGCCAGTGCTTGGTGTGGACCGGTTCTGCGTGGGACGGTCGTACGAAGTACGGGAGCGGTCCCTGTTGTAGCGGTCTGAGTGAGAACGGTGTGTGGAGTATGATCCTCCTTCTCGCTTGAGCCGGGAGCTGCATCCTTGACATAGCGAGCGGCCGGTCGAGGGTGCATCCCGGCGAGACTTCTTGCGATCATGGTCATGATGCGATCCTTCAAACCTGCGCTTCTTTCCCCTGTGCTCTTCTCCAGCTTCAGCACGATCCTTCTCGATCTGAATGCAGCGATCGATTAGCTCACGCAGAGTGTAGCAGTTGATACCTGCCAGGAGAACCTTGATGCGGGAGTTCAACCCCTTCCTGTAGATACGAATCTTCTCTTTCTCAGAGGCCGCAACCTCAGGAGGTGCGTATCGCAGCAGGTTGGTAAAGCGGGTCGTGTACTCGTTGATCCGGTCACTGCCCATCCTGATCTCACGGAACTCATCAGCTTTGGCCTCCAAGACTCCCTCAGGGACGTGGAATTCCAGGAATGCTTCCACAAACTCGTCCCAAGAGATGTTGGCAGGGTCTTCATGCGCGGCACAGTAACTGTCCCACCAGGAGCGTGCTGCCCCAGTGAGCTGGTGGGTAGCGAGGACGACGCACTCTTCATCAGTGCAGGTAGTAGCGTCAAGCTTCTTCTCTATCTCCCTCAACCAATCATCGGCGGCGAGTGCGTTGTCATCGGTGTTGTCGAAGGTGGGTGGCCTCGGCTTGATAAATCCTTCCGGCTTCCTCTCGAAAGTCATCATGATGACCTCCATGGCGACGGTTTGCTCCCTCGGCAATGGCGCCAAGAGGCGGTCCGCGAGCCATCAACTCAATCGGGGGTCGGTGGCTGTGGAGGTGGTGGCGGATTTGGCGGTGGGTTCGGCGGATTAGGTGGCGGATTCAGGCGTTGGTTCTCATTGCCTCCTCCGTTGAGCACGTCTGCAGGCGGAGTGTGCTCACGGTAGTCATCGCCTCCCAAGTTGAGGTTGCGTCCACCAACGCGCCCCCGGCCATGTCCATGTGTAGGAGCACGGCCACGACCACGGGCACCACCACGAGCACCACGTCCCAGGTTAGGCACAAGGGACGGTGCACGGTTGTTCAGACGAGTAGAGCGGCGGGTTGACATCTGTGACACGAGGCCATAAAGATTTAGTACTCAGGTAATAAGTTGTAACTTGTTCAATATAATTAGATGATTTCAACGATTTAAGGAAAAACATTTATTCTACCCAACACTCATACAAAGAAGCGATAAAATCCATAAAATGCGATAAAAACCGATCACTCATTACATGGGTGGAATAAAAATGTTATGATATGATAATAATAGTGCCGACACGGCTCGTTCTACGCATGGTAACTCATGGGGGGGTACATCTTGACTCATACCACTCATGGGATACATCATGACAGCTCACAACTCACATGACTCACGACTAATGACTACTCAGCTAAACTAGAACATGACGCTTGACCGCGCAGGGTCCGACACACTCACACCTACTCCTGGTGGTGAACTGCTGACGGAACACGCTCGCCAGAAAGTCTTATCTCTATCCTGGTCTTGCGCAGGCGCTCGACGTAGGCGAGAGCCTCGGAGTGCTCCTCAGTGGGCTTCACCCCAGCAGCAGCGGGGCAGTCCTTGAAGTTCAGAGTCAATTCACCGAGCTTGAATGTCTCCTTCTGAGGCTGCACGCGCTTGTGTGGGGGCAACTGCTTCTGAATTTCTTCGAGCTCCATGCGTCGCTTCCTGTCAGACACGGTCCAAGCTTCTTCGGTCAACTTGAGCTTCTCACGGAGAAACGCGTTCATCCTCATAGTGTTGATGAGGTGACCCTGGTTTCTCACGACCTTGACCTTCTGCCCCTTCAGCTCTCTCTTCAGGGTCAGGATGCTGTTGCTGAGAGTGTGCATCTGCACTCCATAGCTTCTTGATCTTGCTCTCGCTCACGGCTAAGGCTGCACTCCTATCCGGGGAGGTCTCTCGTAGCTCTAGGACCTTGCAGTCGAGGTACACGTTCCCGTTGCCGATGTCTGCGGTCTTGTTCTGAAGGTCAGCTATTTCAATCTTGTGTTTGTTTGCTTGGCAGGCGAGGCGGTCTTGCAGTCTAGCTACTGTCTCTCGTAGCTTGGCATTTTCCTCGGCTTCCATGGCTAGCCTCTCCTGGTGATCCAGCAAGAGACCACGGTAGCTACGGTTCCTCTACTTCAGCCCCTCAATGTACTGATCCTGGTTCACCAGGTGGTAACCAGAGGCACGAAGACGGGGGTCAACCTCAAAGCGGCTCGTGAAGGCCTCGACAACTTGCGCTTCGGGGCAAGCTCAAGGCGAGGGCCCGAGGGAGTAGGCGAAACTCGCCGTCGTGCAAGTAGAGGTAGTGGTCTCGCGGTGCGCGCGGAGAGCTTTGTGGGCAAGCGATTGAATCCCTCTTCGCATGACTCGTCCACTGACATCTCAGTGAAGGCGGTTACTGAGGGCAGGATCAGACTTGCAGGTACTTCCACCCTGGTGACGACGTAGCCCTTGATTCCTCCATCCTCCCCTGGCTGTCCTGAGCAGACGTACTTGATCTCGTCAACAGGGACTTCTAGGGTCTTCAGCACTCGGTAGAGGGTTAAGGAGAAACCCCAAGGCATCTTCCCCATGTAGGTCAGGTTGAGGGTGGGGTAGGGTGGTGAAGGCCCGACTGGAGGGTTTCCTAGGCTCGTCATCTGCAGGTTTCATGGGAAAACTCGGTCAGCAAGTCATAGATAAGCCATGCATAAAAAGAGATGCAATGGTCGGTAATATAACCGAGAGAAAGGCTGGTTTATCCTGTTCTAACGTCCATCTCTACGGGTTTCATCCTAAGGTCAAGTAGGGAGCGATACCAATCGAAACAACCCGATTTCCGCGAAGGAAATCCACAGATTGAAGTGTAATATGACCGTTTAAATCACATTACCCGAATTCCAGTTGAGTACCAAATCCATACAACGATTAAAGAGAGTACAATAGTACGGGATTACAATAATTTATTACATCGCCACTTGGCGGAAACATGAAATGTAAAGCAAATGAATGTGACTTGAGGGTGCGGAAGACTTCAACTCCAAACGACTCGGCGTAGAACGAAACCCTCGGTCGAGTACTCGTCGAGTAGTACGAACCATCCGTCACTGTGTGCCAAAGTATCGCACGATATGTACGGCCACTCTCACCCTATGCATTGCTTTGGTGGAATTGGATGCAAATCGGGATATATCAAAGAGTCCTATATATGGGCTGTGGTTTCCTATGCAGCGTTGATCATGTTTTAATTATAACAAGAATATAATTATGTTCATCAGGTTATCATCATTCCCACACACCATCCCATATCCCACACCAATCCATCGTCATCTCAATCTCATCCTCACAAGGCGACTAAGGCCGACTCCCTCTCGGCCCGTCTCAGCGGTCCACGACCGGATATCCATCCTCATGCCAACACCATACCAGGGGGAGAAAAGAAGACTCATCTCTCTATCTAGTGAGACGGAACACGGGGACGGAGTCCATAGCCTACAAGTAGGCTTATGTATCGATCGATCAACCAGACACTCTGCAGAGGTTCTACAACCCACAAGATCACCCTCATCGGCGAGCGCTCGCCTAGGCGATACCGACTGCTTGCTATAATAGATCGATGCCACCCTACCTCTCGGTCCTGGAATACCGCAAGTACCTCTGGAGTAACTGAAACTGTGAAGTCACATTCCCGATCCCGAATAGGGGGCCATGATCGTCTCGGGAGGGTGTGAGTCCACCAATGCCCTTACCTCCCTACACATCTCGCCTAGTAGTAGTGGCACCGCGCTACCAAGTAGTCCCGCCGTCTCCCCATTACAAGGAACATGTGGTCCAAAGGAGTCCTGAAGAAACTGAGTACTAGTAAGTCCTTAGGGATGACCAAGCCGGGATGTCTCCAACAGGGTTACCGTTCGGGTGCCATCCTGACACCACGTGCCACCACAGCACCTTCTCCCTGAGCGGCCCACGACAAGCCCACACCCAGGGGTTTCCCCAACCACCAGTATACCCGCCACAGGTATCCGCACAGGAATGTCCAGTCCATCCCAGGGCAAGACTCGCTGCATAAGCTCGTCGTATATCCCGGCTTGTCGACACAACCCTCACCTCCACGCACCCAAGACTCATGCAGCACTCTCTCCCAGGGTTATCCATTGCGGCACCACGTGCCTTAGTCCATAAATAAACAGTGGTTCCCACCACGCATCACATCAATGATATAAGGCGTAGTAGAAATAAATAGCAGCAAGTATACGAGTGTGCGTCTAGCCTATCAGTGGGTGAGCAGGGGTAAGGTTACGTCAAGGTAGTGGCCATCAAGTAAGAACTACCATGCAATCCTTTCACAGATTAACAGCAATATAAAGCACTAGCAATACTATTCATTAGCCATGCGTAATGGGATCTACGGGGGTGGGTGAGAGGGTGGCACCTTCAGAGTAGTCGTCGCCGAGCTCTTCCCTGTATTCGCGGTCCCCGTCAGACAGTTCCTCGCTCGACTCTGAAACGAGACATAATGGTCGCGTTAGCGACCCTATAGAGTTTGCACAAAGAACAAATGAACTGCAAAAAGATCCAAATGCACTCATAGAATGGCTTATGACATGGGGCTCGATTTTAGATGAATTTACATATAAAGATCATCATTTTTGGAGCTCGTATGAATTAGTTATGAATTTCCGAAGTTTATTCTATTTTCTGAAATAGAAAAAGGGCTGAATTATTCTAAGGGCGTACGTGTCGGCCCGCGCTGACGTGGCGAAACAGTGACGTGGCGGCTGACATGGCGACTGACAAGTGGCTGACAAGTGGACCCACGCTGACGTCATGCTGACGTCAGCGTTGACCGGTCAACGCTCAACATGGGCCGTAAGTGGGCCGTTATTGGGCCTGGTGGGCCAGACCGGGCCTGGCATGGGCCGGATGGGCCGGGCTCGGCCCGCCACGTGTCGGTCTCTGGTGTCGCCACGTCGCTTCTGGGTATCCAGTGGGCTTGCCCACGGCCATGGTGCACGGGGTCGGTCCATCGTGGACCGTTGCCCTGCGGTGCACAGACCGCTGTCCCAGCTCATGTGGGCCGAGTCCACCTGGTCTTCTCCTTCTCTTGGTTCATGGTGGACAGAGTCCATGGATGGTGTACTGGGCGCCTCGGCTCACGGGGGCTGGTGTATGGTGGACATGCTGCTGTGGGTCCCGCAGGCAGTGCCGCTAGTCTATGTGGACCGAGTCCATCTCTTCCATCCCGTCTCCATCTTCCTCTCATCCCCTCCTTTTGCTCTGGCTCGCGGCGGACAAGCCCGCCGGCGGCGAGGCTATCACGCGTGCATGCTCTTCCGGGGGGTCTCTGGCTGTCTTAGCTAGCGCAACCGCTCCACGGTGTCAGGGCGGCTGCGGCATAGGCTCGGGGTGGCGACAGTGGGGTCTGCAAGGCTGCTGCGGCGGCGCTCCCGCAGGACGCCGACGGCGACATGGTCTCCACTCCAAGGGCTTCCAGTGGCCACCCCGTTGGCTTATCTTGCGCACGGCATGCAGCATGGTTCGGAGGTCACAGATCCATGGCGCATAGGTCCAATAGAGGATTGGTTAGGCCAGAACGTCGGCGGCCAGGTGAGCGGCTCGGCGGCGCACCGTGGTGCACCGGCGGCGGCAAGGTCGCGAGTTGGAGGGGTTCCGTCGGTCATCTTCCAAGGGTAGGGCGCGCATGGCGTGCGCTGCACCGAGGCGGGTCCGATTCTTCGGTTGACGGCGTCCAGGGACCACGCTCTGGGCTGGTAAGGTGGCTCGCCGTGGCAGGACATGGCCGCGGCGGCGGCATGGCGGGCTCACTCCTTCGGCGAGCTCGGTCGCCGAGGTCCATGTGGCTTTGACCGATCCCGTGTGTGTGTGCGCGTTGTGTCCAGTGGCCGGAAGCGGCTCGGGTCTACGCGCCCTTGGTGCGGCGCCATGACCGTGAAAGCAGGGCAAGGTGGAGATGAGCGGCGGCGGAGGGGTCCTCACCGTGTCGTGTAGGTGAGCAAGAGCTTAGCGGCGTGGTACGGCTTCGCTTGCGGTAGTCGACGGCGAGGTTGAGGAAGATGTAGCCGCGGCTCGCGGTTCGGTCCCGACAGCGGCGGCGCCTTCCCCCCCCGACACGTCCTTCTCCTTCCGGGTCCGACGGCGGCGCTCCGGCGTTCCTTCCCCACCTCCCCTTCTTCTCCTTTTTCCCCCTCTTCCCCCTCCGATTAGCAAAGTGGTGGTGGTTTGCGTAGCCGCAAGAGCGGCGGCGGCGGATGGGAAAGACCCAAGGGCTCTGGGGCATCGTTATATAGGCCGGCGGCGTCCATGGTTAGGCGGCGGACGGTCGATGATCAAAGGGCTTGATCAAGTGGCCGGGGAGCTTCCGAGGGCTAGGGTTCGGAGTGGTTGGGTCACTGCTCGGGTTAGCGAACCGGAGTCCCTTTACCACGGTCAACAAGGGGAACCGGCGGGGAACGGTGGTGCGGCAACGCCATGTCCGCGTTCGCGGCTGCAGAAGCGTCACGCGATGGGCGTGACCCCGTCGATCCTTGGTCGGTCCGGTGGCGCCCATCCTCGGTGCTCCAAGGCGGTTGCGCGAAGGAACGGCCGCGATGGAAGATTCCCTCGCGCGCTCGGCCTTGCGTGGTACGTCCGAAAGGGGAAAAGGAGGGAGTAGTTGGGGTTATGACGGGCGGGCCCTGTTGGCGGTGTCACGAGGGGAAAGGTGAGTGCACGTGGTGTCTTGGTGCTTGCGGCCGCGGGCGTTCTTTGTCGCTTTGCGGGCCGGGCCAAGTTCGCCGGTTAGTGGGCTGCGGAGAGGAAGAAAGGGTGGAGCGGGCCGGCTGGTGGCTTGCTGGGCCAGGTGCGTTGCTGGGCTGCGGAAATGAAAGGAGAGGTGGTGGAGTAGCAGGCCGGGTCGGCTGGTGGGTTGGGCCAAGGTGTCAGGCCGAATTGGCCTTGGGTATTTCCTTTTCATTTTCATTTCCTTTTCCTTTTCTGTTTTGGTTTTTGAGTAAGTGTAAATGGGTGTAATTATGCCATGACACTTGTATAGTGTTGCAAGGTGGTCTTAAAGGTCATAGGCTGGGTTAGGATATTATTCCCATAACATATTTGTATATAGCATATCTATTTATCACATAAATAAATATGGTGAGTTGTTGATTTATTAATCAATACAAGAGAAGCAAGGAAAATCCAAATCAAACATATGTTAATAGTTGCATAAAAGTAAAATGCACATGCATCTAGTGAGTTCATTAGGCAAGCTTTAGGTGTTACAACTACATGGCACTCAACATTACATTGGTTTTTAAGAAAAAAAATTTGTAGTTGAGAATTTCGGTTGTTGGGATTTTCCGGGTTGTTACAACTATTAAGCAATTTCGACTAAATAGTACTTCAGAATAAGTATTATTTAACAGATGATTAGATTGTATAAAGCAACAAAGCACAGCTCCTGTTAACTACACAATCCTTATTCAATAGGTATTTTGCAGCTTTATCATAATCAAATATATCCCCTATTCTGAAATTAAGCAACTACCATATATCCATAGAGCTTTGGCAAAATGAAATAAGAAAATTGGAGACATTGAGAGTTCAATGCCTGGAGGACACATGATGGCTCAAGTGAGATAACGACTGATCTTGTTAACATTCTTCCTGACTTGGGACTCGCTGAGTTTACAAATTTCCAGTTCCAAAGGAATCTTTATGGAATCAAACACATGGGTCAAATCTTCAATATTTATAGACAATTCAGACTTAGAAACAGAGAAAATTATACATTTAAGAGACATGTCAACCAACATCACTATTCTAGTATCCGATTTTAAGTGTAAGCTTATTTTTATCCTTTTCAAGCTATGGCGATACTGTAAGTTGCCGATTCAGTCTTGACATCAAGCACCACTAAAAAAAGAGAAGAGAAATACAGTTGTGTGCCATGGAAAATACTGAATATGGCGTGTCTTGTGAGGGACTAAAACTGAGATAACTCTATATTATCAGCAACTCCGAACAACTAAAATGAGGTTAGGGTGCTATCTTTTGGTGGTCATTCTGAATTTACATCTAATGGCAAGTCATTTTCTTTTTGGGGGGAAAATGAGTGGATTGGCCTAAAATATTTCAGTTGGTGATGCATGCTGAATGAACTATACTTGTATATCATATAATTGGTCAAGATAGTGGCCTGAGTGTTGTGTGCTCAGTCCATAACTATTTGATGAGCTTTTTAAGTAAATTTGATGCCGTTTTTAGAGCGTCATTGCTAATTGGACAAATAAATAGAGAAAATGGAGATATTTGCAGGCACTACCTCTTGAGCTTGTGGTTCTGATTCACCAGGAGACGAACCCCCTTTAGCTCCTGCACATATGCCTACATGTATATGTCATCAAATAAAGCAAATCACCATAGTCAATTACTTCCAATCAGAACCCAACAAGCTAAGATAAAAAATTAGGAATGGACCACACCACTCTCCTGCAATACTTATCTTCACCTCGGAGTGCAGACACCCTGTCCGTCATCCAGATGTTCTTGAATCCATTAGACACCCACTACCAGTAAGTACTCCTCATCCTCCTACCCAAACTAAAAGTGCTATTTCCCTCTTGCACAGATCAGAAGGATACCCAAAATAAGCACCTCTGCAGCTTTCAGAAAAGGAAAAACAGAGGCATCTTCACCTCTAATCATCAAATTAAAATAAAGTCTAATCAACATAACCTGAAGACAGGGATCTTGGTGCCTCTGGTCCTATGATGTTCCAAAGAAATGGAATCCTGATGTCAATATCTGTACACAGCACATCAAAGTTGACAAGCCAAGACTATCGTGAGAACACAAGACATGAACCATAAAAGTAACCAATGATGTCTGACGAGGAACACTCCCAAGTGCCCGGATGTCCAAGCCCATGGGCGTGCTTGAAGGCTCGTGGACCACGCACCATAGTGCGCCTCCCTTCACAGATCGATGGGGGGAGATTGGATTTGAGGCCACCACACCAGATCCGGAGAGGTAGGAGCTCACCTCGTGCTCCAGCAACGAGGGCGAGCGGGGGAGCATCACGGTATGGCAGCGACGGCGGGTGGGATGAAGGAGGTTGGAGAGAAACTGAGAAGAGATGAGGACGTGGCGTTGTGGTAGGGTTGGGCTGCGGGTGGGCTGCTCTCTGCAAAATTGCCAGAGAGGGTTGTTCTGTGAAAAATAAAGTCTATCAATTTTTTTCCTTTCACGTTTTACATCGTGGGACAAGATGGACGGCAAGTATTTTCCTAAAACTCAAAGGGTGTTTTTGCAAAATAGGTAGAGACGTGTGTGAAAGGTCACAACGGCTGGAGGGGGGTGAATAGCCTAATAAAATTCTAGCAAAGACACTAGATGAACTAGTTAGATAACAAGGCGGCTGTTGGTATTTCTTAGCGTAAGCAGATAAATCCGCAAGCGCACGGAGTACCGTTGTAGCTTTCACCCGGAAGTATTCAGGGTATCGTATTTTCCACACGGAACGGAAGTGTACTAGAGTGAAACAAGGTCGTCCAGGAGAAGTAGGTAGAAGGATGTTTTTGTAGGACGAGAGGGTTTTCTAGACTCAACCCAAGGTCACTAGATAACTAAAGTCTCGGCTTACTATACTCACTTACTTCGGAGCGGCGGTACCTTTCCGGTTCTCGAAAAGGCGGGAAGACGTAACCGGGGAAGGCCGCCAAAGCTCTACGAGAACACCAACCCGAACGTGGTGGAATACAAAGGCTGATCGGAGCTGTCACCCCGGGGCTACCACAAACTATCCGTGGGGTTGGGCGCAAACTCGGGTAACTCCTAGCCCGGACACCACGTCTACGCTAGAGGCTACTACTCTAGTCTGAATTCTTAGCTGGACTAAAGCACTCGGTCGAGCGGAGATCCCGCAAGCAAGCAAGTAAGCACTGAACTTTAATCGAATAGATCACTAAGGAATTGCAAAGAAAGAATATGCGGATATTACTCACGAAGGAGTCGTCTCCGTAGAGGTACAAACTGGAGGAGAACCCGACAAGCCGGCTCCGCCTCCGCTCTTCCCTCCTCTCTCTTCCTCTTTTCTAAAGTATACAACTAGGCACTAGCACCTAGAGGGACACTACTACAAAGTATATGATGTGCGAATGAAGTTCTTCTTGTGTAGAATGTGTGTCTTCCAATGGAGAAAAATGTCCCTATTTATACTAGAGAGGTGCCTTGGGAGAGTGGAGATGCTCCTCCCCACTTGGAAAGTGCCAAACCAACCTCACAACGTCGGTTCCAGGTACAATGAACCTGGACACACCCCGGAACCGACCTTCACACGTCGTCGTGGGCCATCTGGAGAAGACTGGGCCGGTTTGGCCTCCTGGCTGGCGCGGTCGCGCCCCTGGCGCGAGCGCGCCAGGGGGAGCTCGGCTGAGGCCCAAATTTTGCAGGCACGTGGGCCTCGTCACAAGCTTTCCAACGCATATTCGTTTGCCCAAATCGAACTCCATATGAGTGAGTTATGGCCTGTTTACTGAGGCCTACTCATGCAGTCCAAGATAGAGTTGGTCCGGGTTTTGGGCTTTCTCCATTTTTTATCCGAATTGGTGCGCTTTTGTATTTAGCCCTGCCAAACAATGGAAACACCAAAACTCGTGGAAATGATTAGTTCAAAACCCTATTACTAAGTTTTGGTGACTATTTTCATAACAAGTTGGCGGTGAAAAGCATGCAATAAGGAGCGCCAACAAGTTCCCCCACACTTATTCTTTGCTCGTCCCGAGCAAAGGCTAGGAAAAAGTAAACATGAACATAGCTATTCAAGATATGAAACCGGCATAAAGGTCATTCCAAAACATACCTCATACCTGTGGGATATGTGGAGTGTCTAACAAATCTCCTTGAGCAGTTGAGAAGTGGAATGGCTCTGAAACATAGTCATCTCATCCCATTTTCATATCTTAGTGACTTGGAGTTTTTTTTTATGAGATTTTTCAAATAAAGCATAGTTCACATGTACTCCTCAAATGGCACTCTCGAATCGCTCGGAATGTATGGTAACCTCACCGAAGGCTTTTGATGTTTTGCCTTTGTATCCTACCTCTAGTATTTTTTTGAGTGGAGTTCGGGTAGGCATACAAGGAATGGCTTACTTACCGCTTGTGGATAGCCAAGGCCATACACTAGGTTGAGATGTGCAAGTGTGTGGGATGGATGAAGAATGATTCCTAATTTTTGTGGTATTTTTGGGTCTCCATGCATCATGACTAACTCCTTTTTATTGGTGGATGAAGAGATGAAGAAATATGGGCTATCAAAGAGTAAGCTGAAATTGTGTTTTTTTTTTTTCTCTTTATTTTTTTCTCACTTTTTTTTGTCTCTTTTTTTTTCTATCTTTTTTTTTTTTCTTCTTTTTTTTTTCGAACGGGGATTTAAGATTTCCCGTTTGTCTACTAGATTGGAATATCTAAAACTTATTTCTCCCTTTTTTCTTTTCTTTCTCTCTCTTTTTTTTTTCAACTAAGAACATGGCCCATAACTTATTGCCTGAAAAAGGATGAAGGAGAGAGAGATGTCATGATGGAATGCATGGAGAATTTTTGGCAATCTAAAAGAGGGGTGCGCGATCCTCAGGGTAAGGGTCGGCACTTTTATTTGGTGGAATGATGCGCAATTCTCGGTGTAAGAATTGGCATTCTAGGCGAAAAGGGGTGCATGTTGTGCGCGACTCTCAGTGTGAGAGTCGGCAATTATTTGGTGGGTGCAAGTGAACCTCAACCATATGTGTAAGACCCAAATCTAGGTTAGGTTCAAACCGTGACAAGGCCCAACAATCGGTAAGAAGCATACGACAAAAAGGTTTTGTAAACTTGTTTGATAAGCATGTCGTATTTGGCCTTGGTAGGAATTTCAACCATTAAGGAGTATGTGAAACTATGATTTTTGGCATTGTATCAAAAAGAAAACTCTCCAAGTACTTCGATAGAAAAGGTAGGACAACTATGCCAAAACTATATCTCACTTCACAACAACTTAGTCAAATGTTTTCCTATGAGATATTTTCCCACAAGCATGAAGGATATGTAAGGTCTAACAATTATGCAGTCCAATCTCAAAAAGCTATCTTCATATTTACTTTTCAAAAATTAAATCTAAGTGTGGAAGATGCTTTGCAGGAATGAACATGATTAAATCAGGAGCATGAAAATAAACAGGTGGGAGGAAAGTGATCAAACCGAGTTGTGTGCAGGTTCCTCCACCAGTTCGTGATGTGCTTTGGTACGGTGCTCCCTTCTTCTTCTTCTTCTTTTTTTATATATATCATAAGCATATATTTTTTTCATCTTTTTTTAACTCCTTTTTCTTTTCTTTTCTTTTCTTTTCTTTTCTTCTTTTTTTTTACCAAGGCAAAGCTAACATCATCCATCATCAAAAATTTTTTGGATGCCTCTTGGTGTGAGTGGGACTCAAGATTATCACCATCCTCCCCCACACTTGGACTTTTGTGTAAAAGTCAAAGTGTGTGTTAGATCGAAGTCTCCTTGTGAGTGTGTTCCACCTCTCAAGAGCATCTTGATTGTGGTTGATGTCGCTCCATGTTCTCAAGTGTCGTATGACTGAAATGGTTAGTGACAAGGATACCCGAAGGTGCACACTAACGACAACATGACATTGCTTTTATTTGAAAAGAAAAGATTTTTTTATATATTTTTTTTTCAAGATAATCCGGGGCATCTCCCGGCAGCGCTTGTTTAAGGACAAAGCTCATCCCTGGGAAACCTTTTTGAAACTAGTCCAATGTTGGCGATGTGGTTTCCCCTCCATCACCAACTTTTGTGGGCAGATCTGTAAAAACTCATGCCAAAACATTTCGAGACTTGCAAAACTTATGATAGACAAAAGCATCTACAACAACCTTCTTAAAAATTTTATGAACAAGGAGCAAGAAGGAGTTGTAGATCTTGCAAGTCATGGCGAGTTATTGAGCGATCCAGGAGATTTTTCATATGAGCATGAAATGAATGGGACAGTTAGGAAATAACTTCCATGCTCATCGATAAAATCTTGTTTTAGAGGAGCACTTTCTTCTCCATGATAGTTCAAGTCCTTCACGGGATTTGGATAACTCATGGATATATCGAGATTGACATAAGTTCTCCCTCGAGATCGGGAATATATGAGACATTAGGTGTGGGCATAGAGGGAGAGTGCATAGAATTATCTTCTATGTGACTTGATCCTCCCTCTATGTGAGGTTGATGTCTCATATAGGAATTTGAGGTATGAGATGATGTTGAAGTGGGAAACTCTATGGTATTCCCAAAATCGACATCAAGAAAAGGTCATCCTCAAATTCAAAGGGGCATACATCGAGAATAGGATTCATTATCCTTGTGATGTGTCCCCTTATTGGGAGGTTCATCGGCAATTGGATTATGAGAGGGATTTGAAGGAATTTCAAATCCAATTGCTGAGTGCCTCCTACAGTTGGTCGGGGCTTGACTCCATTGTATCTTACGGAAGCTCATCATAAACACCGGTGTAGGGAGTGTTTTCAAGGATTTTCTCCAAAACGACTTTCCCCTCGCTAATGGTCATATGTGTGAATGAGCCTCTAGAAGATATATCAAGCTGGAAAGCAGCATCTTTGCTAAGACCAAGATGGAAGTGAAGTAGGAGGACTTGGTCAGGCAAAGAAAGGTCTGGGCCAGTATTAATAAGATTTGTGAACCTACCCCAGGCTGCTCCTAGAGTCTCCTTCTCCTTTTGCCGAAAGGTAAGAATTTCTATTCGAAAGGCGGCAACTCTAGAAAGGGGGAAGAACGCAAGACAAAATTTGTCTCGAAGTTCATCCCAATTTCCATGAACACCTCCTACGGTATGAGCGTACCATTCTTTTGCTCTTCCCAAAAGGGAGAACGGAAATAGTTTCCATCTAATGGTTTCTTGTGTCATGCTAGAAAAAAAATAGACAAGAACACAAGTGCTCGAATTCCCGAAGGTGGGTATAGGGATTTTCGTCTAGTTGCCCAGAGAAGGGTTGCTCCCGAACCATGGCTATGAAAGCGGGGCGAATCTCATAGCCATTTGTAAGAATAGGATGGGATGATGGTGGAGGTTCCAATGAATCGCCCTTTGGAACCGTAAAGTTTTTGATAGGAGTGGAATCCATGTGGTAGTGATGGTGATGGTGGTTGATTGCATAAATTTTTGTAAAAAGATAAATAAAAAGGATACACGGGCGACTTGGTTCGAATCCCGGAGCTAAGGCTACCGTTCCCCGGCAACGGCGCCGAAAGCTTGTTGGTATTTCTTAGCGTAAAGCGAATAAATCCGCAAGCGCACGGAGTACCGTTGTAGCTTTCACCCGGAAGTATTCAGGGTATCGTATTTTCCACAGGGAACGGAAGTGTACTAGAGTGAAACAAGGTCGTCCAGGAGAAGTAGGTAGAAGGATGTTTTTGTAGGACGAGAGGGTTTTCTAGGCTCAACCCAAGGTCACTAGATAACTAAAGTCTCGGCTTACTATACTCACTTACTTCGGAGCAGCGGTACCTTTCCAGTTCTCGAATAGATCACTAAGGAATTGCAAAGAAAGAATATGCGGATATTACTCACGAAGGAGTCGTCTCCGTAGAGGTACAAAGCGGAGGAGAACCCGACAAGCGGCTCCGCCTCCGCTCTTCCCTCCTCTCTCTTCCTCTTTTCTAAAGTATACAACTAGGCACTAGCACCTAGAGGGACACTACTACAAAGTATATGATGTGGGAATGAAGTTCTTCTTGTGTAGAATGTGTGTCTTCCAATGGAGAAAAATGTCCCTATTTATACTAGAGAGGTGCCTTGGGAGAGTGGAGATGCTCCTCCCCACTTGGAAAGTGCCAAACCGACCTCACAACGTCGGTTCCAGGTACAATGAACCTGGACACACCCCAGAACCGACCTTCACACGTCGTCGTGGGCCATCTGGAGAAGACTGGGCCGGTTTGGCCTCCTGGCTGGCGCGGTCGCGCCCCTGGCGCGAGCGCGCCAGGGGGAGCTCGGCTGAGGCCCAAATTTTGCAGGCACGTGGGCCTCGTCACAAGCTTTCCAACGCATATTCGTTTGCCCAAATCGGACTCCGTATGAGTGAGTTATGGCCTGTTTACTGAGGCCTACTCATGCAGTCCAAGATAGAGTTGGTCCGGGTTTTGGGCTTTCTCCATTTTTGATCTGAATTGGTGCGCTTTTGTATTTAGCCCTGCCAAACAATGGAAACACCAAAACTCGTGGAAATGATTAGTTCAAAACCCTATTACTAAGTTTTGGTGACTATTTTCATAACAAGTTGGCGGTGAAAAGCATGCAATAAGGAGCGCCAACAGCGGCAAAAGTGCAAAGCTAAAGCTTCAACTACTCTATGCAAGCCGTCCTACACAATGCAAGGCTACTCAACTCAATAGCACGTACATCAACCACCGTGATTAAGCTACACAATGAGGGTTCACGGGTGACCGAACAAGCAATTCTAACCACTGCAATTAAGCTACACAATGATGGTTTGCGGGCGACCAAACAAGCAATTCTAACCCACGCGATTTAAGCTACACAAAAATGGTTCGCGACTGATGTTGGTATTTCTTAGCGCAATCACTAGAGATAGACAGAATGTGACTAAGGGTGGCGTCTGGTATCAATGCTTACTGCAAGCTTGACGATTACCAGAGAGAGGGTGTCACAATTCCTCCTCAGGCAACAGCCTAAGAATGCTAAGCAAGGCTAGACTCTAGTGTTGACGCAAGACGTCCCAAGGGTAACTCTGCAAGCGCACAGGTACCGCTGTAGCACTTCAACCGGGTGAGTATCCGCGGTGTCGTGATTTGTAGTTTGCTCAGAGGGAAGCGGACTAGGACTCTCTAGTAAATGGGTGAATGGATGTCCGTGGTGGTTCTACCCAATCTAAGCTATCGGTGTTGATAAGGGGACAGGTTGTAATGGATATGAGGGATAAACTAAGGGTAACTGGTAGGTAACTAGCTAGGTGGGAGGACAATGAGTGAGTATGGACTTCTATGTATCTAACTATACTTCTGTGTTCTAATCCTACTAATGTAACGACTCAACTAAACTAATGTCTAGACAATCTGTGTGATAGGGGAAGTCGACTGGCAAGCAGGAGGTTTCATCCCCTGCTCCAGCGGACCTTTGGCTTATGGTCTCCCTACAAACCTAATCCAATGCAAGTAGAACCTAAAGGGAGACGGAGTCCTGTCACGATTCGCCGTTCCCGCTAATATACGTCGGAATGTGAATGGATATACCAATCAAGGAAAGGTTGCACCCACTAATAAGCACTAGCCTAAGCACCTTGCTCAATCTAGTCTTATGACTTCGACTACCACGTAAGTAGCCTCAGCCCCAGTTGGTAGTGAAACACACACAAAGGATCTAAACACTAAACTAGCTAAGACTCTACACTAAGAAGACTAAGACACAACACTACTATACTAGTATAGCAGCGTACTAAGTAAATACATAAAGTAAAGTACTCAAAGTAAAGACTTAATAAAGTAAAGCAAGACTATATTAATAAAGAAAGTACTACAAGAGTAAAGGTACAAGAGCTATACCAGATTCTCTAGAAGACGACTCCGGAGACCCGAGCTTCGCTCGACTCGACTCTAACTCCCACTCTAGACTAGACTACACTACTCTTGATCTTCCAAGAGCGCTTGAGCTTGAGAACACACTTGTGGACTACTTGGGGACATTTTGGGATGAAGGCCTAGGGGGTATTTATAGTGGAGGTGGAGTAGGGGTTACTCCACCGCCACGTCAGCGATCCGTGTGACGCTGCCTCCTTGCCGTTCGATCAAACCAACCTTCCCACCGACTTGAATGGACGATTCTCGGTGTAGGACACGTGGAGGCCATGCAGGAAGTCGGTGGAAGCAAACTGACCTTGAGTGGGGCCCACCTGTAGGTCGGCCGACCAGGGGTTGGCTGACCTGTGGGTCCCATTGCCCTTCTAGACGGTCCAGGTGGCTGTGGGAGCAGTGCCAAGGTGGCAGCCACCAAGGCCAGGTCGGTCGACCTGGCTCTGGTGAGCTTGGCCCACCTGGCAGCTCCCTGGTGTTGTCCTGACTTGTCACATGTAGTCTTGCTCGAAGTTGGGTTCACTGGATTTCTTGCTTGCTTCTATGTGGATCCTTGCACCAATGTGCTAAGTGATTTGAATGTTGAGTTGTAGCACATTTGGATCCAGAATCAGGTCTTCCTGTAGCATGTCAGGGACCCTGCTTGGTGGTCAGCTCCTGGTGAGACCATAACTAGGTCGGTAGACCTGGGTTTTGGGTCTCACAGGGCTTATTTCCATCTTCCCTGCATTTCACAAGCTAAGAGTACAAGTGGAACTTTGTTAGTGATAAATATGCTCATGTGATGCTTATCTTCCCTCCATCGAGGACTGTTGATGGGTTTCTGGGTGTACCAAAACTGGTCTAAATTCCTGTCAACAGCCGACCACACAAGCAATTCTACTTTGCGGGAAAGTAAAGAGGGGATGAAGGTTTATACCGTCGCGTAGAGATGAAGATGTCCAATCACCGGCATAGAAACCAATCACCTACACAAGCTCAAGCACAAGCACAATGGAGGTCAAAGCCTCGATAATCACAAATCAACACAATGATTTTTTACCGAGGTTCATTTGCTTCCCGGCAAGCTAGTCCTCGTTGTGGCGATACACTTGCTTGGTGAGTTGCCCGCTCAATTGGCTCGATGCCAAAGACCCCGACGGGGAGCCGCAATCTCCACACAAGACAAGGATCCACAAGCCACGAGCAATCCACTAGAGTATCCTTTCACGAATCTCCCGCGGGGAAGGATCAAGACCCCTCACAAGAACCCGGTGTGGCCTCGAACAATCACCAAGTCGAGCTCACCACCACCCGCTGCTCCAAACTGTCTATGGTGAAGGGAATCACCGAAGAGTAACAAGAATCCGTAGCCCACTCGATGAACAAGTGCCTCTAGATGCAACTCTCAATGCAACACACTTGAATCCTCACTCAAATCTCACAAGAGATGCTCAAGAATCAAAGAGATGAGTGGGAGAGGGAGTCTCTTGCTCACAAAAGCTCAGGAGTGAAAGAAATGGCCAAGAGAGCCTCCCCAAACCGACCACCCCTCTATTTGTAGGCCAAGCACAAAATAGAGTCTCACAGGGCTTATTTTCATCTTCCCTGCATTTCACAAGCTAAGAGTATAAGTGGAACTTTATTATGATAAATATGCCCATGTGATGCTTATCTTCCCTCCATCGAGGACTGTTGACAGGTTTCTGGGTGTACCAAATCTGGTCTTAATTCCCGTCAACAAGATCCCCCAAGCTTAACCTTTGCTCATCCCGAGCAAATGATCAAAACTTGGTTTGATTGGATCAGGTATTATTACTAAGTTAACATCTCAATAGTACAAAGTGCACAACAAAGAACTTCTCCTTGAATGGAAAAATTAGCATTGCTAACACACCAATATTACTCTAGCACTCATGGGGCTTATGGCAGTAACTTAGTCTTGGGATGTTGAAAGACAGAACAACTTTGACTAGAGCATCTACTTTTCTCATTCTTTTGGCAAGTTTCATGCCAGAGGTTTTTGATAAGTTTTTCAAAAGAGGTCTTAATGTTCCTCAAATGGTTTCTCTCAAGTCACTCAAGTGGTGTATGAATCCTCACCAAGGCACATCATGTGTTTGCCTTTCAAAAACATCCTACCTCTAATAAGGCTTTATGTGGAGCTTAAGTAGGTATGTCAAGGAATAGCATACTAGCAATGCATATGTTGTCTTAGTTAAGAAAAACTTGGACCACAGAAGAGACTCGTCATACTTCCAGATCAAGATGTAGAATGATATGAATGGAGTGAAGGAATGTAATGCATGGTAAGGTAATGGATGAAAGGTGGACGTATGGTGGATAAGGTTGCTCCTTTATTTGATTCTATCTCTCTTTCTACTTATATTGAGACAAGGCTAGCTTTTTTTGGATCTATCTAAGGAATAGATGCCTAGCCTTTTTGGGATGTGTCTCACCTAACAAATGATGACTTTGAGAGAATTTCTAACATTGGAACATGGAGCAACCTATACGATGGAGATGGTAAATGTGGAGGTGTGTACTTCTAGTGTAGAAGCAGCACAAAAATGGTGGTATGGATGAAGATGTGTGCTCGCATGGTAGGAGTAGCATAAGAATGGTGGTATGAATGAAGATGCGTACTCCCAGGTTAGGAGTAGCATAAGAATGGTTGCGTACTTCTAGATTAGAAGCAGCATATTTTGTGGTATGTGGATCTTGATCTTAGGAGCATGACAAACCTCTAACACAGGTTCTGCAAGTCTTAACCAAACTCAATGCAAGCAAGTAGCTTATGTAGAAGGCTTTTGGATATATTAAGTATATATGGCCGTGGTAGGAAATTCAACACCATTGAGGAACAATTAAGTTTTTCATTCATTTTCAAAATGAATTCTCTGGCAATCATGCATGCTTAGAACAATAGTATAGAGCTCTTATCTCAACTATATCATATATCACAACAACTTAGATTTTGTTTTAGCACTTGCAACCCACTAAGTGATCAAGTTCATGATGGTTAAAAATGCCAAGTAATTCAAACTTAGAGAAGTGCTAAGTTGCAAACTAGCACTAGAGAAACATTAACTAACAATTTCATCATCATTTCCATAGGAAGACGGCACACATGAAGCATATGTACAAAAGGGAAATAAAGCAAATAAATAATTTTTGGATTTTTGATTTTTCAGATTTTTTTAAATGCGAGAAAGTAATAACTAAAATGCAATGAGACAAGAATTAAATGAGAGGGGTTGGAAACATACCTTGTTGGAGCTTTAAGGTAACCAAGATTGTTGTTCTAAGGCCGAATCTTAGAACCCCCTCCGGTGGTAAACCTGAATCTACTCTCCGAGTAAAGCTGAATTTACCTACGAAGTGGTGCGCGGAACATGAAATGGAACAAAGAACACAAGCTCAATGGTTTCCATTATATTCCGATCCTTTGTACGGTCCCATCGGGGCAATATTTATAGGCGCCCGTAGGCTTTTACAAGACCAAAATGCCCTTGTGCCGCTTCTTCTAGGTCCTCCTGCTACTTGATGGCGAGGGCGTAACAGTCTTCTTGGTGCTTTTCTAGGATGCTGGCCGAATGGCCGACAGCGCCAGGCCCACAAAGCAGCGAGTAGTCCTCACAGGAGCGGCGGCACGACGTCCCTGCATAAGCAAAATATCTGCCAGCCGGCCAGGGCAGATTCGGTTAGGGCACCGAAGCCCTCTTGCATGGGTGCTTCGGTGACCTTACCCCTAGGCGGGTTGTACCGTCAGTCCGCTGTCGGTCGATGCCGGAGACCAAATCAGCTGGGCGGCTGATTTGGTTGACCAACCGAATCAACAGTTCGTCGTTTCAGGGGGACGGGGTGCCCAAGTCCCGGTTGTCACCCAACATGTAGCGCCTCAGCTACAACCGAAATTGCTGTGACCAAATTCGGTTGTCACTGACTCATTGATGATAACCGAAAGACCAAGCGCCGTCCCGCGGGGAGGACAAATTTTTTTTTTACGCGCGATCTCGGGATGCGTAACCGACGCGACCGTTCGCCTGACCGCCGGTTGGGCCACCGCGGCGGCTATAAAAGCCCCTTGACCGCCAGCGGTCATTTTCGCCGCCGCCCGCGCTCGAGCCCCCCATCGCTAATTCGTTTGACCAAGTCGCTGATTCGGTCGGCGATTCGGTGCCACGACCGAAACGGCTTGGCTTCGGTCGCCCGGCCTCTCCAAGGCCACGCTACCTTTCTTGAGCGCCGGGTCGGTCTCCCCACCGAATCACTCTTTCGGTTTCCTTCTAGGTGAGGATTTACTGCCTTTATCTCTTTGCTCACAAAGTTGCCCGAAGCAACTTGAAATTCCTATTCGGTGTATTTGATGTTTGTGTTTTCTTGTTTTAATTCCCGTTTTTCCTTTTTATAGTCACGGTGGGTTTTTTCTTCTATATTGCAAACATGTTAAGGGTTCCATCTAGCACTGACAATTCGGTTAGCGATGCCGAATCGGGTGATCAATCAGTTTTGGCTTCTGAGTCGTCTTCTGGGTCCAGCTCCAGCGAATCTAGTGGGCAGAACATTCCTCTTGGGAAAAGACTAATGCCGCTTAGGGCCATACCACCTGAATCCACCCACGAATCTGACGAATCCGAATCGAATGAAGAAGAGGAAGTGAGTAAATATGTGGAATGTTTTGATTCATCAGAGGGTGAAAAGGAAGCTCGCGCTGTTTCGGGTAAGGATGAGGGAAGTTCTGCTCCTCATGTTGAAGAGGTAGCCGAATCTGCTCTGTTCGACCACCGAGGCCACCAAGGGGACCGAGACACACCGGTTGGTCATGCCATCTTGATCGGTCTAAATCCACGATCAGCATGCTAAACTAGTACCAGCGGGATGGTATTTTGACTGCTGCTGAATGGAACCGAAGCCGGTCTCCTGGGACTGAGGAGTACCCAAGGCCTAAACCCACCGAAGCTCTTGTGTTCAGGGATTACTTTAGGGCTGGTCTTCACTTTCCCCTTGAGGATTTTGTTGGAGAAGTGTTGGATGCTTTTAACTTGCAGATTCACCATCTGACGCTGAATGCTATAGTGCACCTCAGCTGTTATGCCATGGCTCAGAAGATGATGGGTTGTAAATTAAGCGTGCCAGTGTTTGCTCAGCACTATGAAACTCAGTCGTACTCTAGTTATGGGACCGATGACACCGATACCAAAGAAATTCAGTTGGAGGTGGGGTCTTATAACTTCATCCCTGCCCGAGGCAAGATGGCTTCCTGCATTGTTCCAACCTTCAAGAACAAGTGGCAGGACTGGAAAAAACATTGGTTTTACTACCGAGTATGTGAAGATGCCGATGTGGCGCTTGCTAGAGACCAAGGACAACCGAAAACTCACCCTTTAGTTTCGGTTATGACTCGGATGGAAGGGCTTATTTCCGCCCCTGAGATGATCATGGGGCCACTTGACGAAACTGCTGCCGAAACGTATCGGCAAACTGCCGAAACGTATCGGCAAACTGTCGAAAGGCAAACCAGCCGGGACTTGGTTGAAGAAATGCTCTCTCTTGGTCAGTGGCCACTTTGCACAGACATGAGATTTGATGGTTTTACATCTCATGATGGGTACTGAGGTCCCTCAGTCAATCTGGTTCGTCCACTCGGTTATAATTCGAGTTCTGACTTTGTGAAAGAGGTGGAGAAGAAAGCCAATCGGCTCTGTGACCCATATAATGACAAGGAATATGAGTTAAGCATGTCCAAATTGGGGTCCCTTCAGCGTCTAAACCGAATCTGGGAACGCATGAACATTGAGTACCCTGACTGACTTCCTCCGGTCAGGAGACCGAGGGGTGAGGCTGCTGCAGGCCCAGCTGATTCGACGTCGCAACCGACGGCTACACGCGGCCGTGGGGGTGGTCGGTCGCAAGGCCGTGGTGCCCTGAATCCGCATGGTACGCGCCAAGCCAAAGCTCAATGTCACCGTCAATTCGGTCGGCAATCTCAACCCCGAGAGACTGGAGATGTTCGGGTAGGTCGACTGCTTGCCGATCGAGAATGGGTGAAACCCATAAAGAAAAGCCGCAACCAAGTTATTAACATTCGTGAAGCAGATTCGGTTGTTTCTAGCCATACGGTAGAAGGACTTTAGACTTGGATTCTAACTTGCAACTTTTTAAGCAACCCACTTGTTTTAGTTGCTTACATGTCATTTTTGTATTCGGTTTGTACTAATTCGGTTTGTCTCTTCGGTGTACAGGTGTTTGCTGAGTCCAGCGAAGAAACTTCCTCGATGGCTGGAGGAAAGATGAGGAGTGCTCGCGACCTGGCGATTGACGACCAGCCGACTATGAGTAGCTTTAAGCTGACTTCCAAATAGAGGAAGACCCGTGACGAGGCCACTTCGGCGCGCTCCTCACTGATTCGGCCGAGGGGACCCCCTAGCGGGCTTAGCCTCGGATCCCCAGCCGAAGGCGTCGTGCAGATAGCCGAAGCTGCTGCACGGGTTGCTCCGGTCGGTTTGCCGGAGCCTCAAGGTGGATCCCGTGGCGACGCTCCGGTTACACGTCGTCCTGGTAAGTCTCGGTTTCATGCCGAATCAACGCGCATGATGCCGGAGATGTCCCGGAACGTTCTATTTGGCAAGGGATTTATTTCCCTGGAACCATCTAGTTTTCAATTCAGTCATATGAAGGTGTATTCGGGCTCATGTTCCCCTGACGAACATAGCCCCGACCGGGAAGAGACTTATGAACTCGCTCATGCTTTAGGTGTTGATTCTGACGCCCGTTTGGTGGCGCATGTGGACCCCCGTGAAGTGGGTATTCTGCCTTCACCAGCTGCTTTGGCCTTCGGTCATAAATGTGGCTCATCCTTTTCAGCGAGCCAGACCGAACAAGCCTTGCCGGCAACGGACCGGAATGAACTGCTCTTGGCGGTTAATTTTCATGCCATTTCGGTAAGCATACCGAATAATCCGTCTCTTGGTTCATCAAAATTCTCTTGAATTAATTTTTTTTTCATGCAAGCTCATTCGTTTTTTGTGTCTGCAGGCTTCGGTTCTGTCTGGTGCCCTGGTGAAGCAGGGCCATGCTACTCTTGCCCATGCTTCGTGAAGGTGATGTGAAAAGGCTGGAGACCAAATTGTCAGACACCGAAGGCCTACTTACTCAAGAGGTTGGGAAAACCGAAGCTGCCCTAGTGTTGGGTGACAACCGGGACTTAGGCACCCCATCCTGCTAAAGTAACGAGATGTCGATTCGGTTAGGCAGCCGAATCGGCCAAATGAGACGATTCGGTCACTCGCGCCGGCTGACCGCGAATAGACGACCAATTCGGTTGGTCAACCGAATCGGCTACCTGGATGATTCGGTCGCTTTGTGCCGCGACGGGCGGGCGACGGTCCGGCTCGCCGGTTGTAAGGCCACCGAAATGTACATGCAAGGAGGGCCGGTGCCTTTAACCGAATCGGCACCGGCGGCCGGGCGGGTATTTTGCTTGTGCGGGGACGTGCGCCGCCGCTTGCTCCGTGAAGATTGCTCGCTGCTGGTGGGCCGGAGTTGTCGGCCATTCGGACCGCAACTGGAAAAGCACCAAGAAAACTGTTACGCCCTTGCTACCTACCAGCGTGAGAAATTAGGGGAAGCGGCTCAAGGGCATTATAGTCATGTAAATGCCTACGGGCTCCTATAAATACTGCCCTGATGGGACTGTAAACGAGATCGGAATATAATGGAATACATTGAGCTTGCATTCTGTCCATTTCGTGTTCCGTATGTCATTTCGTAGCTAGATTCGGCCTTATTCGCTGAGTATATTCGGGTCGACCACCGAAGGGGGGTTCTAAGGTTCTGCCTTAGAACAACATTGGTGCCCACCGTGGTTGTCGCCGAACATACCATGGCTCCGAAAGGCAAGGCGAAGACAGGTGCGAGGTCATCCAAGGAACCTGCGATCCACGAGATTCGGTTACACCTACCGAAGTTCTACTGCAGTCCGGTACTTTGCAATCGGGAGTACCCATTCGCGGGGCTGAAGGTGCGGTGGCACCTAAGATCGACCAACGACGCAGCGGCGTAGAACAATCAAGAGGGCGGCACAAGCGAACTTGGTGCACTAGGAGGTGTGCTTCCGGAAGCCCGCATAACCGAAGACCCCAAAGAAGAAGAAACCGAAGAGCCCGAAGGATCGACGTACAAAACGCCGGCTACTAAAGCGAGTTAGAAGAGCGATGCGCCAAGGTGAATGCCCTGAAGCAGCATCGTGATCAGTTGCAGGTCCAAATGGTGACACAAAACCGAATGCTGGCAACCCAAGAGGCAATCAACCAAGCAAGAGAAGAAGCAGAGAAACTAGAAAGGGAAATTCGGACCCTCCGATCATCCTCGGGGAAGAATCAAGAGAAAGATGTTATCATTTTGGGGGAAAAATCACGAAGGGAAATAGCCGAAGCAATAGACTTGGCATCCCCATTATCACTGGAGATCCAAAGATGTCCTTGGCCACTTTGGGTTACGAGGCCGAAGTTGCCGAGTTTCAATGGGCGATCCAACCCGAGAAGATTTATTACAAGTTATGAAGCATGTGTCCATTCGGTGGGGGCAATGACATGATCCTTGCAAAATCGTTGGTCATGGCTTTAACGGATGTAGCGTACGACCGGTTCGTGTCCCAACGACCGTTGTCGATCACTTCATGGCATCAGTGCGGCGGACTGCTCACCACCTTTCGGGGGTTCCAAACGAGACAAGAAAACAACAAAGTGGATCTCATGAATCTGTTCCGGCCGGACGACGAATCATTGTCAAAATACCTTGAGAGGATAATTCGGTTGAAAGCTCGGCTACCGAATGTGTCAGATGATATTGTCATTGCCGCGGCGGTCAAGGGACTGAAGATAGGGCCCTGCGCCCAAGCCATGTCTGGTGTAGCACCAACAATAATCAAACAGCTATTTGATCAGATGCGTCAGTTCGCTAGATCAGAGGAAGACTTAGTGCAACGGAAGGCAACACGGTATAACATCAAGCAAGCATCGCCCAAGTCCAACCAACCGAATCAGCAAACTCAGCAGAAGAATGAGCAAAAGTCCACCGCTGTGAACAATGTGCACGAAGACTCAACCCAGAGCCAGCCGAATGAAACCAAAAACTTTGGTAACCAGGGCAGAGGCGGCAGAGGTTCCGGCGGCGGGCGTGGAAGGGCGAGGCGAGGCCAGCCCTAACGCGGTATTGTGTTGTGTGTGGCGAGGACAAGGGGCATACAACGAAAGAGTGCAAATATACCCAGCTAGCAAAGGAGCAGCGGGAAAAAGACGAAGCAGCCAAACCGAATGAGGCAGGAAAGCACGTTTATCACACCATGGCACCTCCTCGGCGGGGCGTTTCACCATCCAAGTTTTCACCCGGGCACCATGTAACTTTTGCCACCGGCGCAGTTATACCAAAGAACCGATGGCGTGGCCAATGCCCCATATGGCGCAATATCACCAACCCATGCCAATGCACAATCGGGCATTTCGAACATGACGCATCATCTTCGACCACGGCCGACGATCGGCACGCGTCGCGGTCGACGAATCCGAAACTTCAAGAGAGTTGCAAATAGTCAACACGGTCGCACCAACTAACATGATGAACTCCAGCGGGCATATCTACGCCATCACGGGTGGATCCAACTTGGAGCACGATAACAAGAGGGCCAGACGTGACTTTGTCAAGAGAGTGTTGACAATCTCACCAAAAACACCGATAGCGCACCCTGCCTGGAAGACAACCCCTATCACCTTTTCGGAATCCGACTTCAGAGTAAAGGATTTCCCACACTGTGATGCCTTGGTAGTAACAGCGTATGTCGGAGGATACACGCTCCACAACATTCTGATCGACAATGGCAGTTCAGCGAGACATACTATTCACCAAGGCATTCGACGGTATGAAACTAGACCGAAAAACACTTGACCGGGCGGGGAACCCCTATTCGGTTTCGGTGGAAGGAGAATAGACGCGATTGGCAAGAAAACAATCACGGTCGCGTTCGGCGAGGACACAAAAGTCGGAGCGAAGAAATCACATTCGACATAGTCGACATTGATTACCCGTATACTGACCATTTTCGGCGAGGTATCATCAAAGCAAATTTGACATGGTGATTCGGCAAACTCACTGTGTATGAAAATACCTTCACCCACCGGCATTATTTTGGTATTCGGAGATCGGATCTCGGCAAGGAGAATCGACGGAAAACCAATACCAGGATCTGACATGGTGCACGAGGTGAAATCCAAACTCAAACGAAGGAAGAGGAAGACCAAAACAACAACAAAGAGCCAAAGGCGCTCCTCCTGCTGAAGAAACAATTCGGGTGTCCTTGAGCCCGAATCGGCTGACGAATGCGTCATATATTGGCGCAAGTTTGGGTCGGTGAAGCCTCAAGACCGACGGAATTCCCGCTGGAAAACCGAGACGTGTTTGCTTGGTCAACACGCGATGCGCAAGGAGTAGACCGAAGCCTTGCATAGCACGGCTGAACGTGAATAGGTCGGCCCAGGTCTAGAGCGAAGCTCGCAAAATATCGAGACGAAAGAGCGGCGGCGCGGCAGCAGTACGAGAGGCTTTTAGATGCCGACGTGATTAGAAAAGTGCGGTACCCGAATAGCTAGCAAACGTGGTCATGGTAAAAAAGAAAAATGGCAAATGGCGAATGTGCGTTGATTTCAACGACCTCAACAAGCATTGCACGAAGGACCCATATCCATTGCCCGGGATAGACAAATTGGTGGACATCGCGGTGGTTGTGAGATAATGAGTTTGCTCGATTGTTTTTCGGGTTATCACCGAGATATGGCTTGACCGGAAGACCAGGAAAAGACAAGTTTCATCACACCGGATGGCACCTTTTGTTACAAGAGAATGCCCGAAGGGTTAAGGAACGCCCGGACCGACTTTCTCCAGGTTAACTGACGAAATATTCCGGGAGCAGAAGAAGAAAAACAATCTCATTTCCTATGTGGACGACATTGTGGTAAAGAGCGACCAAAGGGACGCACATATCAATGATCTCAGAGAAACATTCGCAAATCTGCGATCAAGTGGCCTCAAACTTAACCCTGACAAATGTGTATTCGGTATCAGTAAAGGGAAACTACTCGGTTGTTTGGTCTCCGCTAGGGGCATAGAAGCCAACCCAGAAAAGATCGCAGCCATCGCAAACATGGCACCGCCTCAAAACAGGAAGCATGTGCAGAAACTCACGGGGAGAATTGCAGCCTTGAGCAGGTTCATATCAAGATCAGCCGAAAGGGGATTACCATTTTTCAGAGCACTCCGGAATGCATCGACTTTCGGTTGGGGACTGAGCAGCTGAGCAAGCTTTCGAGGAACTCAAGAAGTATCTCACTAGACTCACCACACTGTCGAAGCCAACATCCGGAGCAACTCTGATATTATATCTATCGGCAGCGCCAGCAGCAGTAAGCGCAGCATTGATTGAGGAGAAGGAATATGAGGGTAAAATGCAACAATTCCCCATCTACTTTGTCTCGAAGCCCTTTCGGGTGCTAAGGTGAATTACACCGAAATTTGGAAAAGATTGCATACACGGTAGTGATGGCTTCCGGAAAGCTCAAGCACTATTTCCAAGCACACCCGATTCGGGTCTTATCATCTCGGCCCGCTGGAATCTTTATTTCGCAACACCGAAGCAATAGGCCGAATCGTTAAGTGGGCGGCCCGAGCTGAACGAATACATAATATCATTTGAGCACGAGATCGGCCATCAAGTCACGGGTGCTAGCGAGACTTCATAGCAGGATGGACACCGAGTGCGAGATGACTCCACAAGGCGGTTGACGAACCCGAATGGACCGTGCCTTTGCGATGGGTCGTGGTGTTCGGCGGGCGCGGAATCTCGGCCATGCGACACCACCGAATGGGCCAAGAATACGATACGCGGCTAGATTGCGGTTTCTCACCACAAACAATACGGTCGAATACTGACGGTACTCACGGGGCTACGAAAGCTTAGAGCACTCGGAGTCCGACGTTGTGTGATTCGGTCTGAATCACAGGTAGTGCTCGGCCATGTCCAGAAAGAATACACAGCAAAGGACCCCGAGCTAGCCACATACCTGGCCACCGTAAGGAGAATGGAGAAATATTTCACAGGTTTCTCCCTGAAGTATATTCCAAGGACGGAGAACACCGAAGCCGATGAGTTAGCAAAAGCGGCTGACCAATGCCGAGTCCATTGCCCGGTGATGTCTTTTACCAAGTCCTAACGAGTCAAAGGCCTGTCAAGGAAGAAGAAGAGTCACCTTCGGTCGTTCATGCAATCGCAAGCGACGAGGCGGAGGGCGCCTATCTGGGCATACCTCAACGGCTCATACGAACCAGCCTCAAAGAAAGATATGCACCGAATGAACTCCAGGACGAAGCAATTCTCCATTATTGGGGAAAACATGTACAAGGAGGGCGTAGTTGCTCCAATGCTCAAGTGCATAAGTAGAGGAGAAGGGAAAGCAGCTGCTTACCGAGATACATTCGGGTTCATGTGGAGCTCACGAGATGTCATCACAAAATTGCCCATAGAGCAATGAGGCGGGGATTCTGCGGCCGACGGCCGTAATCGATGCTAAAGAGATTGTGAAAACATGCGGGGGTTGTCGGATGTTCGCAAAGAAGCGAGAATTCTCCGGCTAACCCTACGTCACCTGTATTCCCGCACCGGCCGCCGGCGTTGGGGTGTAGACATAGTTGGACCGTTACCCCCGGCTCCGGGAACCTCAAATATGCGCGGTGGCTCGGAGTACTTCACCAAATGGGTGGAAGCCAAGCCACTAGCTAAGATAACTTCGGGGACTTTGGTGAATTTCGTATGGCGGCGAATCATGCCGATTCGGAGTGCCCTCGTACATCACGAGTTGACAACGGCAAACAATTTGATTCGGCACAATTCAGAACGTTTTGTGAAGAGTTGGGGATTAAACTGTCATTCGCTTCGGTGAATCACCCGGAGTCGAATGGGGCAGTTGAAAGAGTAAATGGTGATATTTTCACCACCATCTCAAAGACGCTCGAGGAATCAAAGAAAGGGAAATGGGCTCAATAGCTGGTCACCGCTGTTTGGGGTCACAATGTCTCCAAGTCGAGCTACGGGTTTCACCTGTTTTTGCTGTTGTTTGGTGAACAGAGATATCGCCCACCAACCCGATTCGAGAGAATGGTAGACGTAGAAACGTCGGACCAAAGGAAGCTTCGGGCCGCGAGATAATCTAGACAAATATCACGCCAAAACCAAAAGTTGGAGAGACAAGAAAATCCACGAGGAAAGACATTAATCCGGGGGATATGGTTCTTATCCGCCAACCCGGATAAACAAGGCAAGCTGCGAGTCACCATGGTACGGACCGTACATCATGGCAAGAAGGGTCGGCCTTGGCGTATTCACCTTGGTAACCGAAGATGGAAGCGAATCAGCCCACACTTGGAACGCGAGATAATCTGCGTCGATTCTATCCATGACAATGGCGTGCTCCAGAAAGGGAGATGTAATAATTTAATTTCATGTAATTTCGGTACACTTGTCTAAAGACATTCGGGGCTCTGCACTCTTTTTCCTCACTGAGGTTTTTTAATGAGGCATCCCATGTAATAAGTTTAACTTTGTCTATGGTTATGCTTCGCGGAATTATATTCATGTACGCGACACGGCTACCGAATACGCTTCGGTTGGCAACGATAGGAAAAGGTTGTAAGCAACCTATAAAGCCGGAAGAAGGTCGGGAACTCTGCGGAAACAACGGGAGATATCCCAAACGTACAGATACGTTCGTACAATTGGTTGTATGACTGAGTTGCTCAGAAAGGCAGTAACATCAGCTACACAATCACTGAAAATGGTCAGGCAACAAGCGCCTGTCCATATATTCGGTATCGATTTAAAAGGTTGCAAGCAACCAAAACAAGCCGAAAGGGCAAGAAAAACCTCCAACACACGGCCATGTGCGTTATAACGGCGTAATTAATGACGAAAAGTACTGTCAAAATTTAATAACCAAGGTAGTTCAATGTATTTATGAACCCTAGGGTCACAGAACCCTATATAAGAGCATCCAAAACTCTCTTGCAGATCATTCCATCAAGCCCGTTCTAGCTCAAACATGAGAGAGGTGTTAAGTCATTGTCAAATAGGCATGAGAGGCTTCAGGAAGGAGCGAATTCGGGTGGCAGAGAGATACACCGCATTTGGTTTCAGTGTTCCTGGTGATGACAATTCGGTCTTCACAAGATATACCTCAGCGGTCACAGTCCCAAGGTCAGACCCGGCTTCAGTCCGCCAAGTGGCCGAAAAGCATGCGCCTTTCACCGCGTTCTGTTCTGCACGACCATGTGCCAGTTAATGGCGATGTGGAACCATAATGAGGTTTCCATAGATCATGGTGCAACGCGACGCGATGTCGGCATCGGGGCCGGTTGCCATGGTTTCGGTTAGCTAACCGAAGCCAATACCCGCGTATCTCGGCCGGTGTCAACCGCCACGAGAGCTTCTCCATCGTGAGCTCGGTTATCTCGGCACCACGAGACTCCTCATCGGAACGGCGGGTGGCATTGGGGCATGACGTATCAATTAATAACGTGTATACAACACAACCACATCCACCACGGGTTTTACGCATCCTAGCCACAAACTGCAGGGCCACAGAAGGGCCTCGGTCAAGCCGAAGACATTTCGGGTGGTGATGCGTCACCATACTGCTACAAATAAACCATCAACTATAACAGCCAGCATTGGCACATTTGTAATATCATTACAATTCTGTTTAGAAATATTACCCTAGTCCAAAAAGACGGGGCGGAACGGTTTGCAAGCCATCAGAATTCGATTCCCGAATCCTACAAAGTCAATTCGGTTCAATAGACGGACAATCCAGGTTAACCTAAGCACGCACCCCTTCGGTCTAAAAAGACGGGGCGGGACGGCGCTTTCCAAGCACACCCTGAACCGGTATGAAGACCGAAGGGTAACATGATAGCTATCCGCATTACAAATCCAATCAGATAAAGCCGGCACACACTTGGCCTCGAAAACCAACAAATAGCATTCGGTACCGATTCGGATACGCAAACCGAATCCTCAGTTAAGGATAGCTAGTCGCTCGCTCTTCGGTCCAAAAAGGTGGGGCGGGACGGCGCTTTTCAAGCACGAACTCGGCTCGAAGACCGAAGAGCATCACACACCGAAATAAACGCCGACCCCAGCAATACGCATTCGGTCGAACCAAACTTCAACACCGATAGTATTATCCTAAGCAATTCGGCTTTAAGAGCCGAAGCCATATCCCAACTTAAATTTGTAGCATTACAGCACACCCATATTCAGCCAACATGCTGGCCTCAAAAGTTAAACAACTTAACAAAGTACTTAGTGTATTTTCACAACCACGCGCAAGTGGTTCAAACTCGGGAGTCGAGGTAGAGGGGTTCGGTGCGGGAGCATCATGAGGACCGCGGCCGAAACGGGTTCGGTCCTTGTTCCTTCGGATCGCCAAGTGCTTGTCCTTCGGCGGCGGGTTTTTCGGCAACGGCGTGAGGGGCTTCGGGGTTCCCCCGGTGTACCGCACGGCCGGAGAACCTTCCCGAGCGTTGCGCTCTTCCATGTAAGCTTCGAGCCTAGCCTTGATAGCTGGCCTTTCACTAGGGTCCTGCAACCAATAATACAAGTCATGTCAATTTTGGTACTAATAACCGAATACACTCAATATACCGAATGTCAAAAATAAACAGGGCAGCAAAATCAGTTACCCTAGCGCAAGCATAAGCGGCCGGCGAGCCAAGTCTCGACCCCGGCCCGGTCGAGAAAAGGTCAAAGAACCACTTTTTCGCGGCGGCTTGAACGTCTTCATCGGGTTTCCAATAGGCGGTGGCGTTCTCAAAGCATGTAGCCCTGGCAAAGTGGTCGCAGCCCTCTTCTTTCACCGCCTTCATTAAAGCGCGGGCGGTTTCAAAACCGAGCGTATTCGCGGCCCAATTGAATGGCATAGTCGAGTTGGGACAATTCTTGGTTCGGGAACCGAATCTTCGTCAAGGGCGATTCGGTAGCGACGGGGGGCTCCGGTCCCCACCGACGCCGTTCAACACTCGCCGAACGGGAGACTTAGCTCGTCCGGCTTTTCACCAACGGCACGCTCGGTAGCTTGGCCCCTTTCGGCATCACGGCGCGCATCACGCTCAAGTTGCTTCGGGTCTCCGGGCGGCTTCGGCTGCCGTTGAGCGTCCAAGGCCGCTTCGGTTTTCCCAACCTCTTGAGCAAGAAGGCTTTCAGTGTCTGCCAGTTTAGTCTCCAGCCGCTTAACTTCCTTTTCCCGAAGGAGAAGTTGTTTCTCGGCATGGGCAAGGGTAGCGTGGCCTTGTTTCAAGCGGTGCACCGAGAGGACCGAAGCCTTTGTGGGAAAATAAAAAGATAAACATCCACACTAGCGAAATTCTTGGGAAATAGGAAATCAAACATTTGGGCGATTCGGGATATTTACCGAAATAGCATGAAAGTTAATCGCCGAAAGCATCTCGTTTCGGTCCGTCGCCGCCGGGGGCTTGTTCGGTGCAGGGCGGCCGAAAAGGACGAGCCACACTCTTGACCGAAGCCCAAAGCGGCTTGGGAGGGCGAATACCCGCTTCGCGGGGTCCACATACGCCACCAAACGGGCGTCAGAGTCAACTCCTAAAGCACGAGCAAGTTTGTAAGTCTCTTCCCGTTCGGGGCTGTGCTCGTCAGCAGAGCACGAGCCCGAGTACACCTTCATTGGGCCAAACCGAAAGCTCGACGGCTCAAGGGAAACAAACCCCTTGCCGAATAAGACATTCGGGGACATCTCCGGTGTCATGCGCGTGGATTCGGCATGAAACCGAGACTTACCATGACGACGACTAGCGGGGGTGATACTGCGATGCCCACCGGCAACCTCCAGCGCACCACCCGAAGTAGGTTGGGCCGCCGCTTCGGTAGCTCGGGCAGCAACTTCGGCGGGGGCACCAAGGCTTAGGCCACTGGTTGTCCCCCTAGGCGGAAGCTGCGAGGTGGGCGCCGAAGTAGCCCCATCACGAACCTTCCTCTTCTTGGATGGCACCTTGAAGCCGCTCACTGTTGGCAGATCATCGATCACCACATCACGGGCACTCCTCATCTGGCCGCCAGCCATTGATGAAGCTTCTCCACTGGATTCGGCAAACTCCTGTAAGACAAAGTCAAACCGAATCAACATAAGCCGAGTTGGTAAAAGAACATGCGGCTAGAACAAGTTAGCTATGCAAAGAAAGCTGCAAGTTAGAATTCCAGGCTTAGTCTTTCTACCATATGCCCGGATATAACCGAATCGGCCGGGCGCAATAATAACTCGATTGCGGCTTTGTTTTATGGGTTTCACCCAATCCCGCTTGGCAAGCGGCGACATACCCGAACGTCTTCGGTCTCCCGGGCGAGTTGGCCGGCCGATTTGACGCGCCGGCCCAGGCTTCGGCTTGGCGTGTACCGCGAACATTTTGGGCGCCCCGGCCTTGAGCCCGGCTGCTTCCACGACCACGCACCGCAATCAGTGGTGGAGCCGAAACAGCGGCATCTCCCCTTTGTCTTCTGATTGGAGGAAGCCGGTCAGGGTATTCCACATTCATGCAGTCCCAAATTCGGTTGAGGCACCGAAGGGACCCAAGTTTGGCCATGCTCAAATCATACTCTTTGTCATTGAAGGGGTCACATAGACGATTGGCTCTCCTCTCCATCTCTTTCACAAAATCAGAATTCGAGTCACAACCAAGTGGTCGAACCAGATTGACCGAGGGCCTTTGGTACCCCTGGTGGTATGAAAAGCCATCAAACTTCATGCTGGTGCAAAGTGGCCACTAACCAAGCGAAAGCATTTCTTCAACCAGATCTCGGCTAGTTTGCCTTTCGGCCGTTTGCCGGTAGGACTCAGCGGCAGCATCGTCAAGTGGCCTCATAACCATTTCGGGAGCCGAAACAAGACCTTCCATTCAGGTCATAACAGAAACCAGAGGATGAGCTTTCGGTTGGCCCCGTTCCTTAGCAAGAGCCACATCGGCGTCATCACACACACGATAGTAAAACCAATGTTTTTTCCAATCTTGCCACTTGTTCTTGAAGGTGGGAACTATACGGTATTTGTGTTACCTCGGGAGGGGACAAAGTTATAAGAGCCCACCTCCAACCGAAGTTCTTTCGTCCCCGCATCATCGGTCCGTAAGTGGAGCGGCTGAGTCTCATAATGCCGAGTAAACACCGGCACGCTCGGTTCGCTGCCCATCATCTTCGTGCCATGGCATAATAGCTGAGGCGCACAATTGCATTCGGTGTTAGATGGTGAATCTGCAAGTTAAATGCATCCAAAACCCTTGCGACAAAATCCTCAAGGGGGAAGTGTAGTCCAGCCTTAAAGTAGTCCCGGAACACAAGAGCTTCGGTAGGTTCGGGTTTGGGGTACTCTTCGGTCCCAGGAGAACGACTTCGGCTTCGTTCAGCAGGGGTAAGAATACCATCTCGTTGATATTGGTTCAGCATACGAACAGTGGATTTGGACCGGTCAAGGCGGCATGACCGGCCAGTATGCCTCGGCCCTCTTAACGGCCTCGGTGGGCGAGCAGGAACAGATTCGGCAACCTCTTCGGCATGAGGAGCCGAACTACCTTCATCTCTCCCCTGAGCAGCACGAGTTTCTTTTTCACCTTCTGATGAGTCGAAGCACTCAATATACTCGTCCTCTTCATCTCCCTCTTCAGTTTCGGTTTCATCAGATTCGTGAGGGCTGATTCGGGTAGAATAGCTCGAGGGCATCGGCTTTTTCCCTGGCGGAATATCTTGTTCTTGCTTTCACTAGAAGCTGGACCCGAAGCGAGACTCGAACCGGCGATGGGTCATCCAATTCGGCATCAGAAACCAAAATATCAGCACTAGTCGGGACCCGCGACATGTTAGCAATACACAATGAAAAAACCCACCGTGACTATAAAAAGGAAAAAAACGGGGAATTAAATATAAGACAACGTATTCAGGCATACCGAATACGAAATTGAGAACACTTCGGTACAATTATTCAGTAAAGAATAATAAAGATAGCAAGTTTTCACCTTGAAGAAAACCGAAAAGGGTGACTTGGCGGAGAGAACGAACTACTCAAGGCACCGAATCGGAGGCTAGGGCACCGAATCAACTTGAACCCGAATCGGAGGAGCGAGCAACCGAACCAGCACCGGGAGTTCGAGATCGCGGCGGAAAGTGACCGGCGGCGGTTGGGGGGCTTTATAGGCGCCCGCGGCAGCGTCGAGCCGGTGGTTAGGCCAACCGTCGCATCGGTCGCGAATCCGTGCGGATTAACGGTAAAAAAACCATCCTCTCATTTGGGACGGCGCTTGGTCTTTCGGTTATCATCCGTAAGTCGGCGGCAACCGAAGTGGAAAATAGTCGCTTTGGTGACCGGCGAGGGGCTGCGTTGGGTGACAACGGGACTTAGGCACCCGTCCGCTAAAGTAATGAGATGTCGATTCGGTTAGGCGGCCGAATCGGCCAAATGAGACGGTCGGTCACTCGCGCCGGTGACCGCGAACAGACGACCAATTCGGTTGGTCAACCGAATCGGCTACACTGGATGATTCGGTCGCACTGTGCCGGCCGAAGCGGGCCCGACGGTCCGGCTCGCCCGGTTGTAAGGCCACCGAAATGTACATGCAAGGAGGGCGGTGCCTTTAACCGAATCAGCACCCGGGCGGTGGCGGGTATTTTGCTTGTGCGGGGACGTCGCGCTTTGCTCTGTGAAGATTGCTCGGCTGCTGGTGGGCACAGGTTGTCGGCCATTCGGGACGCAACCTGGAAAAGCACCAAGAAGAGCTGTTACGCCCTTGCTACCTACCGGTGTGAGAAATCGGAGCGGCTCAAGGGCATTATAGTCATGTAAATGCCTACGGGCTCCTATAAATACGCACGATGGGATGTAAACGAGATCGGAATATAATGGAATACGTTGAGCTTGCGTTCTGTCCATTTCGTGTTCCGTATGTCATTTCGTAGCTAGATTCGGCCTTATTCGCTGAATATATTCGGGTCGACCACCGAAGGGGGGTTCTAAGGTTCCGCCTTAGAACAACACCTAGAAGCCCAAAGGCAGGCGGAAGCTGCTCTGGAGACCCAAAAGCAGCTTGAGTGCAATGCACGCCGCGAGGCCGAACGGGCTCAAGCTGCCGAGCGGGCTGTTGGAGGGAAACTTGATGAGCTGGCCCTTCTTTTCCGCCGCGTGATAAATGGTGTTGGGGGGACTGTGAGCTTCCTGCTGCTACCAAATCATCCCTAGAGAAGATTCGGTTTCTCAACCAAGAGATGTCCCAGCTCGACCACGCAATTTAATTGGGTCGCGAGTATGCTGGCTTCGAAACCGCTCGAGCTTTGATGAAGTCAATCAAAGAGGTGGGTTGCGATCATTTTGATAAGGCGACATCCGCCGAAAACGCAATGTCCTATTGGAAGCCTGATGAGGATGTCCAAGCTGCCGCCAAGAAGTGGTTTTTTGATGGCTTTTGGACCGAAGCCGGTGGCCGGGACTTGGCTTTGCTCCGAGCTGCTTATGCTTGTGCTAGGGTAAATAAGTTATTTTCTCAAACGTCTGTTTGGCTGAAAGTTTGTGGATTCGGTTGTGATTGCCGAATTGATCAACTTGTATCTTGTCGAATTCAGGACCCCAGTGAGAAGCCCGCTATCAAGGATAGGGTGCAGGCTTATATGGAGGAACGTAATGCACGCGAGGGTTCGCCGGCCGTGCAGACGCCTGTGACCACCCCCGAAGCCCCTCACGCTGCTGCTGAAGAGCCCGTCATTGAAGAGCAAGCACTCGGCGCCCAGGGAGATGGAGCGGGAGCTGCATCCACTTCGTCTGCCGATCCTCGCCAGGCCCCTGCCTTGAACCCTTCTACTTCAACCCCCGGAGTCTGAACCACTTGTAGTTGGTTGTGAAGATACTTTGACCAGTTTGTCAAACTTATGTACTTTTGAGGCCAACATGTTGGCCGGATTTGGGTATGCTGTAATGATACATCACTATGGTAGTTTAAATTTGGATATGGCTTCGGCTATAGTGCCGAATCGCCCTCGGACGACAATTACGCGTTAAGGTTTTTCGGAGCCGAATGCGCATGTGCACTTGATTGTTGCGCCGTTTTAAGTGGCTTGAATTTGTCGAATGGTTAGCTGCTTTGATGCCCTTCAGTCTTTGTGCTGAATTAAGGTATGCTTGAAAAGCGCCGTCCCGCCCCGTCTTTTTAGACCGAAGGGCGGTTTGCTGCTTAAGTTTGTAAGAATCATTCAGTTATTGCACCGAAGTATGCCTTTGCTGGGGGGGATTCGGTAATTCTATCGTTAGTGCTGCGTGATGTTATCGCTAACTTACACGAGCAATTTGGTAGGCTTACCTAATGTCCCGCCCCGTCTTTTTGGATTGGTGTATTAGCATTGTTAACTCATATAAGCAATTCGGTAAGCTTACCGAACGTTCCACCCCGTCTTTTTGGACTGGTGGATTAACATTGAATAAGGATGAGAGGAAAGTTTTTCCTTGTATTTTCTTGTTACAAATTTGCCAACAATGGCTGTTACAATTATTGAGTGCACTGTAGCGCTATCTTTGAAGTGTGATGTTGGCTGCCGTGCTCGTGCATCACCACCCGAAATAGCCGTGGTTTGGCCCGGTTCTGGAAGTGGCCCTGCAATTTGTTGCTAGGATGCAGAAACCCGTGGCGGCTGGCTTGGTAGGGTGTGCACGTTATTAACTGATACATCATGTTCCAACGCCACCCGTTGTTCTGGATGAGGAGTTTCTGGTGCCGAATGAAGCCGAGCTCATAGATGGAGAAGCTCTCGTGGCTGGTGGTGCTGATCAGAACACGTCAGGTGTCGGCTTCGGTAGGGTAACCGAGCCTTCCCAAACAGGTCCCGACGCTGATATCGCGCTGCGTTGTACCATGATTCATGGCGACTACGCTGGGCTTCCACATCACCATTAGTTGGCACATGGTCGTGCAGGACAGAACGTGGTGAAAGGCACATGCTTTTCGGCCGTTTGCCTGGAGAAAGCCGGGTCTGACCTTGGGACTGTGACCGCTGAAGTATATCTTGCGAAGCCGAATTGGCCTCGCCCGGAACACTAAAACCAGATGCGGTGTTTCTCTTCGCCACCCAAATTCGCTCTTTCCTGCGGCCTCCTATGCCTAATTGGCAGTGGTTTGCAAGACCCTCTAATTAACACTTCCCTCATACTTGAGATAGAATAGGCTTGTTGATGTGGCCTGTGAGAAAGTTTGGCTGCCCTTATATAGGCTGCTGTGCCCATAGAGTTCGTAAATGTTTTGAGCTACCATGCTTATTAAAGTTTGACAGATATTATTGTCATTTATTAAGCCTACTACTGTGCACATGTCTGTGTGTTGAGGGTGTCGCCTGCTGTTTTAGGAGGACCTGCTATTTTTTAGTTTTGGTTGCTTGCAACCTTTTGAATCGGTACCGAATATATGGGCAGGCATTTGTTGCCAGACCGTTTTTGGTGTTTGTATAACTGATATCGCTGCATTTTTGCACAACATAGTCATATGGCTATTTTTGCAAGAGTTCCCAGCCATTTTTGGCTTTACAGGTTGCTTGCAACCTTTGGAATCGGTGCCGAATATGCGTACAAGCATTTTTTTTCCTGAGCATATTCGGTGAATATGTAACAGATATGAATACAATTCCGTGGAGGATAACCATAGAGGAAATTAAACTTATTACACGGGATGCCTCATTAAAAAACCTCAGTGAGGAAAAAGAGTGCAGAGCCCCGAATGTCTTTAGGTAAAAGTACCGAATTTGCATGAAATAAAATTAAATTATTACAACTCCCTTTCTGGAGCATAGCATCATGGATAGAATCGGCGCAGATTGTCTGCATTCCACGTGTGGGCTGATTCGTTTCCATCTTTGGTTACCAGGGTGAATACGCCAGTGCTGACCCTTCTTGCCACAATGTACGGTCCGTACCATGGTGACTGCAGCTTGCCTTGCTTGTCTGGCTGGCGGATGAGTACCATGTCCCCTGGATTGATGTCCTTCCTCAGAATTTTCTTGTCTCCCCAACTCTTGGTTTCGGCGTGATATCTGTCTAGATTATCTGCAGCCTGAAGTTTCCTTTGATCTGAAGTTTCTAAGTCCACCATTCTCTGTATCGGGTTGGTAGCTGATATCTATGTTCTGAAAGAGCCCATCCTTGCTTCCTCTGGTGTTATGGCTTCTTCACCGAACAACCACCGAAACGGGGTGAAACCCGTAGCTCTGGATCTGGAGACGTTGTGTCCCCAAACTGCGGTTACCAGCTCTTGAGCCCATATCCCCTTCTTTGCTTCCTCGAGCGTCTTTGAGATGGTGGTGAAGATATCACCGTTTACTCTTTCGACTGCACCATTTGACTCCGGGTGATTAACCGAAGCAAATGACAATTTGATCCCCAATTCCTCACAGAAAGTTTTGAACTGTGCTGAATCGAATTACTTGCCATTGTCGACTGTAATGTACGAATGTACCCGAAACGCCAGCATTATCCGTTGCCACATGAAGTTCACCAAAGTTCTGAAGTTATTTGAGCCAGAGGCTTGGCTTCTACCCATTTGGTGAAGTACTCCAGTGCCACTGCTGCGTACTTTAGGTTTCTGGGAGCTAGAGGCAAAGCCCCAACTATGTCCACGCCCCAGCGCTGAAGTGGCCATGTCGGGTAGACCGGTGATGTGGGGTTAGCTGGGAGGTTTTGCTTTTTTGCGAACATCTGGTAGCCTCTACATGTTTTCACTATCTCCTTAGCATTAACCACAGCTGTATTCCAGTAAAATCCCTGTCTCATTGCTCTGTGGGCGATTTCATGATGACCTCTGTGGGCTCCACATGATCCCGAATGTATTTCGGTAAGCAACTGTTTTCCTTCTTCTTGACTTATGCATTTGAGCAACGGGGCGACTACGCCTTCTTTGTACATATTTTCCCCTACAATGGAGAATTGCCTCGTTCTGGAGTTCATTCGGTGTGCATCTTTCTTGGAAGCTGGTTCGTATGTACCTGTGAGGTATGCCCAGATGGGTGCCCTCCAGTCATCGCTTGCAATTGCATGAATGACTCGAAGGTAACTCTTCTTCTTCCTTGGCTTGCCTTGACCGTTAGAACCTGATAGAAGACATCAGCTAGCAACGGATGGGCATTTGCTGCTGCTTTCGCTAACTCATCGGCTTTGGTGTTCTCAGACCTTGGTATGTACTTCAAGGTGAAACCAGTGAAATATTTCTCCATTCTCCTCACAGTGGCTAGGTATGTAGCTAGCTCGGGATCCATTGCTTTGTGTATGTTGACGGTCGATAAGTGTCAATTTTTACCGTCAACTAAGCATGAAAAAGAACCTAATCATAAATAACATCTAGCTATAGGGGTTACACTGAAAGAATTCCATGAGTTTTGGTGAATATCTATTTCTGCACGGGGTTATAAGAAAAGAGACAATAAGGGCCCACATGTCATGTTTACATAGAGACAAAGGAGGAAGGCCCACATGTCATGTTTACATAGAGACAAAGCAAGAGGGCCCACCTGTCATAGAGGCTGGGTGGCCGCCCACCTCTCTTGGGTGGCGCCCCCTCTTGATAGCCAATGGGAGTCTGTCTCCTGGATTGATGACATGGCACTTCACACGGATCGATGACGTGGCACTTCACGTGTATTAATGGTACACCATTGCGAAGATCTCGTCGAGCTGATCGAAATGCATATATTATTTGCTATATTTGGAGTTCGGAATCAAGAGGTATTAATAAAAGAAATACTCCACATAAAAGAGCTGTGGGATTAATTGGGCCCAAATCAAATTGTGGTCCATTAAGGCCCATGAGCATTTTAATAAGATATGGTGGAAAGTTTAGTACCACATCGCTTGCTAAAGGAGGAGGGCTAGGCCAGGCGCCCTATTTAAGAAGACCAGGACCCCCTAGGCGCCATCATCTATCATCATCTATATGGAGTTGTAGAGGTGTCCCTTGTATGGATGACTTCTCTTCTGTAGAGAATTAGGGCTAGACATTCCAATGTAGTAGATTAGTGTCGGGTACCTAGATCAGGGGGTCCTAAATCAAGGTGTTTAGAGGCAAGCAAGCACCGCTTTACTTCCCCTAAACCCAAAAAGCCAGCTAAAGAAGTCCCCAGTTCTCCTCCACGCCACAAATTGAGCCGGCCCACAACCAAGCCCACAAAGGCACCAAGCCCGCTAGCTCGATACGCACCCGCTCACCCGCTCGAGGAAAGGTGATGGAAACCGCTCGAGCGAATGACCGCTCGAGACAGTGGCAGAAACCCCTCGAGCGAACGACCGCTCGAGTCCGCCTTCCAGAACCACCTTTCCAGAGCGCCCACGTGGCTACAGGGCTCGATACAGTGTCGCAGTGCACCAACTCTGCCTAACTCCATGGCTACAGGGATATTGACAGTGGATAGTACGCCAGTCACTTCCGCCATTACGCTGCCCATATCCTGGATTCAGGGATGGCAGGCGCCACTGTGACACCGCGCCGTGCACTATGCCACGTACGGCACCCCCTCAATCGCCATGGTCAACTCTCCGTACCCCGAAACCCTCTGCTCAGTCCCGTCGCCTGAATCGCCAGCCCCTCAAAGCAATCCACCACCACCCGAGAAATGACAGCTGACGCGTTCCAGGAGCGGCGCAAGCATCGACCCGTCCATCCCGCCTCGACCACCATACAACGGGATTCCCGGGGACAAGCACTCGCGCGCAACCACTCCGTACCTCGATGCGTCAGCCTACGTCAACAAGGACGAGCAGGATATCATCACCCATGACTCAAGCACGTCAGCCCGTGTCAGAGGAAGATGGGCAGGCTGTCATCAGCCATACTGCTACAGGGTCGAACCGAACCAAAGCCTGCGTCTATCAGCTCGAACCGGACCGAAGAAGGAATCCACAGTTCCAGCGACTCGACAGGGCACCCGTACCTCGACGTCACGCCCACGATCGCCCTAGCAATCATGTAATCCTGTGCCTCCCCTTGGCCCATAAAAGGGGATGCCAGGGCCTAGTCTAGGGCAAGCTTCTCAGACCTTCACACTCGCAACACACACACACACACACTCTCCATACGCTAAGTCTCTAGACTGCCTTGTACTCCCCCCTGTACAAGCACTTCGGTGCAAGATAATACAAGCTCTCCTCCCCCCGCTGGACATAGGGCTTTCTTTTGCCCGAACCAGGATAAAAGTCTTGTGTCCTTCTTGCATCACCATCCGGATTAGGGAGCACGCTTAGAAATTTACTTGTTGGTGTGATACCCCCCGAGGTACGAAACACCGACAGTTGGCGCGCCAGGTAGGGGTACTGCGTGTTTTCGCCGATTTCCCGCCATTTTCCGGATGGCATCTCCCACTTCATTGCTTCCGTTCACCATGGTGATCTGGTTTGGGAGTTTGGAGTTCGTGTCGCTCGGCACAGGCTATGACATGGCTCTGCTCTCGATCGGTGAACCAAATGGAGGACGCACTTCACCCCCACGCGCTGGTGGAGTCGCGCGCAGGCCACGCCACCACGGCTCGCCGCCAAGGCACAGACGCCACCGGCACCAGCTTCCTCACCTGCCCACGCTGGGTCCTGAGCACACCGCTCACGTGCCATCTCAGCCGGACGCCATGGCACACCCAGTTGGGGCGCCGAGCGCACGACAGGGGGTGGCACATAGGCAGGTGACTCTCGACGAAAACCCCGACTTCACGTTTGCCATGCGTTCGCCGAGAGAGCCCGGCGTGGCACCTCGAGCGCGTGCACGGCCGACGTCGCCCAACTTCTTGCCGCACGGGCTCTATCGAGCTCGTCGCAGGCTTCCGTTCGGACTCACCAACGCCGCCACCACGTACGCCAACGAGATCCAGTCGGCAATAGGGCCGCAAGAGGAGAGCCCGGGCCCCCTCTTGCGTGGCACCATGAACTTGGAGATCGTATGGCCAGCATCGGTGAACCGCGGGTTCGACAGGGCGCCTGGCTCGCAATGCAACACCACGGTCGGAAATATGCGCCGTTGGATCGCGGAGGAGAGCACGGGAAGGCCCTGGACACCGTCCGGCGCCGACCCAGACTCCGATGACTCGGATTCAGGCTGCTATGACCCGGCACGTGAGTGTTTTCGTCTCGAGGATGACGTCCCGACAGATTCAGAGACCAGAGACGGCACCGCCGCGGCAGCCGCTGTAGCCAACCGGCCGGTCGGCACGTCGGTGGCCGGAACGCCAGCGGCTGGAGCCTTGCAGGTGATCGAACCCCGCGAGGAGCCACCGCAAGGACAGAACAACCAACGGCCAGAAGATGATGCTCGAGCGGCACAGTGGGCTCAGCTCCGAGAGATCGAGGCCAAGATGGACGCGGAGCGTGCGAACTTGGAACTGCTCAAGCGCGCCCTTGAGCAAAGCCAACTTCCTCCGCCCCGAGCTCCTGGCGCTCGAGGAAAGGCACGGGGCGTCTTCAACCGCATCGTCAACGACGGGCGGCCAGAAGCGCCGGTCGAGCCAACCCGCTTCCCCCGAGCAAGCCAGAATGTCCTCGCGGTAGCCATGCTACTGCGAGACATGCCAGCGCCCTCGAATCCACAAGCATTGCGGATACGGGATGAGGTCCAGGGACTCCTTCAGGTCACGGCCGCCCAGCAAGTCGAGAGTTCAGCCTCGAGACTGCGCGAGGCAGAATCAGAGCAGCCGGCCAACCTGCCACGCCACGAGCGAGAGGGCTCGGTCCACCAAGAGGTACCCCCTCGAGGTGGTAGGGCCCCCATCCGTGATCGCATCCTCGACAACCGCGAGCCTCAGGATGCGCGTCACGACATCAACGACAACCGACGGTGTAAGGCTGCAGGCGCTGAGGACCATGGCTACAACGTCCATCGAGGAGGGCGCTACGACAGCGACGAGGACCGGCAGGCTCCCGAGCCGCTGGGCCCTCGAGTCTTCAGTCGAGCCATCCACAACACACCATTGCCCAACCCGTTTTGACCTCCCACGAGCTTGGCCAAGTATAACGGGGAAACCAAGCCAGAACTCTGGCTTGCCGACTTCTGGCTGGCCTGCCAGCTGGGAGGGGCTCGAGAGGATAAGGCAATCATATGCCAACTCCCTCTGTTCCTCTCTGACACCGCTCGACGGTGGCTCGAGGAGCTCCCCCCTAACCAGATCTACGACAAGACCGATCTGGTCCGGATTTTCGAGGGGAACTTCAAGGGCACCTACATTCGACCTGGCAACTCGTGGGACCTACGGAATTGCAAGCAGCATATCGGGGAGTCTCTTCGAGACTTTGCTCGACGCTTCTCCAAGCTGCGCACCGAGCTACCGCACATCCCCGACCACGACGTCATCCTAGCGTTCGTCTCGGGCACCACGTGCAAAGAGCTCGTGCGGGAGCTCGGGCGCAACCGCCCAAAGACGGTCGACGAGCTCATGGACGTCGTCGCCGACTACGCAGCCGGTGACGAGGCCGTGGGAGCATTCTTTGGCGGAGACGGAGGCAAGCCCAAGCCACCCCCCGGCGACGGGGAGGGCTCGAGCAAGGGACAGAAGAAGAATGGGAAGAAGAAGAAAGGCAATCAGCAAGGGAAGCGACTGGTCATGGAGGACGAGGTCGCTGCGGCCGAGCGCAAGAAGCCTCGACCCCCTCCAGATGGGGCCGTCTTCGACAAGATGCTGAAACAGCCATGCCCGTACCATAAAGAGCCGGCCAGGCATAACCTCGAGGACTGCCGTATGCTTTGAGGCTACTTCAAGAGGTTCGGTGTCGGTAAGGACGATGACAAGAAGGATAAGGGTGCCGACGATCGGGCCAACGACAACGACGACAACGGGTTCCCACCCATTGCCAATTGCTACATGATCTATGGCAGCCCTACGACCCAGATGATGCGCCAGGAGCGAAAGCAGGAGTGCAGGGAGGTCTTCTCGGTGAAGCCTGCCACGACTCAGTTTCTCGACTGGTCCGATGCTCCCATCACGTTCGACCATGATGACCATCCGGAACACGTCACCAACCCGGGTGCATACCCCTCGTCGTCGACCCGATCATCCTCGACGCCCACTTCACCAAGGTCCTCATGGATGGAGGCAGCAACCTCAACATCATCTACATGGAAACACTCACGCTGCTCGGCATCATGAGGGCGCAGCTCAAACCGAGCGTCGGGGGCTTCCACGGTGTCGTCCCCGGCAAGAAGGCACTCACGATCGGCCGCATCGACCTCCCCGTCTATTTTGGCACGCGCTCAAATTTCCGCAGGGAGGTCCTCACTTTCGATGTACCTGGTTTCGAGGGGACTTACCACGCCATCCTGGGCCGCCCGTGCTACGCCCAGTTCATGGCGATCCCGAACTACGCCTACCTCAAGCTCAAGATGCCGGGGCCCAAAGGGATCATCACTGTCGACTCCATGTACGAGCACGCATACTGCTGCGACGTAGAGTGCATCGAGTACGGGGAATCTCTGACCGCATCCAAGGAGCTAGCCAAGACGCTCGATTGCCTGGCAGCCGAGGCCGCCGCACCAGCGCCCAAGCGGCAGGCCGGCAATTTTGAGCCCGCCGAGGACACCAAGAAGATCCCGCTCGATCCGAGTTCCTCGGGCGAGAAGACGCTGATCATCAGCGCCTCCCTCGACAGTGCATAGGAAGCAGTGCTCGTCAACTTTCTCCGCGCAAACGCTGATATGTTTGCGTGGAGTCCCTCGGACATGCCTGGCATACCGAAGGATGTCGCCGAGCACGCCTTGGAGATCCGTCCCGGTTCGAGACCTATCAAGCAACGCCTGCGCCGCTTCGACGAGGAGAAGCACAGAATCATCTGCGAGGAGGTCGAGAAGCTCGAGAAGGCCGGATTCATCAAGGAGGTACATCATCCCGAGTGGTTAGCTAATCCTGTACTAGTAGAGAAAAAGAATGGGAAAATGAGGATGTGTGTAGACTACACTAGTTTAAATAAAGCATGTCCCAAGGTTCCATTCCCTTTGCCTCGAATAGACCAAATAGTTGATTCCACTGCGGGTTGTGAAGTACTTTCCTTTCTCGACGCTTATTCTGGCTATCACCAAATCAAAATGAAGGAGTCCGACCAGCTCGCGACTTCGTTCATCACTCCTGTGGGCATGTACTGTTATGTCACGATGCCTTTCGGCCTTCGAAACACCGGGGCAACATATCAGCGCTGCATGCTTCACGTTTTTGGCAAACACATAGGAGAAACGGTCGAGGCGTATGTAGATGACATCGTTGTCAAAATGCGTAAAGTCAAAAATCTCGTCGAGGACCTCAAGTTGACGTTCGGATGCCTCAAGGCCAAGAACATCAAACTAAACCCCGAAAAGTGTGTCTTTGGTGTGCCTCGAGGCATGTTGCTAGGCTACATCGTCTCCCAGCACGGGATCGAGACCTAAATGGAGTGCAAAAAATCACAGGGTGCCTGGCTGCCCTTAGCCGATTTATTGCTCGTCTGGGAGAAAAAGCCTTGCCCTTGTATCGACTCCTCAAAAAATCCGAGCACTTTGCATGGACGCCCGAGGCGGAGGAAGCTCTCTCGAGGCTAAAAAGCATGCTCACCTCCCCTCCCATGCTCGTGCCACCTCGACCAGCCACACCAGACAAACCAGCCGAGCCCCTCCTCCTCTACATCGCCGCAACCACTCAGGTGGTCAGCGCAGTCATAGTGGTCGAGAGGCAGGAAGAGGGGCACGCGCTCCCCGTCCAACGGCCAGTTTACTTTGTCAGCGAGGTGTTCTCGGATGCCAAGACTCGATACCCCCAAATCCAAAAGCTGCTCTACGCGATCGTGCTCACGCGTCGAAAACTCCAGCACTACTTTCTTAGCCACCCGGTGACTGTGGTCTCGTCATTTCCGCTCGGGGAGATCATCCAGAACCGGGAAGTAGTGGGTCGGATCGCTAAGTGGTCGGTCGAGCTCATGGGCGAGACCATCACTTACGCCCCACGAAAAGCTATCAAATCCCAAGTGTTGGCTGATTTTGTCGCTGAATGGACCGACGTCCAACTCCCCCGGACTGAGATTCAAACCGAGCTGTGGACCATGTATTTCGACGGGTCACTCATGAAAACAGGAGCAGGCGCGGGCCTACTCTTCATTTCGCCCCGTGGAGTACACATGCGCTACGTAGTGCGGATCCACTTCGCGGCCTCGAATAACATGGCAGAGTATGAAGCGCTCGTAACTGGGTTCGACGCCTCGAGCTGCCACGACGAAAAGATGGAAGCGTACTGCAATGAGGTGCACAACTTGGAAGCAAACTGTCATGGTCTCGAGCTCAACCATGTTCCAAGACGCTTCAATGAAGCGGCGGACGAGCTCGCCAAGATCGCGTCATCTCGAGCGCCGCTCCCCCCAGACGTCTTCTCAAAAGATCTGCACGAGCCATCCGTAAAATGGGACTCGGGGGCTGGCGTCAAGCCAGTCATCGAGCCCACCCCCACGACCACACTCCCTTCAACGGGGACTGAGGTCATGGAGATTGATGGGCCCTCGAGCCCACCCATAGATTGGCGTGCGCCCTTCCTCGAATACCTTATTCGAGGTGAATTGCCTGAGGATCGAACGGAAGCAAGACGCCTGGCCCGTCGAGCCAAGACGTACGTCCTCTATGGGGACGACAAAGAGCTCTACCGCCGCAGCCCAACAGGCATACTCCAACGATGCATCTCGATCGAGGAGGGCAGAAGGTTGTGCAAGGACATGCACTCGGGGGCTTGCGGCCACCACGCTGCACCGAGAACCCTAGTCGGAAATGCTTTCCGTCGAGGCTTCTATTGGCCCACAGCCACTGCTGACGCCATCAAGCTAGTTCGAGCGTGTGAAGCGTGCCAGTTCTATGCCAAGCAAACTCACCTCCAGGCGCATGCACTCCAAATGATCCCCCTCACGTGGCCATTTGCTGTCTGGGGGCTTGATCTGGTCGGGCCCCTCAAGAAAACAACGGGAGGCTACACCCACTTGCTCGTGGCCAATTTACCAAGTGGATCGAGGCCAAGCCCATTACCAACATCCGCTCGGAGCGAGCGGTCGAGTTCTTCACCGACATTATCCACCGTTTTGGAGTTCCTAACATCATCATCACGGACAACGGCACTCAGTTCACGGGCAAAAAGTTCCTGGACTTCTGCGATCAGCACCACATCCGTGTGAACTGGTCGGCAGTTGCCCATCCTCGAACTAATGGCCAAGTCGAGCGTGCCAACGGCATGATTTTGCAGGGGCTAAAGCCAAGGATTTTTGACCGCCTCAACAAGCACGGCAAGAAGTGGGCGGCCGAGCTCCCATCAGTTCTGTGGAGTCTACGAACGACTGAGAGCCGAGACACTGGGTTTACTCCATTTTTCTGGTCTATGGGTCAGAGGCCGTCCTCCCCACTGACCTCGAATACGGATCCCCTCGACTCAAAGCCTACAACGAGCAGACCAATGAGGAAAGGCTCGCCAATGCCATCGACCAGGTCGAGGAAACTCGAGACACGGTGCTCCTACACTCTGCACGCTACCAGCAGAAGTTGCGGCAGTACCATGAGAAGAACATGCGCAAAAGGGATTTTGAGGTCGGCGACCTTGTACTCCGTCGATGCCAAGACAACAAGGGGCGCCACAAGCTCACTCCACCATGGGAAGGCCCGTTCATTGTGGTCGAGGTGCTGAAACCAGGGACCTACAAGCTAGCTAATGAGGACGGCTCAATCCTCACCAACGCGTGGAACATCGAACAGCTACGTCGCTTTTTCCCCTAGGCCTCGATGCCTTGTACATCTTTTCGTATAATGTACCGCTAGTATGAATGAATAAAGGCTTTGCAAATTAGCTTCATACTTTTTTCGTTCATATGCAAGGTGGGCTCAACTTTGTCTTCACAAAGTCAAGCCCCCCTCGGGGGCTAGACCGGGGGGGACCCCCCTGAAGTCCTCGAAAAAACACTTTTAGTTTTTCCAAAAAAATGCTCGAAACTTTCTTTTTCCTTCTCGCCTCGAAACTCTCTCAAAAAACTAAGGACGAGCATCACCTCGAGCTCCCAGAGTCGGGACGATCGAGCACAAGGTCTCCTACGCTACCGAGCTATGGAACCCCAACTCATCTCCCCTCAAGGCATTCGAAGCGCGACGCTGACACTTAGCCAAAAAGAGAAAATTCCAGGCAAAGGACAAAGGAAAGTTTAAAAGCACAGAGAAGAACTAAAACATGTTGCATGAACCATAAACATAACGTTTAAAGGCCGCATGGGCCACTTCACAACCAGAATATTTTTCCTTACAAGGGCCTTCTTGCCCAAATCTCGGCTCGCAGGCCGGCTGAAAACTACTGCATGTCGGGAGGGAGAACAAAAGGCTCAAAGCTCTCGGCAAGACGCGCTCCGGGCTCCTCGGCATCAACCTTAAGCTGCTCGATCCGTGGATTAACGGCTCCCTCATGCTCATCCTCGGTGTAGGTAAAGCCGGTGGAGATGGCCTCCATCCCACGCCGAGCATCCTCCCTCGAAAGAGCGAACCCGGAGTAGAAGACGGCGAGGCTCCGGCGCGCAGCGAAGACAAGGGCATCCGGACTTGGTCCCGCAGGGAGAGGCCAAAGGCGAAGACGCGAGCGGCGTAACCGCGTCCGGCGTCCGACCCCTCAGCGTCCACCACGGGCTCAAAACCCCAGCGCTCGCTAAGAGTGTCGATGGCGCCGGTGATCCAAGCCCTGGCACCCACCTCGGCATCCAACATCCTCTGGGTGACTTTGAGAGCCGCGCGTGCTGTGGAGAGATCGGCCTGGGCGAGCTGGAGAGCCGCGCGCGATGCGGATAGATCGGCCTCGAGCGCTGAAAGGAAAAATCCAAGTCAGCAAAGGAAAAATCCAAGTTGGCAAACAACAAGAGCGGCTTGAGTACTCACCTGTGCAGCGGGTCGACAACCCCTGCTCGTGCTCGAGAGCTCGGTCTGCTTCCCCTTGAGCACATGACCGAGCTCGATCTTCTCTCCCCGTACCTCCTCGATCTTCTTGACGGCAGATTGGATAGCAAGATCTTTCTCCGTCACTGACTGACGGAGATTGATCGCCTCCGTTTGAAAATCGCCCGCCCGCTTCTTCTCCGCTTCAAGCGCACTCGCGAGGGCCTCCTTCTGGGTGGTTTCTCGAGTGACTGCCGTCTGCAGGTCCTTCATATATGTCTCGGCGGCGGCCTTCTCCCTCTCAAGCTGCTCGACGAGCTGGGCCTTGGCCTTGAAGCCGGCGTTTACCGTATCCGTGGCCTCCTTGATCTGAGCAGCAATCTCTTTCACCCGCTCTTTCTCTTTTCGAGCCGTCTCCGCCTCCCGCGCGGTCCAATGCGGCGTTGGCCTCTCGAAGAAGCCGGGCGGCTCGGTGCTGCTCCGCCTCGGCATTCTGGCCCAGACGCACAAACCGCCTGATCTCTTCCTCGCTCTCATGAAGAGCGTGGAGATGGATGGATTTGGCGTAGGACTGGCTTTGTGCCGACTGAACCACGAGAAGAAGAGTTAGAGCATGGACCATAATGCCTCAGAAAAACACAAGGAAAGTGGCTGGGCTCGAGAAAACTCACGGCAGATAGCCGGGGCATGTCCTCAGAAACAACCGACAGGGTGAGCCGCAGGGTGTTTTTGAGCCACCGCCGGCGCTCCTCGGACTCCGCATGAGTCCCGAGCTCATTTTGATCATTCATCACAACCGCGGGAGCCTCGGGATCAAGCGGGTCATGGAGTACCAGCGGCGGCTTCTCCCACATTGGGTACACCTCCCGCAGGCTCTGATCGACGGCGCCGTGGATTCCCTATACCGCCGTCGGATCAACGCCTGCCACCGTCATCCGCTCGAGCAGCGTGGGCACGTCTCGGGACCGGCTCGAGGAGGCCGACGCCTCCTGGGCAAGCGCACACGTCTCGACCCGCCTCCTCTCCAAGGTGGCCGACTCGGTGAGCTCGGTGGGCCCAAGGCCAAGCGCTCGCATGTGGCTGTCGACCACCGCGGCCGCCTCGTGCTTCCTCTGCGCTTCCTCCCAGGTGTCAGCCTGGGACATGACGACGTGCTCCACCTCACCCGTCGCCGAGTTGGGCACAAGACGGGGCACCACGTCCTCCCCCGGCCGCCGCGGCTGCGGCAGTGCTTGGTACACCACCATGGAAAGCTCCTTCGGCTGCTCCACCCCTTGCGTGGTGGCGCGCTGCTCCTCTTCTTGCACGGCGACAGGGAGCTCCTCTGGCACCTCCACTTGCGCCGTAACCCGAGCCTCCCCTTGCTCGACCGGGAGAGTTTGGGGCGCCTCGACCTGCTACTCAGTGTGAGGCTCAGGCACTTGGCCCGACTCCTACATCTCCACGTCACCCACCGGCCGATCGGTGGCCGTGGAGCTCACTTCCTCCTCCCCCTTCTCCTTGCGCTCCTCCTCGAGCTGGCGCAGACCTTTGGGCCATGACTTGGTCGAAGTGCTGGGGGCTCGGTCGCGGGAACCCGGGCTCGAGCTCTCATCACCCAAGGTGATCGGCTGACGCTCCGTCCCCACCCCCGTCAGTGGGGTGGTGACCATCGCGCCGGGCTCCGCTGTCTCGGCCACCACCTCCTGGTGATCGGCCGCTGCTTCACCTTGCGCAGCGGATGATGACTTCTCGAGTGGGGCGCCACCCGAGGAGGCGATGGTGGTGGCGGCCTTCTCCCCTGCCGTCACGGTCACGGTCCCGGCACCTGCACGAGACGCAGCCGCCATCAGCTTCCCGCGCTCGATTGCCTCCTGGGCTTGCGCCAACCAGATCGAAGCAGAAGAAGGGAGGGTCACACCACCTGAGGCAGACGAGGTCCCGCTCGACCCTCCTGTGACCTTCAGCCGCTTCGAGGGCAGGATGGGGAGAGTGACGGTAGGACGCGCTTGGTTCTAAGATAAAGGGAAAAAGGAGGATGGTGATGATAGAAACCCACGAACAGGATAATAAACAGCAAGAAGAAGCATGACTCAAAACTTACCTCACGCCGTGCCTGCGGTGGAACCACTCGAGCTGCCGAGGAGGTTGACGGCTGGCCTCGATTCACCCGAGCCACTCGGGGGCTCTCGAGCCACGGCCGAGTCGCTCGAGCCGCTCGGGGGCTTCCGAGCTTCAGCGGCACGGCTCGAGGCGCTCAGGGAACTTGTGGCCTGGACGGCCTCACCCGCCCCCACCGGCTCCTGGTCCGGGTCCCGCGTTTGATCCCTTGCGGGCTCCTGAGTCCGACGCTGCGGGGCCTGCTCGGCCCGGCGACCACCAGAAGAAACCCGGCGCTCGACAGGGCGCTCGCCGGGCTGAATTGAAGAAGATCTGCGCGCATCTGCAGCCTTGTGCTGCCGGGTGCGCGCGCCCGGTGTTGATGATTGTTGACGAGAAGAAGGCTCCCGTCGTGGTGGAGACTGCGCTCGAGTGTCCTGGCCGGAGCGATGGGACGACTCCTCCTGCTGGCCCGCTCGAACCAGCGACGAGCTCCCGCCCAGCTCGAGACGGGGCGGCGCCAGAGATATCTCCTGCACGCGAGATTGAGGAAGCGTCAAGGCTCGAGCGGCGACGGCGCCGTCGCTATCAGTCGCCTCGTCGTCCTCCTCGACGTCCTCCTCCTTGTCATCGGTCGACTCTAGGCTGGGACTCCAGTCGTTTGGGTCCGCCCTCAGACGCATCATCCGCGCCCGGCGGCACCTGGCCTTGCGCTTCTCCTTTTCCTCCAGCGCGGCAGCCTTTTTCGCTTTCTCCTCTCTTTTCAAGAGCGCTGCCGTGTGCTCTCGAGCGAATTTAAGGCATCCTACCTCACGGTCGGGCGCGTCTTCCTTCACCGGGGGCACCGAGTCCGTGTGGTCGATGATCTCCTGTGGGGAATACCTCGATAAGATGGACGCAAACCGGAGAAAAAACAAAATCAACAATGAAGAAGACCTCGAAAAGAATGTACGTAGCCAAGCAGGTCGACGTCCGGACGCATCGGGAAGAGCTCGACCTGGTTCTCCCCAAAGCTCCTACCGCCGTCAGTCGCCTCGCGCACTCGAGCTACGACCGTGGCGGCCGGGAGAGGCTGACTCGACATCCTGCTGGCCTCGAGCGACAGAGGATCGGCGTCCTCCGTCATCTGGTCCAGCCGCAGCTGGCGGTCGGCGAGCGGGATCACCCGACGGCGATGGAACCCCGCGACGACGTGCACTACTAGAAACGCAACCTAGGCCGATAGGGAAGTATAATAGCCGACGGGTAGTTGGGGAAACCGTGAATGGCCGACAGTTAACATATTATCGACGGTTATAGGCTCCCCCGTCGGGCTATGTATGGAATAGCCGACAGTACACCCTATTCCCGAGCGTTAGATATCGACCCGTCGGGAACTATACTAGAAGGCCGACGGGGCAATTTAATTGCCAGCGGTCATAGTGATACCGTCGGTCTTTGTATCAAATGGCCGACGGTACACATTATTCCCGAGCGTTAGATGTTGACCCGTCGGGCACTATACTAGAAATCTGAGAGGGCTAAGTAATTGCCAATGGTCTCAGTAACACCGTCGGTCATTGCATTGAATAGCCGACAGTAGAAACAATTCCCGAGCGTTAGATCTCGACCTGTCGGCCACTACTCTAGAATGCCTAGAGGGCTAGGTAATTGCCAACGGTCTTCGTAACACCGTCGGCCATTGAATTGAATAGCCGACGGTACAAACAATTCCCGAGCGTTAGATCTCGACCCGTCAGGCATTGCACTAGAAGGCTGAGAGGGAAAATTAATTGCCAACGGTTTCATAACACCGTCGGATTTTGCATCTAATAGCCGACGGTACAAACTATTCCCGAGCGTTAGATGTCGACCCGTCGGGCATTACACTAGAAGGCCGAGAGGGTAAATTAATTGCCAACGGTCTTAATAGAACCGTCGGCCTTTGTATTTCAAAATTCAAAAGTAGTTTTGCATGACAAGATGATTTCAAATCAAAAAGTTGTAAACTACAAAGTTTCATAACTTCGAAGATCTACAAAGTTTATTTTGGTTGTTTCTTCTTTGGAGGTCTTTGAAGTATTCAAAATTCAAAATGGATTAATTCAAACATAGTTCTCCTTAAGAAAATGAATTCAAATAAAAAAGTTGTCAACTGTGGAATTCAATAACTTGAGAAGATATACAAAGTTTATTTTGGTGATTCATTCATCCGATATGGTTGTTCTAAGATTGTTCACAAATCTTATATCTCTCTTGTAGTTTATGAAACTACAAGAGAGAAATGTAAAAATTGTGAACAATATTAATTTCACTTGGTCATTTGAAAAAATGACTAATACAAAAGTTGTAGATCTTGATGAGTTGTACAACTTTTATGTTCATGACTTCTTCATCCAAAATCATTTGATGTTTCAAAATGTTGTTCAAAGTTGTTATTTTTTAAATTCAAAATTTTGAAATTTAAACCAGAAAATATGACCAAAAGAATAGGATTAAGAAGAAATATCTCGATAGACCTTGATTTTAAAAAAAATCAGAAAAAAACTATCACATTTGGAGTTAGTATGAGCGAGAAAGACTAGTTACAAGTTTTAGCCATAGATTAAAAAGAAAAATAGATGTTCTTCAATAATATGAAATTAAATTTGAAACAACATTTTGAAGCATCAAATGAGCTCAAATAGAAAAGTTGCTAACAACAAAGACTAATGTAAGAAGATGGTGTCTAATGTGTTAAGTGAAGAGAAGCGGGCTGCCACAAAGAAGCTATATGAGGATGGTAATGTGCCCCGGAAGATGTGGATGAATATGGAAATCGTTGGCCAACAAAAGAAGCACTTATATCTGCTAAACCAATAGACTTTACAACCAATGAAGGGTGGGCTTTGCTATGTGAGCATTGGAGTACTTCAAAATTTAGAAAATCTTCAGTAACAGCAAAGCAAAATCGCCTAGCTGGAGATAATATCATACACCATCGCAGTGGCTCAAGAAGCTTACCGGCAACACGCCAATGGCTGGTAAGAACCCAAACCAGAAAGTTGTGATTTCATAGAGTACTTATGTACAATGTACCATAAACATGTCATACCATACTTACACTTTAACTGTAGGCACTAAAAACTGGCGTTGACCCTGGAATTGGTGGCGCTTGGTTGCATAATCATAAATTGAATCCAGGGTCAAATGATGGCAGGTTGTGCAACGAGAATGCTGCTGATAAATGGGTAAGCTTTGGATTATCTAATAGATAGCTCTTGTTGATTTCTTATAACTGATCTATAGCTTTCTATGGTTTTTTTTTTTGGAAAAAAGGCACAATATGAAGAAGGAATGGAAAAAAAGTATGGCGTGAATTGGAAAACTGAGCATCCAGAATTAGATGCAGGTGTCATTTATGAGTGTGCAGGTAGAATGCCACATGGTAAGCTAGCAATCGGCGATGGAGCAATTAGTGTTGCAGAGAAGGAAGCAATCAAGACAAGGAAAAGAAGTGCGCAACCATTAGTTTCTGCTAAAGAGAAGCGACTTGAAAGAGAAAATCTGCAGCTGCGAAAAGGATATGGCAATCTTGAACATGTTGTGCGGGTAACTATCATTGGAATAAATATATGCATACATATAAATACCTATTGCTAACCATGATGTTTTAATAGGCAATTGCTGCTAAACAAGGAATGGACTTTGATGCGTTAGCTCAGGAAACTGCAAGTAACTTGGTAAGTTTAACTGCTATCTAATAATTAGAATAAACTGACCTTCAAAGCACTAATAATATGCATGACATGCAGCCTACTTCTGAATCCGAGGCTGCTTTCCCTAGAGAGCATGAGAAAACTGATCCTAGTGCATCTGAACATGTAAGTATTAAGTGTGTTCTAAATATATTCATGCCATTACTGAAAGTATTGTAAAATCTATCTTATATGTATTCAAGTTAGTTCATATGCTTATAAAAATAATTTTATAACTTCGTAGGATAACATTGGTGGGGCGAGACTATAGTGGTGATGACAATGATGATGATACCTATGATTATGAAGATGAAGTCTATCGTTCCCAAGATGATGGCAAATATTATGTGGACAATGGTTATGATGATGATGGTGCCTATTGATGAGAAGAGATTATATGCAATATACAAAGTGTGTGACACTTTTAAGTAGTTTTTCTTATGCCATGTGAACAGTAGCTTCTTAGTGGAGTATTTTTATTTGAACATTTTTATGATATGTTGAAGAATGTTCTTAGAAACTTTTAGATTATCTAGGTTGTACCTTTATTTGGTGATCATGTGGTTTCAAACTATCAATTTAGTATGCAATATTGATGAGCTGGTTATGAAATGCTATGAATTATATGTGAATGTTTAAGATCTATAATTGATCTTTGTGGTTACAAATTAATTATTTATGGCTATAAAAATATCCCAATTGATACTTGTTGACGCATCTCTATATTGCCGATAGTTTAAAAAAATTTTGCCGACGGAAACCAAAACCTCCACATATATATTCTACCGAGAGTATTTAATTACTGACAGTTAATAGACACCGTTGCTAATATGTTTCCCGATGGGTTAAAAAACCGTCATGCAACAAACCATCGACAGGATACGTTTACCGATGGGTTTTTAAACACCGTCGTGCAACAAATCCCCGACCGGATATGTTTCCCGATGGGTTTTTAAACACCGTCATGCAACAAATCCTCGACCGGATATGTTTCCCGATGGGTTTTAAAAACCCGTCGTGCACCAAGTCCCCGACCGGGGTACCCTCGGTAATTCATGTCCGACCAAAGTCCTTCTGGCGTGTTTACAAACTAATAGCCGAGCGTTAACCGTCGGGAACATACAGTCGGCCACACAATGGCCGACTACCCGTCGGTAAAAGTGGGAATGCCCAACCATGGATGGCCGACGGGAGGTTCCCGACGGTATACGCTCGGGAATTGCACTTCCCGACGGTCCAAGCTAATGCCCGACGGTTTAATAACTGTCGGCCATTCTTGCGTTTCTAGTAGTGGTGGGAGAGATTGAAGAAAATGTCGCCGGCCCTCCGACGGCGAAGCGCCTCCATGGCATTGGTCAGGGGGTCGAGACGGGGCTGGAGCTTGCTCAGATTGCCGTAGCTCCAGTTATGATTGGGCTCGGTCAACACCTTGCCGGTGTACTTCGGCAAATAGTTCCCCTCATTGTGGAGGTAGAACCATTCCGAGGTCCACCCGGCGTTGTTCGTTGTCCACGAGCCAGGCAGCCAGTGCTCCCGCCTCTTCAAGCTGAGCGAGCAAGAGCCCGCTAGAACGTAGTGACGGGCGTTCACCTTCTCCTTCTCCTCGTCGTCGTCGTCATTGTCGTTCCCGCTCACCGCCAAGGTGAACAGAGTCGCCTTGAAGATGTGAATGAAGAAGTCCCACTGGGGCGCCATCCCTAGGTACCCCTCGCACACGCTGACAAAGCTGGCGGCGTGGGAGATGGAGTTGGGGTTGAAGTGCTGGAGCTCGACCCCGAAATGGTGGGGGAGCGCCCGCATGAAGCGGCTCGGTCGCGCCCCATGCCCCCGCTTGTGGAACTTGACGAAGCTCAGGACATACCCCTCCGGCACGACGGGCTCGCGGTGGGTGGCCTCCGGCACCTGCCACTCCGAGGCCCTCCAGCGTTGCCTCGGTCACCGTAGACCGAGGCCACGGGAGCGCCGGGTACATCACCACAGGCACAGGAGCCTTGACGGGCTCCTTGCCGGCGGCACCCTTGCCGGCGGCGCCCTTGCCGGCGGTGCCCTTGCTGGCGGCCTTGCTGCCCCCAGCGGCTTGGCTGGACCCCTGGTCACGCTTCCTCCCCATGACGATGGCGGCAGCGGTGGCGGAAACTCGAAGAAGTGGAGGCGGCGCAAAGAGGGCGGCGGCGCAAGGTGGCGATTCCGGTGATGCGCGCACTCAGACTCTCTCTCTCTCCTTCTCTTTATCCCTCCGGCTGATGTGAGATGGGCACGGCGGCGGCGGCAGTGGCAGCGATGAGGGCGCTTAGGGCTGAATGCAAGGGCGCAGTCGGCGGCGGTGAGAAACGAGAAGGCAAGGAAGCGGAAGAAAGGAACCGGGAAGCCCTCTCCCCAAATTTATAGAACCCAAGTCGAGCCATCCGATGGTCCAGATTGCGCCATCCAACGGTCACGCGGCCCCGGCGGACTCGGCGAGAAACAGTAACCGCATTTAATTTCCCTGACAAACCGCCACCTACCTCCACTCACCAGGAGCGCGAGACGCGAGGCAAGACTGAACCGTCGCCAGCCCACGATCATCATGACGCGCCGGTTTCCTCCTAAAAAGGCGCACCGCCAACGGACGGATTCCCCTCGACCGGCGCGACGATTGGACGTCTCGGAGATGGTTCCTTACACGGTAAGATAACCAGGACTCCGGTCCCACTTGTAAGTCTTGAGGGAGCGGAGGCTGATCCACGAACGGGTTCGAACAGCCACCCTCGAGTGCCCGAGTTAGGGGTGCCTTTGGGAAGGAACCCTCGAAAGGTTCCACTCTAGAACAAACTCTCGAATCCCAAAGGCGCATCCAAGGCAGGGAGCCAAGCTTCCAAGAGATCCCGTCGACGGGAGGCATTCGAGCCGCCGGTCCCCTCGAACAGGGGCTGGTCCTCTAAAAGCTATGCACCCGGCTTTAATGAGAGCGCCCCTGGGCCTCGATGCCGTCTCCCCTCGAAAGGAGACGGACTCTCACTTGGATTTCCTATTACCAGCTCACGGGGAGGCACGGCGTTCGCTCGACCGCGGGTAGCGCCAATCCTCCCGCCCCTTGGATCCAATCCAAGAGATCTAACGAGAAATTAGATCACGACTACGGCCCAGCATTTCGAGGCTCGGGGGCTCGAGTCACATAAACCACACCTCTCAACAGGGGGAAAAGCAGGAAGCACTCGGGGGCTCGAGGAATCGAGAGTAACCCCCCATTACGGGCGCTACAACTCCAGTTAACAACATTCCCGCTTGAAACAACTCATTCAAAGCCCCCAGAGGAATTCCACATTCCTCTGGGGCCTCGGGGGCTACCCACGCGGGGGACGCTCGCGCGCCCCCCACGGAAAAAGGAGGGAAAGACCCCTCGAAACAAGGTGAACCCAACCCTGGATCTAGGAACTTCAACTCCACTTCATGATCCCTTGCCTGAAGTTCTTCACAATCAAGCAAGGGCTCGGGGGCTACTGTCGGGTACCTAGATTAGGGGGTCCTAAATCAAGGTGTTTAGAGGCAAGCAAGCACCGCTTTACTTCCCCTAAACCCAAAAAGCCAGCTAAAGAAGTCCCCAGTTCTCCTCCACGCCACAAATTGGGCCAGCCCACAACCAAGCCCACAAAGGCACCAAGCCCGCTAGCTCGATACGCACCCGCTCGCCCGCTCGAGGAAAGGTGACGGAAACCGCTCGAGCGAACGACCGCTCACGACGGTGGCGGAAACCCCTCGAGCGAATGACCGCTCGAGTCCGCCTTCCAGAACCACCTTTCCAGAGCGCCCACGTGGCTACAGGGCTCGATACAGTGTCGCAGTGCACCAACTCTGCCTAACTCCATGGCTACAGGGATATTGACAGTGGATAGTACGCCAGTCACTTCTGCCATTACGCTGCCCATATCCTGGATTCAGGGATGGCAGGCGGCACTGTGACACCACGCCGTGCACTATGCCGCGTACGGCACCCCCTCAAATGCCATGGTCAACTCTCCGTACCCCCGAAACCCTCTGCTCAGTCCCGTCGCCTGAATCGCCAGCCCCTCGAAGCAATCCACCACCACCCGAGAAATGACAGCTGACGCATTCCAGGAGCGGCGCAGGCGTCGACCCGTCCATCCCTCCTCGACCACCATACAACGGGATTCCCGGGGACAAGCACTCGCGCGCAACCACTCCGTACCTCGATGCGTCAGCCTACGTCAACAAGGACGAGCAGGATATCATCACCCATGACTCAAGCACATCAGCCCGTGTCAGAGGAAGATGGGCAGGCTGTCATCAGCCATACTGCTACAGGGTCGAACTGAACCAAAGCCTGCGTCTATCAGCTCGAACCGGACCGAAGAAGGAATCCACAGTTCCAGCGACTCGACAGGGCACCTGTACCTCGACGTCACGCCCACGATCGCCCTAGCAATCATGTAATTCTGTGCCTCCCCTTGGCCTATAAAAGGGGACGCCAGGGCCTAGTCCAGGGCAAGCTTCTCAGACCTTCACACTCGCAACACACACACACACACACACACTCTCCATACGCTAAGTCTCTAGACTGCCTTGTACTCCCCCCTGTACAAGCACTTCGGTGCAAGATAATACAAGCTCTCCTCCCCCCGCTGGACGTAGGGCTTTCTTTTGCCTGAACCAGGATAAAAGTCTTGTGTCCTTCTTGCATCACCATCCGAATTAGGGAGCACGCTTAGAAATTTACTTGTTGGTGTGATACCCCCCGAGGTACGAAACACCGACAATTAGATCTAGATTGGAGTTAGGGAGAGCGGAGTTGTGCTCCGGTTCTGGAGAAGTCTTCAAAGATTTGGTATGTCTTTGTATCTACTCTTTGTAAGACTTATGCTTTAATATATTTATCTTCTCTATTCACTTTGATGCCTATCTTGTGATTGTTAGTATAATAGTTATGCTTTAGTATGGGATCTTCGCTCGCATCGAGTGCTCTAGTTATCTTAAGTAATTAGAGTAGTAATTGATAGTGTAGACATGGTGTCTAGACTAGAGGTTACCTGAGATTGCACCCAATCCTGCGGATTGTTGTGGTAGCCCCAGGATCGTGACAGTCCTGACGGCCGTCGTATTCCACCTCGTTCGGGTTGGTGTTGTAGGACCGTAGTCGGACCTTCCTAGCCCCCTTCTCATCCATTTTCGTGGCTAGTGCTCCAATGTCCCGAAGTGCTATTGTGTGATCGCTATATCTATCCATCCCCTATTACCATAGAACCAGAGTAATAGAGAAGTATATAGGAACCTTGATCTCTCCCGTTGTCCTCTCACTCTAGCTAGCTACTCATTTATCATAGAATTCTCATGTGTGCTTTATATTACCTTTTATATATATCATTTATCCTTGTTTTAGTCTAGTTGGTTTACTAAGTTAGTAGATACATGATGGTGAGTTATCAGATTCTTTAACCATTGCTTCCCTGTGGTAAAATATAAATAATGATACCTGGTTTACTCCCGGTAAAATGCTACAATGGTATGTTAAGGCGCTTGCGGAATCTTTCTTATTTTAGTTGCACTTAATTTATACCAACAAGCATTTTTGGCGCCGTTGCCGGGGGAAGCAATCGGTGTTAAGATTTTGATAATAATCTTGATATCTCGCTAATTTAGTGTATCACTAGCTTTAGTAGGATTACCCCTTGTTCCGTTGAGTGTGGAATAAACAGAACAAAAGATGTCGTTTCGACCTCCCGACAAGTTTCCATAAGGCAATGAAGAGCCCGGGGTCCCTCAACATTCAACATTCAACATTCAACCGGAACCCGCCACCCCTCGGGTTTGCGTTTACATATATATTTTCTAACCATGTGTAGATTGGAGAAAAGGTCGTCATCACAGGAATTCAAATCATATCTCAAGTGACGAACATAGATGCTGCACCACTCACAAATTTCATCATGTGGGTCATGGTATGTATGATCGAAAGGTCAGATAGTCTTGCTCAAGGACTTTAAAATTGATGAGTAGTTATCATTTAAATTCTTGCACCCCACCGCATGTTTACTTTTAACAATTCATGCATTCACTCCGTTTAGCTTGTTTATGTTTTCTCATCCATTGCATGTTTAGTTTCTTGCATTCATCCACGTGTTTTGCCTCTAAAAAAAAAAAATATCCTCACCATGATCATGCTCTCTCGCCTCTAATTGAGTAAATCTCTATAGTACCTTCATGCTACCTTTTGTCTGATATAGTATGCTTTGGTTTGGAAGTATTGCTAGGATACTTCCAAAGGCTTTTTAAATTAAGCATGGTGCTTAGGTTAAATTGTCTTCCTTAGCCCAATTAAGACATGGAGTCTAGTTTGGTTATTGAACCGAAAATTGCTAGTTTAGACAATGGTTATTTTGTTGGACTAACCCCCGAGAAAACTCGCAAATCCAATTTGGGTAAGTCAAGAGATGAACTCACATGAGAGATGAAGCAAGGCATATGATGAACTCTAACAACTTTGCACAAAAGACACAACTCATCCATCGCTCATGGAAGAATTGTAAGTATCAAATATCATACACATTGTCTTTTATTGCAAGTTACCTTTGCCTTGAACCATGTTAAAGTGCCATAAAAAAAGTTGCTAGAAAACATGATAAATAAAGTCTATGCTAAAGTAACTCAAAAACCATCTCTTTATTAGCATAGATGAAATTCTAGAATAGATAGTGGATAATAGCCCATAGTTTGAAATTGTTGCAATCCTTCGGGTATGTGTCCACTAAACATTTTGCAGGAAAGAACTTATGATGTGCCTATTCGTGGATTGGCATCACTGCGAATTTGCCACTTCGGTGATGGAACAAAGAAGAAGACAAGAGTGCCACAACAAGGATCAACTTCTTGAACTCACTCAAAGAAGTGGATCAAGGCGACAAGCTATGAGCAACCTTGAAGACATCATAGCATTGAGCCCAAAACTCGAGCTATGATGCCAATGAGGAGCAGGGTGTAACTCACCTCATTCTGTCCAATCAAAGAACTACTCTCATTGTTCTTGAAGGCACCATCTTGCACGTCGGTAGCAAGGACAAGGATGACATGACAACTTGCATCCTTGTGTCAACCAATCATCATCAAGGGTTGAGCACCGACCAAGCCTTGAAGGATCATGACTATGGTTGCAAGATGATGTCCCTAAGACATTGGAGATGAAGCTTGCATACAAATACTAAAGAAGCTCCTTCCTTAGTCATCAAGACGGATGGCGTATCATTAACTGAACAACTCTTCGCCATACCGCTAGAAGACAAAGACCATCAAGGAAGAACTTGAGTCTACATCTCCAATGAACATCAATGCGTCAACCAAGACTCAATGAAAATCGAGAATGGTTGACGAAAGAAGATCATGCAACTGTCTGTACGCTCATCCTGGATTGGACAGTACAAGCAAAAGCAGAATGCAAAGGAGAGATCTTTGCTCAACGGACCTATAATCAAAAATCCCTCTCAGACAAATGAAGGCTTAAGAACAGAGGACAAACAGTGTCTAAGGACATAGGAGTACAACACACTCTGAGGGATGACTCAACACTCATATTTGGTTTCACATGGCGAGCGACAACAAGGTCAAGCTTGGGGAGGAAGGCCGATGACTCTTCAAACAATGATCTAGCAATGTTCTTCCTCTTTTCAAGCCCCCATCGCTCTGGCACGCTGAGAAGAAACAATGAGTCGAGCACAAGGTCTAGGCATAAGAAAAAAAAGAGGAAGGAAAAAGAAGGAGTGCAATTTTAGAAGACAAAATGCAGGTCAAGTAAGGCAAACTCCAAGAAGAAGTAAAGGACCACTAGAAGCATCTACTCTTCATCACAAGGTACTCCAGTGATAAAGACTGCTGGACAAGAAAAGAACATGGGTGACTCCTTTCCTAGAGTTGCCATCTCAAGAGGTGCAGTTCTCAAGGTCTCTACCTTTGGGATCAAATGATGCTCTGAAGGAGTGAACATGACAAGAAGTCTTGTTCAAAGGACTTAAATCTCCGAACCTCGCCAAGGAGGTAACTTGGTATTTATCAAGCATTTCCTTTTTCAAAGCATTGCATTTTCCTTTAAGCATATTTATTTTCATTACATGCATCTTAATTGCATCTTCGCTTTACTATCTACGCATTAGAAAAAGAAAATAAAGATGTTGTGCATTTGCATCTAGAAAACTACTAAGCCCCATTTGAATAATCATTCACCGTGGTGGCATAAAAATAATTTTTTCAAAAGTATATCTATTTTCTCTCGTCTCGCATCCCTTTATTATAAAAAGACAAAAATATTTCTTGTGATCCTGTTAGAAGACATTTGAGTTAAGGTAGTTCTAGACAACCAAGACTTAGAGGTTTTTATCACTAATGCTTAATTAGCTCCACAAGTTTTGTTGTCTATTTGAGCTTCACGAACATAAAGGATCATGAAGAGCTAACAGACATAAGGATGTCCAGTCTCCTATCGGAGTGCTGCCCTAAACAGTTGAACACTGTCTCTAACAGCAACTATCAACGACACTCCAAGAGGACCAAACACCTTCACTGCCAGTCAGCAACATTGACAGACTACGTCAACATCCAGCTTGGGGGAGCGCATGCCCCGTGTACCAAGCTAAGTGATCCCAACTTGTCTATTTATCTATCTTATAGTTTGCTTTGTTAAAACAACTAAAAAAGACGCATAACCTTAGAAACCCAGAAAGATTTCTTTATTCTTTTTCTTTAGGAGAGCTCTTTTAATCTGTCTTTAAAATGATCCCTACAATAAACTCTATGTGGAGATGATGAATAGTTGCTCTGCCATAATTTCTCTCAAGTACCTAGTTTTCAACCTTGCACTCTCCCAAGTTTTAGACACAACTGTTTAGATTCGAGATTTGATCTGAACCTGAAACTAGTGGGTAGCAAACACTTGATCTAAGTCTAGGTGGTTGATGGGTATGATATGGGAAGGTTTTGAGCTGCTGTCCATCTTGTTCCTAGAGATACTAGGGTTCTGGAGAATTTATTTGTGAAAATATTAAATCTCTGCATGATGAGTTCCTTTATGACGAGAGTTCAAATTCCTACCACAGCCATATATTCATGCTTACTAGATTAAGAAAACCCAGCTATTGATATAGATCATTTTGTAGGCATTGAGTGTAGTTGTTATAGGCATTGAGTGTGGTTATGCTGTGTTGACCCTTAGGAATTAGTCATGTGGTTAAAGTCAATACTATGTGCTCTCCGTCCATTGATCTATGCTACTTCTGTCCTCAGAAGCATGCACCCATTCATAATGTTACATTCACTTTGTGTTACTTCTGTTCCTAGAAGTACCACCCATATATAGATCCTTATCCACCCCATTTTGTGCTGTCTCTACCCTGGAGACACGCACCTATGCTGCTCTTACCCCAGGAGTATGCATTCCACCACATTATGTGTTGTTTCTACCCTGGAGACACGCACCTGTGCTGCTCCTACCCCGGGAGTACGCATCCATCTATTCACATTTATATACATCTTTCATTCCGATCCATCCAGAAAATGTTCTACTCCTACACTGGGAATGAACACCTAAAAATATTCATTGCCGTCCTATCCTGTTCCATTGTGTAATAAAGCTCCAGTTATTTCAGTTGATACTCCATATTTCTATTACTATAATTTTATTCGAAAGGATTGGTTGCTCAAGAAAAAAAAAAAAAAAAAAAAAAAAAAAAAAAAAAGAAGAGAGAGAAAAAAAGAGAAAAAAGAAAGAAAGTGAAAAAAAAAAGAGCAACCAAGTCCTCCTCTTCAAAGAATTTTAAAGTTTCCAAATAAAGGGAGGTATGTTATCCCCAAAGGAGCAAGTGTAGAAATAGATCTTCACCATTGATCACCCATCATAATCATTTTCTTAGTATCATCATCATCCTATCACTCATTTCATCCCCCTCATTCACATGCACATATGACTTGATTGTATGCTTAGTTCCTCTGGATCCATGGCTTAACTATGCAAGTGAGTTTGAGTGTCTCCCCACCTATGAGCTCCACATAAGCCTATTAGAGTAGGGTGAGAGAGAGATGGCAACCTCACTATGCCTTAATTCCACAAATACCACATATTCTGAGAGAAGAGAGAAGGCATACGCTACACACATGCCTTGGAGAGGATCCGGAAAAAACCACAAATGAGAGACTTGAAAGGGTCATATAAGGAAACTCGAGTTTTATTTGAAAATCTTGCAAAAACTCCAGAATAATAGTTGATCAAAGAGCGAGAAACATAGTGCTTGACTTGACCGTTCTGTCTTTCAACTGCTCAAGACCCAAGTGACGGTTACAAGCCCCATGGTAAAAGGTAATATGAGTAAGTTTTGAGTCAGAACTATTCACTCTAATTCGGAGGAGAGTTCTTGTTTGAACGCATGTGTACTTTTGAGGCATGAAAGCATTGTAGCAACTCCTGATCCACTCTGAGTTTATCTTTGCTCAAGGACGAGCAAAAGGTAAGCTTGGGGGAGTTGTTGACGGTCGATAAGTGTCAATTTTTACCGTCAACTAAGCATGAAAAAGGACCTAATCATAAATAACATCTAGCTATAGGGGTTACAGTACGTAATTCCACGAGTTTTGGTGAATATCTATTTCTGCAGGGGGTTATGAGAAAAGAGACAATAAGGGCCCACATGTCATGTTTACATAGAGACAAAGGAGGAAGGTCCACATGTCATGTTTACATAGAGACAAAGCAAGAGGGCCCACCTGTCATAGAGGCTGGGTGGCCGCCCACCTCTCTTGGGTGGCGCCCCCTCTTGATAGCCAATGGGAGTCTGTCTCCTGGATTGATGACATGGCACTTCACACGGATCGATGACGTGGCACTTCACGTGTATTAATGGTATGACAGAATGGAGTACACCATTGCGAAGATCTCGTCGAGCTGATCAAAATGCATATATTATTTGCTATATTTGGAGTTCGGAATCAAGAGGTATTAATAAAAGAAATACTCCACATAAAAGAGTCATGGGATTAATTGGGCCCAAATCAAATTGTGGTCCATTAAGGCCCATGAGCATTTTAATAAGATATGGTGGAAAGTTTAGTACCACATCGCTTGTTAAAGGAGGAGGGCTAGGCCAGGCGCCCTATTTAAGAAGACCAGACCCCTAGGCGCCATCATCTATCATCATCTATATGGAGTTGTAGAGGCGTCCCTTGTATGGATGACTTCTCTTCTGTAGAGAATTAGGGCTAGACATTCCAATGTAGTAGATTAGATCTAGATTGGAGTTAGGGAGGCGGAGTTGCGCTCCGGTTCTGGAGAAGTCTTCAGAGATTTGGTATGTCTTTGTATCTACTCTTTGTAAGACTTATGTTTTAATATATTTATCTTCTCTATTCACTTTTATGCCTATCTTGTGATTGTTAGTATAATAGTTATGCTTTAGTATGGGATCTTCGCCGCATCGAGTGCTCTAGTTATTTTAAGTAATTAGAGTAGTAATTGATAGTGTAGACATGGTGTCTAGACTAGAGGTTACCCGAGATTGCACCCAATCCCGCGGATTGTTGTGGTAGCCCCAGATCGTGATGTCCCCGACGGCCGTCGTATTCCACCTCGTTCAGGTTGGTGTTGTAGGATCGTAGTCGGACCTTCCTAGCCCCCTTCTCATCCATTTCCGTGGCTAGTGCTCCAATGTCCCGAAGTGCTATTGTGTGATCGCTATATCTATCCATCCCCCGTTACCATAGAACCGTAGTAATAGAGAAGTATATAGGAACCTTGATCTCTCCCGTTGTCCTCTCACTCTAGCTAGCTACTCATTTATCATAGAATTCTCATGTGTGCTTTATATTACCTTTTATATATCATTTATCCTTGTTTTAGTCTAGTTGGTTTACTAAGTTAGTAGATACATGATGGTGAGTTATCGATTCTTTAACCATTGCTTCCCGTGGTAAAATATAAATAACGATACCGTTTACTCCCGGTAAAATGCTACAATGGTATGTTCTGTGCGCTTGCGGAATTCTTCTTATTTTAGTTGCACTTAATTCATACCAACATTGTACTCTTTATGAATATGGCCGACCACTACCCGTGAATCATACCGAATTATACAAATACGGACACCGAGTGCTCTAAGCTTTCGTAGCCTAATAGTACCGCCTCATATTCGGCTGAGTTGTTTGTGGTAAGGAACCGCAATCTTGCCGCGTATCGTATACTTGGGCCATTCGGTGGTGTCAAGATTCCGAGATTCCGCGCCCGCCGAACACCAAGACCCATCGTAGTGCACGGTCCATTCGGGTTCGTCAAATTGCCGGGTAGAATCATCTGCATTCGGTGTCCAGTTGCTATGAAGTCTGCTAGCACCTGCGACTTGATGGTTGATCTGTGCTCAAATGATATTACATATTTCACCGTTTCATTTGCCCATTTACCACCCGGCCCACAGCTTCGGTGTTGCGGAAGAGAGATTCCAGCGGCTGAGCTGACAAGACCCGAATTGGGTGTGCTTGGAAATAATGCTTGAGCTTTCGGGAAGCCATCACTACCGTGTAAGCAATCTTCTTTAGCTCGGTGTAATTCACCTTAGCACCCGAAAGAGCTTCTGAGACGAAGTATATGGGGAATTGCTGCATTTTGCCTTCATATTCTTTCCTCACCGACAAGACCCGAATCGGGTGTGCTTGGAAATAATGCTTGAGCTTTCTAGAAGCCATCACTACCATGTAAGCAATCTTCTCTAGCTCGGTGTAATTCACCTTAGCACCCGAAAGAGCTTCTGAGACGAAGTATATGGGGAATTGCTGCATTTTGCCTTCATATTCTTTCTCCTCAATCAATATTGCGCTTACCGCTGCTGGAGCTGCTGACAGGTACAATACCAGAGTCGCTCAGGGTGTTGGTTTTGACAGGGTGGTGAGCCTGGTGAGGTACTTTTTGAGTTCCTCAAAAGCTTGTTGTTGTTCAGGTCCCCAACCGAAAGTCGCTGCATTTCGAAGTGCCTGGAAGAACGGTAACCCTCTTTCAGCTGATCTGGAGATGAACCTGCTCAAAGCTGCTACTCTCCCCGTGAGCTTCTGTACTTGTTTTCTGTTTTGAGACGGTGCCATGTTTGCAATGGCTGCAATCTTCTCTGGGTTGGCTTCTATTCCTCTTGCGGAGACCAGACAACCGAGTAGCTTTCCTTTGCTGATGCCGAAAACGCATTTGTCGGGATTGAGTTTGAGGCCACTGGAACGCAGATTCGCGAATGTTTCTCTGAGATCGTCGATGTGCGAATTCCTCTGATCACTCTTCACCACGATGTCATCCACGTAGGAGACAAGGTTGTTTTCTTCTTCTCGCTCCCGAATGTTTCATCGTTAACCTAGAGAAAGTTGGTCCGGCATTCCTTAGCCCCTCGTGCATTCTCTTGTAACAAAAGGTGCCATCCGGTGTGATGAAACTTGTCTTTTCCTGGTCTTCCGGGTCTAGCCATATCTGGTGATAACCCGAAAAACAATCGAGCAAGCTCATTATCTCACATCCGGCGGCGATGTCCCCCAATTTGTCTATTCTAGGCAAGGGGTAAGGACCCTTGGGGTAATGCTTGTTGAGGTCAGTGAAATCGACACACATTCGCCATTTGCCATTCTTCTTCTTTACCATAACCACATTGGCAAGCCATTCGGGGTACTACACCTTTCTGATTACATCGGCGTCTAAAAGCCGTTGTACTTCGGCTGCCGCCGCCGCTACTCTTTCATCTGATATCTTACGGAGCTTCTGCTTTCTAGGCTTGGCCGATCCGTTAACATTTAGACTATGTTGAGCGAGACTTCGGTCTACTCCCTGCAGATCACGTGTTGACCATGCGAACACGTCTCGGTTTTCTAGTAGGAATTCTGTCAGTCTTGAGGCTTCACCTTGACCCAGGCTTGCGCCGATATTGACACATTCGTCGGGCCGATTCGAGCTCAGGGATACCTGAATTGTTTCTTCTGCAGGGAGTGCCTTTGGTTCTTTCCCGTTGCTTTGATCTTCATCCTCCTTCTGTTTGAGCTTGGTCTTCACCTCATGCACCATGCTGTATCCTGGTATGGGTTTCCCATCGATTCTTCTTGCTGAGACTTGATCTCCAAATACCGAAATGATGCCAGTGGGTGAAGGTATTTTCATACAGAGGTGGGTTTGCCAAATCACCATGTCAAACTTGCCGATGATACCTCTGCCGAAAATGACTGTGTAGGGGTAGTCTATGTCAACTATGTCAAATGTGATTTCTTCTGCTCTGACTTTTCTGTCCTCGCTGAATGCTACAGTGATTGTTTTCTTGCCGATTGCATCTATTCTTCTTCCCCCGAAGCCGAATAAGGGGTTGCCAGCCTGATCAAGTGTTTTTCGGTCTAGTTTCATGCTGTCGAATGCCTTGGTGAATAGTATATCTGCCGAACTGCCGTTGTCTATCAGAATGATGTGGAGCGTGTATCCCCCAACATATGCTGTTACTACCAAGGCATCGCAATGTGGGGAGTCCTTGATTCTGAAGTCGGATTCTGAAAAGGTGATAGGGGCTGTCTTCCAGGCAGGATGTGCTACCGGTGTTTTCGGTGAAATCGTCAACACCCTCTTGACAAAATCACGTCTGGCTCTCTTGTTGTCGTGCTCCAAGTTGGATCCTCCCGTGATGGCGTAAATATGCCCGCTGGAGTTCATCATATTGACCGGTGTGACTGTATTGACTATTTGCAATTCTCTGGATGTTTCCAGATTCGTTGACTATTGAGCTGCATGCTGATCCGCCGTAGCCGAAGAGGATGCGGTTGCTGGGAGTGCCTGATTGTGCATCGGCATGCTCTGGTGATACTGTGCAAAAGGGGGCATCTGCCATGCTATCGGCTGCTGGAATACATGCGCTGGTGGAAGGTTACACTGTGCTTGGGTGAAAGCCTGGTGGTGAAACGCCTGCTGAGGAGCTGCCATGGTGTGATAAACATGCTTTGTTGATTCGGTTGGCTTCGCAGATTCATCTTTCTCACGCTGTTCTTTTGCCAGCTGGGTATACTTGCACTCCTTGGAGGTGTGCCCCTTGTCCTCACCACACACAACACAATATTGTGTTCTTGATTGGCCTCGCCCTCTGCCTCTTCCACGTCCACCTCCGGAACCTCTACCGCCTCGGCCTTGGTTACTAGAATTTTTGGATTGATTCGGTTGGCCCTGAGATGAATTTTCCTGCACGTTGTTCACAGCTTGCGGATATTAGGCAGCCGGCCCTGCAGCTGACCGATGTCCCAATGCTGAGCACCCATCACATTTAGCTCCCTGAGGTGAGTCATGAAATTTAGCAACCGTGCAGACAGGATACCGTCACAGTGTGTGTAACGGACATCGAGCACCCACAGTTTTTGGAAGCATCGGCGGATCATGGCCTCCTCCTCGTCGCCCCCTGCTGTTGTATCAGTGTCTTGCACTTGACAGTGGTCCAGCCATAGAAACTTTAGGTTGTGGCAGTAGATGAAAGGTGGTGATGAAAGGCTGAAGGTGCGACCACAAAGCTTGAGCACGCTAAGCTTGTTGTCAAAATACTGGAACATGTCAGCATTAGGAATGGCACTGACCAGGACTGGCAGGTGCCCGTTGGAGTTGGGTGGTGAAGGAAAAGGAGTCCCTGGTTGTGATGTTGTGCTGTTATTATCATCAGTGCACCACATGACCAAGTGGGAGGGCGGTTGATATGGGTGGTCATGGAGGTAGTCAACATCGAATGGCATGGCGAGCCTCAGGGTATCAGCTGCTCGCCACGATGCATCAGCATCGCCACCATCAGTGGCCTCTCCCTGCCCCTCTTGCCTTATGATTGTATCACACATCCAGTAGTTGCAGCTGTGGGTGGCCATATCATAGTCATAGCCCATGTTGAAGTGATATTCTAGGCAGTATAGCTTCAACATGTACAAGAAGCACTCCACGACTTGTGAAGCAGCTTGATTGACGACGATGCCTTCTCGCCCGCTGGGAACGCCAGTGTTGTTATTCACTAGCAGTGATGTAGCTACTTCGGTAGCTTCTTGATGTACCAGGAATGACAAGAGCTTCCGTGGGACTTCCTCATGGCGTGTGGAGGCCGAGAGGAAAACATCTGTCTTCCCTTTGGTCTCAATGACCTTTTTTTTTGAAAGAACCGGTTAAACCGGCTTTGATTAATAAGAAGAATGTAGCATACAACCATGGTTACATGCGCGAGAGGCGCTCCCTACCACAGCCTAGGCTGCAGAGGGTCTCAATGACCTTGACTACCTTCATTCTGGGTTTAAGCCGTAATCTCCCTTGAAATGTCCACAGGACCTTGTTGGTGGAGTATCCAGACAGAAGGAAACCAAATATGGCTAGATCCATCTCCTCCGTGCTCCCATTGTGGAAGATCACCAGGAACCTGCGGTTCCGCTCCTGTATGCGTTGAAACATGGCCCTGAGAACTTGAGGTATCTCAGCACGGGAGCTCTCGGGGACCCCATTGAAATCATCCTCCTCATCTTGCGTGTCAAACATGTCCATAACAGGTGCAGGGAGCCCCAGCTGCTCCGCGACAGCCCGCTGAAGCGCTCTGTTGCTCTCCCACTTGGAGCAGTCGACGTGGATGATCTGATCAAACTATAGTCCCGCCGGGGCCTCATCAGACGAAGCCATGGCAGTAAGGCGCTGGGAGACGGCTCGGAGGGCGGCGGATGCACCCAATCCATCCCAGTCGTCGAAGTAGATGACATTGTTTCTGCTGCTGATGCTTCGAGCAGAAGTAGCAGGGTCTTCCTTGAGCTCATCAAGAATTCGCTCAGCAGCCGCATCAATGCTGTCAGCTTTGATAACCTGCAGCATCCAAATGTACATACAATCAGTCCACAGCAAAACCCATTAAATATAAGATATATAGAGGTGAAAAAGGGCTTTAATTATATTACCTCAGTACGCATGATTGACTGCACTGGACTGGGTTGGAATTGGATTGGACCAACCAGGCATATGTATTGGATTAGAGTTGGATTGGGTCACCTCAGCTCGTCCACTTCTCAGCTGTATATATGTTGGTGTAGTGCTAGAGCTACCTTGATCTTGAGCAACGTGCAATCGTCTTCATTCATCTCGTTTGGATCAGCAGCAGAAAGAAGAAAGTGCCATGCATGATATACACAATATCATGCCAGGCTACTGCAGCTGTAGCTTCTGTTTATTTGGATTACAAATCTAGCCCATCGCGTGCCTACACAGGTTAAAAATCGAAGCATGAAACTAGTACACATTTTTACATTATTCCTGCAAATACCATCACAAGCACACATATATGAAGTCAAAATTTTGCGCTAGCTAATGCAGGAATTAATGTCCATGCTTCTGAACATGTTCTGACCCTATGTGTATGCACATTATATTACAGATAGGTGGACATATTTGCAATCGAAGCAGGGAGTAGTCGCACACCTCAGTTTGATCTATTTGGCACTGGCGTCCTGTAAGCAGGAGATTTCGCAGAGTAGAATCCGCCTAAAAGATTGAGCCAAACGATAGATACATAAATGATGTCTGAATGTGTATCTGCAGTGTGCGTGTGAGAGAGAGACGCGATGCCTGATGAGGGAGAATCCTAATACAAGATGATTGTTTTCAAAGTAAATGGCCGGCGGTCCAGATAACCCAACTTTGCTTCTTTGGCAAATACTGTACATCAGATGGTTCTTTGCTTGCATCTGGAGCATGCAGGATTCCATCATATTATTTTTTTTCAAAGGTAAACAAGGTTAAAGGGAGAAAGCAGGCATGGTTCCAAAGGAGCCGTACTTACTGAAGTTGTTGTAACACACAAGACTGTCTCTGATAGCAGCTTCTACGAAGGAGTTGGAAGAACCGTACCAAACACTCTAGGGGTGGAGCTATTTTCTAGTGAATATTAGAGCATTCAGAGTTAAATTTTTGGGCTTGGAGGAGGAGCTATAATTTGTGTTTCCTCAAATATTTCGGCTCCCTCAGAGGAGCACCCGAGAAGGGGCCAAGCCAGACAAGCCCTTAATCTTTGGAGTTGATGGACAACTATGACTTTATGAGCGACTAAATGCAATTTAGAGACGACAAAATGCTTGGGAAATTCACTTATTGAATCCAATGCAAGCGGAGCTGATTGCGTGCCTGCGGGGCGTACAGATGGCGGTGAATCAAGGAATTGGCCGGTTGATTGTGGAAACTGATGCCCAGAAGGTTGTTAAAGCAATTACATCTGATGCATATGACAGTTCAGAAGTTGGTTTTCTAGTTGATGAAGTTAAGTTCTTGTTAGAATCAAATTTTCTTGATTTTGAGTGTGTGTTTACAAAGAGGAGTTGTAATAGGGCTGCTCATGAATTAACGGTGTTGGGTCATTTATGTAATGTGGGGGAAGGGGAGTTCACAATCTCCTTGCCTCAACCGTGTTCTGTTATCGTTGCTGACGATCTGTCAGCCGAGTAATGAAGTTTCACAGTTCAAAAAAAAATGCTTGGGAAATTCACCATCGGCGCCACCGTTTGGACAGGGTGCAAACTGCGACAGTCGACGAGGGCGACCATTAAATAAGGGCATGAACAATTATACGAACCAAGTGGTCTTTATATCTAGATCTATCAATCATATTCGTTTGGTTTATCGCTTACCAAGCAGCAATTCGGCAGTATTTTTCTCTCACAATAATTTTTTTTTTTTTTTTTTGAAATCGTGCATGTGCACGTATTGCTTTAAGTGAAAATAGAGTTTTAGTACACGACCTGCAGTAGCCGAGGGTGAGCTGCCGCGGCTACGGCAGACAAGTCACACACATGAAAAAAGAATCACCGGCTTTTTAACGGTGGTACTGCAAGGATGTACTAACTTCGAAAACTATTTTCGCGACTAGGAGAGGTGATTCCTGGGGCTAGCCTGTGAGGGCGACCAGCTATTTTCTAGTGAATATTAGAGGATTCAGAGTTCTTTTTTTTTTTACTCAAACCTCGCTGTATGGCCCTATATTGAGCGACAATAACTTGGTTGAATCCTGAGTTACAACAATGTTTACACGACTAGGAAGAGAGTCCGTCCATACACGTTCTTGGCCCCGATCCCATTCTCTAGCCACCTGTGCAGCGTCGTGCACAGAGGAGTTACAGGAACGAAATACATGATTGAAACTTGAAAGATTAATTTTTTGGGCTTGGAGGAGGAGCTATACTTGTGTTTTCTCAAATATTTCGGCTCCTTCAGAGGAGCACTCGAGAAGGGGCCAAGCTAGACAAGCCCTTAATCTTTGGAGTTGATGGACAACTATGACTTCATATGAGCGACTAAATGCAATTTAGAGATGACAAGATGCTTAGGAAATGCACCATCGACGCCACCGTTTGGACAGGGTGCAAACTACGATAGTCGACGAGGGCGACCACTAAATAAGGGCTTGAACAATGTATATGGACCATGTGGTCTTTATAACTGGATCTATCAACCATGTTCATTTGGTTTATCAACGCTTACCGGTCAGCGATTCAGCAGTGTTTTTCTCTCACAACAAATCAGCAGCAGCGAGAATCAACTAGTTAGAAACGATCAAACGACCAGGGCGTAATCAATATTGCCATGTTATGAGTCCACATGTTATCAAAAGCTAAAGTGATCTATTAGGTGGGCCTAGTACAAACTAAAATTCAATCTCTTCTCCTTAGTCCCATTCGCCCATGTACATCGACACCCATCGCATCAAAACAACACAACATGTTCCCACACGACGACAGTGCTTTGTTTCCTGTGGCCGCGGTCATTGGCCTTCGGTGGCCTTCTTCGTCGATCGCACTCCACTTCTCAGACGTTCCCTTCTACCGGGAGCTCCCCTTCTGTGCTTCCGTCTCCTGGATTGAGCTCCCCATGGCGGGCAGATGTAGAAGTCCGAGCTGGAGAAGGGTTAGGTCGCGCTAGTTGACCGCGTCATGGAGCAGCAATCATCTTCTTGCTTCTAAATATAGAAGCAAATTGCTTGGTGATCAGGTCTTCCCTCTATCTTTTGAGTTGAAACCAGACAAGTACTTCTCTGGCGTCGGTTTGACGATTCTGCCTCCACCTGGATTTTCAGTTCGAGCTTCTTTTACCTCCGGTAACGACATTAACATCATCTTTCGATTGTCGGAATGTTTCTTCTCCGACGGTTCCATCGTCCCACTCTTCACCGTCGCCACACACGGTCAGTCGATCCAGGTGCACGCGTCTTTAACGCTCAGCGAATACCCCTCGTCGGCCGAATCGGTCTCCGCTGCGCCTTAGTCGACGCCTCTATCTTCTTTTCTGGTCGTAAGAACTTGATGTAATTTGGTCTTCCTCGGAGGACTTGTACGTAACTTGGATACTTTAATATATAATATATGCAGTTGTCAAAAAAACAAGACAGTAGATGGGAGTGAGGGAATATATTATTCTGATCCATGTGGACGGTCTTTATTGGTTGTTATTATATTGTAAGTAGTGAATTTCATTTCCTTACGTGTGTGCTGCTGGAAAAGATACATTAGCGTGCATGTAAAACCCAAATAGTAAAGAAAAATTTCCAGCAAAAACTATGGAAAACTATTTGAAAAAACATCCATTTAAATTATACTTTCTCCGTTTCAAATTGTAGTTCGTTTGACTTTTTGGACCCCAACTTTGACCACTCGTCTTATTCAAAAAAATTAGTGCAAATATGATTAAATTTAAGTCATTTTTGAAGGTCTTATGTTAGTAAAGCAAGCCACAGCAAAAGAAATGATATTTGACATAATTTATTGAATAAGACGAGTGGTCAAAGTTGTGGTTAAAAAGTCAAACGAACTACAATTTGGAACGGATTAGTAATTAGGAATATCTGAACTTAAAAACAATAAAAATGTTTGGGCTAATGACAAAGTGTAGACGCATGAAAAAAAGACAATTAGAACCAAAGAAATAAAAGGACTATTTAATTTTTTTCCAAAATTTAGATTTTATATTACAAATCTAGGTACCTAGGCGCTCGCATCCACCTTCCTATTTTCTGCACAATTTGTGAAACTTGTGAATTGTGATGAACAGCAGCGTGATGATGCTTCACCGTGTGGCGTTGTTCCTAGTCGATACAGCCCATGGTATATCGAGCGAGCCCAATTTTCCTGCCAGCCCAGCTCAGCCCAACCTAGCCCACGGACATGTATGGCAGCCTAGCCCACTCGCGACGAGGCGGTGACCACCTTCACGGCTCCCGGCCACTACCAGCCCGACACGGCGACACCTCCGCCGCCTCCGCCGCCGCCGCCGCCATCGCCATCGCCATCGAAGAAATGTAGCAGCGTCGCGAACCAGCAACCCCCCAGTCCAAGGCCACCCGCAAAACCCCAATCCCCCAGTTCTGTGTAATTAAATGAACGGGGTCCGCTGGAGGAGCGTGTGCTGTTGGAAAATCTGCCCCTCTGCCCGTTGGATGGCTGCTGGATCGACGAAGGAATAAAAGGAGAGCCTCACCCCTTCGTAGCTCTGCCCCTCTGTTTTTCCCCATTCGTGAAGAACCCTAAGAACAGAGAAAAGCTCTCTTCTCCTCCTCTCACTCTCTCAAGCATTTGTGCTCCATTCAAGTGAGAGATCGAGCTCTAGTGATTAATCTGAGAGCTTCAAGAGCATCTCCTCCCTCTCCTCTCCCTGCTCAAGCCTTGTGCTTATTCTTGAGAGGATTTGAGGGAAACTCTAACCCTAGTGTGTGCATCTCATGATTTACATTTTGTGGCACTAGGTGATTGTTGTGATTGCAGATTTCTTATTACTCTTGGTGATTGCCGTCACCTAGACGGTTGAAGATTTGGTGATTGGTGAGGGGACTTGGTGATTGTGTCCGCCCCCAATCAAGGATTGGATTTGTGAGGGGTTCTTGAGCCTTCCCCGTGGAAGATCGCAATTGGCTACTCTAGTGGATTGCTCATGGCTTGTGGATCTCCATCTTGTGTTGGTTGTGCGGCACCCGGCTGCGGGTTTGGCTTTGTAACGCCAATCAGCGCGTGAACCTCCAAGTGGGTGAATTGCCACAACGAGGACTAGCTTGCCGGCAAGCAAGTGAACCTCGGTAAAAAATATTGTGTCATCTCTCTTGCCGAGGATTCATATTGTGTTTGATAATCTTGTGATTATATTTGATTGGTTCAACTCCTCTACGTCAGCGGTATAAAATCTTCTCTCTACCTTGTATTTATTCTTCATAGTTATAACTAGCTGTAATCTGTCTTAGTGAATAGCGACCTAGCCTTTGTGTGTCTAGAGATTATAACTTATTACAACTGCTGGTTTAGGTGGCTTGCTTCACTCCCCTTGTAGTGCTAGTGCAAAATTCGCTTCGCCATCTTATTTACTAATAGCTTGTCTTAAGTGTTGTTGTAGAAATTTTTATAGGCTATTCACCCCCCCTCTAGCCATTTCGGAGCTTTCACGCCCCCCCATCCCCGGGTCCTCGCGCCGCCCCCATCCCCCGGTCCTCGCGCCGCCCACATCTCGCGCGTCGCGTCCCCGCGGCCGCTGCGGCCCAGCGTCGCGTCCGGCGGCCGCCGCCGGCGCTCGCGCGCCGCATCCCGAAGGCCATCGCCACCGTCCTCGCGGCCGCCGCCAACGCTCCAGCAAGATCCGCCCGAGGCCCCATCAACACCGCGTCTCTGTCCGTGTGAGCATCTGAATCTCATTTCATGATTGAGGATTGCAAACTTATCAGCTCCTGCTACCCACTGGTGGAGCTAGGTAGAGGCCATAGTGGGCCATAAATCCCCCTTGCCTCTCTAATTTTTCTGATGTTCATGACCCGAATGCATAATCTCCTCATTTCCTATCTCTGTCTCCCCGGCACACTAGTCTCAGCCAGTCTAGCCTTCACAATATTAATCTTGATATTGCATATATCTACAGGTCCAGCCATTTTGACATGCATATATATAATACAATATTAATCTTGTATTGTGCTGGTCTTCACAACCATGGTCACTTGTATTTGTGGGACTGTGATTTCTAGTTCCTTCCAGTTCTGGTTTGCATTGCAGTAAGACTCTAGCAATTCTTGTCAGGCGTATTACTCTTTTGCTGCTAGTAACCCCAGTTTGGGTGGATTGTAATAATGCCGCTGGTATCCCCAGCCAACTATATATGTACCGTGTTGCTTTATATTTTGTTGTTGAGATCATCACATCATGATATCATCACAGGCTTTGAGAAGAAGATCCTGCAAGTTGCGACAGGAGGAGGAGATTAGCTGCCACAAGAGGGGTAGAAGGAGATCCTGCCAGTTGCCACAAGAAGGGAGGAGATTTGCTGCCACAAGAGGCGGTGAAAGGTGATTTGATTCTTCCCTTGCAATTTTTATGTATACTGAATCATTGGCATGAACTGTGAAATATCAGCTCTTTATATTTTGTAGTTTGAGCAGATCCGCAATCTTATTGTTCACATAGATAGATAACCAAATTTGTTTAGCTTATTTAAATTTCATCTCCTTGTAGGTTACGAGTCATCACATGCCGGAGACGCTGGTTCCGCGGTCTGAGAACAATGGCATCGAAGAGGATGAAGGCAACGCTAACACAGAGTGAAAGTGTAGCTGGACAGCAAGCCTCCTTTGTGTAGTTGGAGTATATGGTGAAGTTCCAAGTTTGACTTGCTTTGGTTGAAGCAAGCTGACCTCTTTTGTGCAGTTGGAGTGTATGGTGAAGCTCCAAGTTGACTTGCTTTGGTTGAAGTAAGTTGACCTCTTTTGTGCAGTCATAACCTAGTATGTAGATGTTAGAGAGTGAAAAGGCCTCTCTGTTGTTTAGTTTGCATGTATGCAGACTTGCCGAAGTCTTTCTTCCTTGAACTGTTAGTTGGCATGTAATCAGCTAGACTTTAGTAAGTCTTGCCATTCGAACCTACTTAGTTGGCATGTAAGGCTTGCTGATGTGCAATTTGGATATTTGGATTTGGACTGGTGAACCAGTTTCAAATGTGGTGAATTTGGACCTATGAACATGTTTGAAATGTAATCTGGAATTTGAATTTCGAATGTGTGGTATTCTATCTCTGGTGTCAAATGATATATTTTATTTTTTCTGGAATTAAAATGGATGGATGTGTATCTGATTGGATATGACATTCCTGTCATCTATATTCCTGTCGGCTGCATGACAGGAATTGTGATTTCATTTGTTTTCTATTTATTATTTCCTGACGGCTATACGACAGGAATTCTGAAACAAATTCCTGTCGGTCTATTATTCCTGGCGGCCGGCTGACAGGGTTACAATTCGCGCCAGTAAACCGAAGGCCGTCAGGAATACATTCCTGTCGGCTGACCGTCGGGAGTAAATCTGTTTTCCTATCGATGCATTCCTGACGGTTGATTCCTGACGGCTTCCTGATGGTTTTCTGCTAATTCCTGACGGTTTCGGGCTGACAGGAAAAAACATCAGCCTAGTAGTGTAAATCCTCATCACCTCCACAGCAACAACTTGCGATCCATCTCTCTTGTCGCAACCAATGCAGGGTTCTTCGTCGAGGTTGTTCTCTCCACGATCAATGATGCTCAGCCTCCTCCGTGCCAAGTGTTGGCACAACATGACCACGTCGGCACAATGGAATGCATGAACAGTAGGCTTCTTGTTAGCAGGGAGCAGCCAGTTGCCGACGAGGACCAGGCACAAGACGCAAACAATGAGGATCAGATCGATATCAGATCATTACCCTAAAATGTTGTTGAAGAACTATCCCCATATCTATAACAATTTTGTTATTTAACTCAAAGTCAGCTAAAGCTTACCGGCTGCACCTTCAAAAACAAACTACGTACAATGCAACAAACTAAACTACACATTCACCAAATCAATCAAATTATAGTTTATAGATGCATCTAATTGAAGAAGCAAGGACCAGGCTTTCACAAATCCATGCAACATCCAAAGCTACCTGCACCTGCATACCTTTTTTTTAGATTGATCGGAGAGACCTGTGAGTGCTCAATCTTGTTTTGCCTTTGTCCCTTTGCATTGCATGTCAACGTGTCTCCAAGACCTGCATGGCACCTGGTGTAGGGTCGAGATGGACTAGAGGGGGGGGTGAATAGTCCTTACTAAAAACTTACGCACCGGCTAACCGAAACAAGTGCGGAAATAAACTATCGGTCTAGCCAAGACTACACCCTACTAACTAAAGCTCTAGTAGCACCTTGTAAAAGAACCTAAACAAGAAGCAAGGTGCTAAGCTAGCTAGTGCTCACCTAAACAATTCTAACTTGCAAGGTCACACAAACCTAAGCAACTAGTACTTTGTCACACAGGGGAGCACCTACACAATTCTAATGAGCAAGAGCACAAAGCCAAACCTAAGCTCACTAGATGCTCAAGGACAAGGCTACACAAGCCGAACCCAAGAGCGCAATTTACTTAACTACACAAGCTAAGCAAAACACTTACTCTACTTCTAGCTACACAAGCAAGAAGGTGCTCAACTAACTACACAAGCAAAAGAGCACAAGAGCCACTACTCAAGCTAAGCAAGAATGTAACAAATGTAAGTACAAGCTTAAGCTACAGGGGATGCAAACCACCGCGAAGAGTGGACACACGAAGTCGCGGTGGTGGCAAATCACCGGGCGTAGAGACCAACCACCTGCAAACAAGCTCAAGGGAGGTCGAAGCCTCACACATAAGAACAAGGGGGTCGAAGCCTCGGCAATCACAAATCGACACACGATTTTTCCCCTGGTTCACTTGGTCGCCACCAAGCTACGTCCAGTTGTGGCGATACACCGACTTGGTGATGAGAAGGCCGCTCAAGTTGGCTCACTGCCAACAACCCCTCTGGGGAGCCCCAACTCCAATCAACACAAGACCGGGATCCTCCAAGCCACGCTCAACTAGAGTAGCCAATTCGCGCTCGCGGGGAAGGCTCAAGAACCCCTCACAAATCCTCCTTCGGAGCACCGCACAATCTCCACGCGGTGCTTCAACGAAGTCTCTTGCCACCAAGCCGTCTAGGAGGTGACGACCTCCAAGAGTAACAAGCACACCGGCTTGCAACACGATCACCTAGTGCCACACGATGCAATCTCTCAAAGCAACGCACTAGAATCGCTCACTCACTCGATTGGATGATCACTCTCAAGCACAAGTGAGTAAAGGGCTCTCCAAGCACTCTCCAAGGTGGACACCAAGTCCCCAAGGTGCTCAGCCACCGGCCAAGTCCGGCCAAGGTCTCTATTTATAGCCCCCATGGGCTAACTAGCCGTTGCCCCCCACGGGCAGCTCCCGGCTTCACGCGCCGGACGCGTCCGGAGCAAGCCGCCGGACGCGTCCGGCGCTCCTCCGCGCTCCACGTGTCCGGACCGTTCAAAGCCGGCCGTTAAAGCCCCAACGGCTAGCGGCCCGTCGCGCGAAGAAATCTGCGCAACACGCGCGGACGCTCACTTGTACACCGCCCGAGTCCGCGCCCGCGTCCGCGTGGCGTCCGGGCGGCCCCCGCTAGCGCGCTCCGGCTCGGGGAAGTTTCTGGTCGGCGTCCGGCCACCGCCGGACGCGCCACCTCTCAGTCCGGCGCTCGCGAGCGCTCTAACCGGCCGCCCACGCCAGGCCACCATGCGCCGGGACGCGTCCGCCCGCTGGCAGCGCGTCCGACGGCCGCGTCCGGCTTTAGAAAACAACGTTTTCCAGGCCGCCGCGAACGCCAACTTCTCCAACAATTTGCATCCGGCGCAATAGAAAATAGGCCTCCAATTTTCCGAAAACGCCGAATCCCGCCTCGCAAGCTCGGCGGGAGGGAGAGGACCCAAACCCAACTCAACCCGCAAACCAACGCGATCAACGCCACCTTTGTAAATGTGCCAACACCACCAAGTGTACATCACCATGTGCATGTGTGTTAGCATTTTCATAATCATTTTCAAAAGATTTTCTCTTGTTCTCACAACGCCACTCGATCCTAGCATGTCGCAATGTTAGATTGCTCAAGTGGCACTAGATGACCGAGATGCAAACAAGTTTGCCCCTCTTGATAGTACGGCTATCAATCCTAAATCCAGTCATCAACTTCTCTACACTCCTCATGACCGGTGAAATGAAATGCCCTATAGCATACCTTTGCCTTGCGTATTTCCACTTCCACCGTCATCCACCAAAGTGCCAATGCAACACATGCACCGACACGATCTCAAGTTGATATGATCCACTTCATATCATCATGCAACCTTCACGGTCCATCGATCTTGATCTCACTTGCTCTTCACCGCCTCATGGTCCATCGGAACCAAGTCTTGCCCGAGCTTCACCTCTCTAGGTCCATCGCTCCACTACCTCGACTTGTCCTTCACACACCCTCCGGTCTCGAGCCAAGCCTCATCTCGATCTTCACCATCGGTCACATGACTCCATGTCATGTCACATATTCAATGAAGCTCCTTTATCTCACATTCACCTGTGGACTAAATCCCTGTGTATTCTCATGATCACACAATTAGTCCACCTAAGTTGTCACTCAATTATCAAAACCAAACAAGGGACCTTTCAATCTCCCCCTTTTTGGTAATTGATGACAACTCTACAAAGATATGGAAATAAAGTTCATAGAGGACTCCATGTCACTTATCCAACAGTTAAGCTCAATGTTGTGATTTGGATAAGTGTCACAAAGTCAACTTGGTAGTGATAGCTCCCCCTACATGTGTGCTCAAATGGTTTGGTTTCAAGCTTGCACACATGCATAGATATGGAAATTCTTGGGAGGGTTAGCACTACTAAGTGATGCTAAGGTATATAGGATAAACCTTTGAAGCGTGATACCAATCGGAGTTGCACAATGAAGTTCATCCTTAGCATCATCATGGTTAGCTAGAAATCACTTGAAACAACACTAGAAACCCCGTGAGATCAACATTAGAAGCAAGGTTCTAGTACCAAGTGGAAGGAGCACAAGTGTCTAGCTAAACCATCCTATGCATGCTAGTTATCAAATCATCAGTCAAAACTATGACTAGCATACACCACACAAGCATTGCATATTGAATTTAAAAACAAAGCAAATGCAAGCAAGCACATGAATATGCACATATCAAATGCAATCAATCAAGTTCATGAGCTTGCTCCCCCTACTTGTGTGCTTCTCTTGTCCAAGAACTTTGATCCTCTTCAATGTTGCTCTTCTTGGTCTATGTCCATCTTCTTCGCCCCTTTGTATGCAACTTGCATATCTTTGTACCATTCTCTCCCCCTTTGTCATCAAAGACCATAAAGGGGTCCAAGACCGCTTGTATGATACTTCATGTAAGACAAACTTCTTGATGCAAAGGATTGGAGCTCGGGGTTGATGGTTGATTCTTGAATCTTCCTTTTGATGGACACACCATATGTTGGAATGACACCACTTGTAATCTTCACATGTAGTTGCATGAACCCACTTGTCACTATGCATTGGGCACTCCCCCTTTGTCATAGCACTAAAGATACCACATGTGTAGGTCACTTTCAAGATCTTTGCCTCTAATACCAATGAAGTGGGGCTCCTCCCCCTATGACAAAGCATGGGTCACACCAAATGACAATCTTGAGCAAATCTTGATTTGATCACTTAAAGTTGAGGATCACTTGTGGAACCACCTTGTTGGAATATGCATGAATACCACATTCTTGAACTAGATTGTTTTTCATGAGCTTCTTTCTCTTGAACTTGAGCTAACTTGATTTGCACATGAGCTTCCAAATCCGGTTTGAACCAATGACAAGCTTCTTCACACCTTATTAGAAGGGTTATCTTGCCAATGTTGGACTTGTAGCTAATGTGCAATCCAAAGTAGATCAAGTACATGGGTTCACTAGCTCATGAACATGTTATATGTTACCACTAGAACAAGTAAGGCATAGAAACAATAGTGGCACCATATAAACATCAAAACCTTTTGATTTTTCATGAATGCTCCTAGATATCATGACTATATGCACTAAACAAGTCCTTAGCAATATATGTATGCATATGTCAATCAATGTCACCTTTGCTATCTTAGAGTCGAGGATAGTCATGAGATTCCAATTTCATTACTCCAATAGCAATGTGAAGTCCATTGATAAGCTTGATGAAGCCAATAGATATCCATGAGGAATTGCATGCTTCACCCATATGAAATGAGAACCACTTATGATCGAGTGCACTTTCTTGTTGTGGTTGGCTTGCTTCCTCTCTTGATCTTTGCTTGCATGAGAGAATACCACTTGCATTATCACTTGATTTGTCATGTATTGCTCCCTATTTGGATGTTGCTTGCTTTCTTGATCAATCTTCTTGATATCTTCAACTAAGCATCTTGAATCCCCTTAGATCATCACCTCCATGTCGGCCTTCCAAGCTCACTTGTCAATCCCATCTCTCATGGGCGGCACACCTCCTCGATGGAGAGAAGCGATCTCACTAAGAACAATCCTTGACACTCAATTGAATTGTCATTCATTTGATTGATCCTTGGACTTGATCTTGATCTTTTATAACCAAACATAGGTTCCTCAACCACTTATAATCATGTTTCCAACTTGAGGACCTTTCAATGTGAGTGACACTAGATATATCCAATGTTTGTCACTTTTCTGGCAGATTCTGCAACCTTCAAAGATTGACTCATATCTCCCAATGTATAGCTCCAAATGACATGAAATTTGGTCAAGATGAGCATCACTAAGTCTTCATGCAGCTTTAAAAAATTGAGCTACATTGGCCTTCTAGATTGCTGCCAGATTTCACATCTTCTCACACTGCTACATGCTGAAAACCGCTGCACTATAGATGAAAAGAACTACTCCAAAACTGTAGCAATCCTTATCCAATTCTCATGAAATTTGCACAGCATATTGACTCATAAGCATAGAGCATGCATACCAAATTACAAGCCATTTCAATAAGATTTGATCCATCAAACGCAGACTTGATCACAGCGCTCAGATTTCAGAATTTAGACAGATTTAAGCAATTGAGCTATGCTTCTTCAAAAATGACTCAAACTTGATGTCAACTTGTTTGAACACTCCCACAAGACATATATCCAGTCAAACTACTTCACTAAAGGTCATCTTGTGATCATATTCTCCCAAACTAACTCAAATTTGAATACTAGGCATTGAATCCATTCAAACATCTCATAGCAAGCAACCAAAGCATATATATCCAATTCAATCAACTCATATGCATCCAAATGAATGTGATCAACAAAAGATATACCTTGGTAGCATATGATCATCCAATAGCAAGCTTTCACACAATACAATTGCAAGCCATCATATATGACAATTGATCACCACAACTTGAATCATGCACTTGTATATTGTAGCATTTGGACTTCACTTGTCATGACTTGGCATTGGGATGAGAATAGCAATAAGCTTCAATACTTGATTCAATCACATCATGAAGAATATGAACTCAATTGAATCAAGCCTCCAATGCCATGGTACCTACAAACATTCATCCACTTGTTGATGGTACCCAAACAAGTTTGGGTCCTCTCAAGTTAGGAGCAACATACTTAGGCAAAGCCTTAGTATGAGTAGCGGGATGTTTTGCAATAGCAACCAAAGAGGTACCATCACCATCCTTTCTAAGCATATTAGTATCATCAATTGAACTAAGCTTAGAAGTTTTACCTAGGGGACATGAATGTGCCATGTGTCCCCTTTCCGGCATGAATAGCATCTTCTCTTTGGTAGAGCCTTCTCTTCATTGCTCTTGTGATGCTCTTCATGGCCTTGCCTCTCATGAGTTGCTTGAGCCTTCTTCTCAAGCTTGTTGGAACACTTCGAGGCAAAGTGTCCCATGTCACCACACTTGAAGCACTTGATGTGAGCATGAGCTTTCTTTTCTTGAATCTTGCTCATCATCATCTTGGCATCTTGGATATGAGTTGGATGCCTTGCTCTTCCACCCCTTCTTGTCTTCTTCTTCATCATCTTCAAGTCATCAACTTTGACTTCATGGTTGATCTTGACTTGATCTTGGGGTGTTGATCTTGGCTCAACTTGAGGCTTCTTGATAGGGCAATCCTTAGCTAGATGTCCCATTTCACGGCATTTGAAGCACATGAAATGAGATAGCTTCTCTTCTTCTAGCTTCTTCATTGTTCTCTCAAATTTCTTCTTGCCCCATCTTTTGCCTTTGATGTTGGTGTTGTTGTAGTTGATGCCATTCAAATTGCCATATTTCTTGTAACTCTCCAAGAGTTGAGAGTGAGAGACTTTTGGCAATCCACCCAACCCAACATTCTTCTTGTTGTAGCCAAGGCCACTCATGTCACCATATCTTCTCTTGTTCTTCAACAAATGATCAAGAGCGACATGAGAGTTGGTCCACCTCTCTAGCTTGTTGCTCAAATTCTTCACTTCATTCTTGAGCTCATTGTTCTCCTTCAAAAGGTTAGTCTCACAAGACATAGAAGAAGAACAAGCATCTATATGTGAAGGACATGGCATAGATAATAGATCAACACAAGAGGTGGATACATGCTTCTTGCCTACATCACAAGGGTCAGTAACATGTGATTGATCATTTGACCCAAGTGATGAGCTCTCACTAGTTTTAGCTTCTTCATTGCAAAACTTCTTAGTGAGAAAAGCATGTTCTTGCACCAAGTTATCATGAGCAACACTAAGTTCCTCATGAGCCAATTTTAGCACATCATGTGAACAAGTAGTAACATAAAGTAGATGCTCTTGTTGTTCACATGTGTTCTTTAGAAGAGAGTTTTCCTTTTCCAATTTGCTTGTTTTAGCAAACTCCTTTTCTAAAGCTCTTGACAACTTAAACACAAGCTCAAGACTTGGATCATCACAATCAAAGATCACATTGCCAATTTTTACCTTGCGGTCACCATGTGACATGTAGCAATGTGATGAAGTAGGAGAGCTTGTGGTAGTGTCATCACTCTCATCGCCATCGTCAAGTGAGCTTGAGGTAGAATCTTCACTTGCTTCACTTGAGGCATCATCATCATCATCATCAAGTGAACTTGTGGTAGGATGATCATCATCTTCACTTGAACTTGAGGAGGAGCAATCCTCCACAACAACCTTGTTGTGGTCATGCTCAACATCCTCAAGTCGCACCACCTCGGACTCCTCCACCTTGTACTTTCCATCATCCCATGTGGAGGCATCACCATAGGTGTGCTTGATGGATTCCCACAACATGTGGGCGGTTCCCTCATGGTTCACCTTCATAAGCACATCACAACTCAAAGCATCTATTAGATAACCAAGTGCATTAACATCAAGATAATAGATTGCTTCTTGAGCCTTGGTGATGTTTTCCTCATCCAATGGTTGGGTGAGACCATTGGTGACAACCCACCACACCTTAGCTCCGAGGCACGAAAGTGATCAAGCATATGGTGTTTCCACCGAGCAAAGTCCGTGCCATCAAAAGTGTGCGTGTCACAAGCGCACTCAACATCTATCCCTCTAGTTGCCATCCTCTCGGGTCGGTGAAGACCACTAAAAAGAGAGACCAGGCTCCGATACCACGTGTAGGGTCGAGATGGACTAGAGGGGGGGTGAATAGTCCTTACTAAAAACTTACGCACCGGCTAACCAAAACAAGTGCGGAAATAAACTATCGGTCTAGCCAAGACTACACCCTACTAACTAAAGCTCTAGTAGCACCTTGTAAAAGAACCTAAACAAGAAGCAAGGTGCTAAGCTAGCTAGTGCTCACCTAAACAATTCTAGCTTGCAAGGTCACACAAACCTAAGCAACTAGTACTTTGCCACACAGGGGAGCACCTACACAATTCTAATGAGCAAGAGCACAAAGCCAAACCTAAGCTCACTAGATGCTCAAGGACAAGGCTACACAAGCCGAACCCAAGAGCGCAATTTACTTAACTACACAAGCTAAGCAAAACACTTACTCTACTTCTAGCTACACAAGCAAGAAGGTGCTCAACTAACTACACAAGCAAAAGAGCACAAGAGCCACTACTCAAGCTAAGCAAGAATGTAACAAATGTAAGTACAAGCTTGAGCTACAGGGGATGCAAACCACCGCGAAGAGTGGACACACGAAGTCGCGGTGGTGGCAAATCACCGGGCGTAGAGACCAACCACCCTGCAAACAAGCTCAAGGAGGTCGAAGCCTCACACATAAGAACAAGGGGGTCGAAGCCTCGGCAATCACAAATCGACACACGATTTTTCCCCTGGTTCACTTGGTCGCCACCAAGCTACGTCCAGTTGTGGCGATACACCGACTTGGTGATGAGAAGGCCGCTCAAGTTGGCTCACTTTGCCAACAACCCCTGCGGGAGCCCCAACTCCAATCAACACAAGACCGGGATCCTCCAAGCCACGCTCAACTAGAGTAGCCAATTCGCGCTCCGCGGGAAGGCTCAAGAACCCCTCACAAATCCTCCTTCGGAGCACCGCACAATCTCCACGCGGTGCTTCAACGAATCTCTTGCCACCAAGCCGTCTAGGAGGTGGCGACCTCCAAGAGTAACAAGCACACCGGCTTGCAACACGATCACCTAGTGCCACACGATGCAATCTCTCAAAGCAACGCACTAGAATCGCTCACTCACTCGATTGGATGATCACTCTCAAGCACAAGTGAGTAAAGGGCTCTCCAAGCACTCTCCAAGGTGGACACCAAGTCCCCAAGGTGCTCGGCCACCGGCCAAGTCCGGCCAAGGTCTCTATTTATAGCCCCATGGGCTAACTAGCGTTGCCCCCCCACGGGCAGCTCCACGGCACTGCGCCGGACGCGTCCGGAGCAAGCCGCCGACGCGCCCGACGCTCCTCCGCGCTCCACGTGTCCGGACCGTTCAAAGCCGGCCGTTAAAGCCCCAACGGCTAGCGGCCCGATCGCGCGAAGAAATCTGCGCAACACGCGCCGGACGCTCAACAAGATACCGCCGAAGTCCGCGCCGCGTCCCGCATGCGTCCGGCCCGGCGGCGCTAGCGCGCTCTCCGACTCGGAAGTTTCTGGTCGGCGTTCGGCCACCGCCGGACGTGCCACCTCCGAGTCCGCGCTCGCGGCGGCACGCTCCGACCCCCCGCCCACGCCAGGCCACCATGCGCCGGACGCGTCCGCCCGCCGGCCGCCGCGTCCACGGCAGCGTCCGGCGCATGCTAAAACAACGTTTTCCTACTGCCAAGTTGACGCCAACTTCTCCAACAATTTGCATCCGGCGCAATAGAAAATAGGCCTCCAATTTTCCGAGCGCCGAATCCCGCCCGCAAGCTCGGCGGGAGGGAGAGAGGGACCCAAACCCAACTCAACCCCGCAAACCAACGCGCGATCAACGCCACCTTTGTAAATGTGTCAACACCACCAAGTGTACATCACCATGTGCATGTGTGTTAGCATTTTCATAATCATTTTCAAAAGATTTTCTCTTGTTCTCACAACGCCACTCGATCCTAGCATGTCGCAATGTTAGATCGCTCAAGTGGCACTAGATGACCGAGATGCAAACAAGTTTGCCCCTCATGATAGTACGGCTATCAATCCTAAATCCGGTCATCAACTTCTCTACACTCCTCATGACCGGTGAAATGAAATGCCCCATAGCATACCTTTGCCTTGCGCATTTCCACTTCCACCGTCTTCCACCAAAGTGCCAATGCAACACATGCACCGACACGATCTCAAGTTGATATGATCCACTTCATATCATCATGCAACCTTCACGGTCCATCGATCTTGATCTCACTTGCTCTTCACCGCCTCGTGGTCCATCGGAGCCAAGTCATGCCCGAGCTTCACCCTCACTAGGTCCATCGCTCCCTTTGCCTCGACTTGTCCTTCACACATCCTCCGGTCTCGAGCCAAGCCTCATCTCGATCTTCACCATCGGTCACATGACTCCATGTCATGTCACATATTCAATGAAGCTCCTTTATCTCACATTCACCTGTGGACTAAATCCCTGTGTATTCTCATGATCACACAATTAGTCCACCTAAGTTGTCACTCAATTATCAAAACCAAACAAGGGACCTTTCACCTGGGCGTAATAGGACGGCGGCGCGGTTGCCCTATATAGTTAGTCTCGAAGGCATGGACGGGGAAGAAAAGAAAACACGATATGGTTGGTTCATAGCATTAATCTGTCTAGGGAACCAGGAGTGGTCCTCAAATTGGATTATGAAAAAGCCTACGACAGGGTCAGCTGGGACTTTCTTTTTGAAATGCTTAGGACCAGAAATTTCAGTCCCAAAATGATTAGCTGGATCAAACAAATTGTTATGGGAGGATCTTTGGGGATAACTCTGAATGGAGAGGACAGTCCTTTTTTCAAGACAGGAAAAGGGTTGAGACAGGGTGATCCCCTGTCCCCTTTCCTTTTTAACTTGGTAGGTGATGCTTTTACTAGAATGCTATCCAAGGCTGTGGATAAGGGGCTCATTAGTGGTTTGCTAGATAACTTCAAACCTGGGGGATAGTGTCTCTGCAATATGCAGATGACACTATTCTGTTTGCTAAAGCTGATGATGGAGTGCTGCAGAATTTAAAATGTGTATTAATGTGGTATGAACAAATCTCAGGAATGAGAGTCAACTTTCACAAAAGTGAGTTGGTCCCCTTAAATTTAGATCAGCAAGAAGCACATAGATTAGCTCATATGTTCTCTTGCCCTCTGGGGACTTTCCCTCTAAAATACCTAGGAGTACCTTTACATTTTGAGAAGTTATCTAGAGATGACATACAACCACTTGTAGATAAGA
>JAENPR010001306.1:0-173142 GCA_018135685.1 Themeda triandra
GCGGTGTCAAAACGCCTTAACCATAGTGCATGGGCGTGCTTGACTTGGTGCGAGGAGCCGTAGGATGCGCGAGGAACCGGCCGTGCGACAAAGCAAAGTCGTGTGTGCAAATATGGTTACGGAGCCGTGGAGCCGAGGTTAAGTGCCGTTCGGCTCTCGAGTGACGGCAAACGCTATGGTAGAGAGGCCGGAGGTGTCAAAATGACTTAACCATGGCGTACGGGCATGCTTGACTCGAGTCGGGAGCCATAAAATGCATTGGAACCGACCGTGCGGCGGCATGGTCGAGTGTGCAAATATGGCGGTTTTGGAGCCGTGGAGGCATGGTTAAGGGCCCTTCGGGCTCTCGGGTGATGGAAAACTCTATGGTGGAGAGGTGAGAGGCATCAAAATGGCTTAACCATGGCGTACGGCGTGCTTGACCCGGTGAGAGCCATAGGATGCACGGGGATCCGACCGTGCGGCGGCACGGTCGTGTGTGCAATTATGGATGTTCTAGAGTCTGGGCTGTAGTTAAGGGCCATTCGGGCTCTTGGGTGATGACAAACATTGTGGCGGTGAGGCCGAGGCATCAAAACGCCTTAACCATGGCATACGGTCATGCTTGACCTAGTGTCAAGAGCATGAGGACACGCACGAACCTTGTGCGGTAGCATATTCGTGTGTGCAAATATGGCAGTTCTAGAGCTGTGGTGCCATGGTTAAGGGCCATTCAGGTTCCCAGGTGGCAACAAACGCTGTGGTTGAGAGGCTAGAGGTGTCAAAATGCCTTAACCATGGCGTACGGGCATGCTTGACTCAGTGCCAGGAGCCATAGGATGCGTTGGAACTGACCGTGCGGCAGCATGGTCGTGTGTGCAAATATGGCAGTTCTGGAGCCGTGGAGCCAAGGTTAAGGGCCGTTCAGGCTCTCAAACAATGGCAAACGCTATGGTAGAGAGGCCAGAGGTGTCAAAATGCCTTAACCATGGCGTACGGGCATGCTTGACTCAGTGCCGAGAGCCATAGGATGCGTTGGAACCGACCGTGCGGCAGCATGGTCGTGTGTGCAAATATGGCAGTTTTGCAGCCGTGGAGCTGTGGTTAAGAGCCCTTCAGGCTCTCGAGTGATGAAAAACTCTATGGTGGAGAGGTGAGAGGCATCAAAATGGCTTAACCATGGCGTACGGGCGTGCTTGACCCGGTGCCGAGAGCCGTAGGATGCACAGGATCCGGCTGTGCGGCAGCACAGTCGTGTGTGCAATCATGGATGTTCTGGAGTCGTGGAGCTATAGTTAAGGGCTGTTCGGGCTCTCGGGTGATGACAAATATTGTGGTGGTGAGGCCAGAGGCGTCAAAACGCCTTAACCATGGCATACGGTCGTGCTTGACCTAGTGTCGAGAGGTATAGGACATGCAAGAACTGGCTGTGCGGTAGCATAGTCGTGTGTGCAAATATGGCAGTTCTAGAGCTGTGGAGCCATGGTTAAGGGCCATTCGGGTTCTCGGGCGGTAATAAATGCTGTGGTGGAGAGGCCAAAGGTGTTAAAACGCCTTAACCATGGTGCATGGGCGTGCTTGACTTGGTGCGAGGAGCCGTAGGACGCATAGGAACCGGCCGTGCGGCAGCAAAGTCATGTGTGCAAATATGGCAGTTCTGGAGCCGTGGAGCCGAGGTTAAGGGCCGTTCAGGCTCTCGAGCGACGACAAACACTATGGTAGAGAGGCCAGAGGTGTCAAAATGCCTTAACCATGGCGTACGGTGTTGGTATAAATTAAGTGCACATAAAATAAGAAGGATTCCGCAAGCGCACAGAATATACCATTGTAGCATTTTACCGGGAGTAAACCAGGTATCGTTATTTATATTTTACCATAGGGAAGCAAGGGTTAAAGAATCTGATAACTCACCATCATGTATCTACTAACTTAGTAAACCAACTAGACTAAAGCAGGGGTAATTGATATATATATAAAAGGTAATATAAATAATAAAGCACATATGAGAATTCTATGATAAATGAGTAGCTAGCCGAGTGAGAGGACAACGGAAGAGATCAAGGTTCCTATATACTTCTCTATTACTTTGGTTCTATGATAACGGGGATGGATAGATATAGCAATCATACAATAGCACTTCGGGACATCAGAACACTAGCCACAGACATGGATGAGAAGGGGCTAGGAAGCTCCAACTACGGTCCTACAAACACCAACCCGAACGAGGTGGAATACGACGGCCGTCAGGACTGTCATGATCCTGGGGCTACCACAACAATCCGTGGGATTGGGTGCAATCTCAGGTAATCTCTAGTCTAGACACCATGTCTACACTATCAATTACTACTCTAATTACCTAGGATAACTAGAGCACTCAATGCGAGCGAAGATCCCATACTAAAGCATAACTACTATACTAACAATCACAAGATAGGCATAAAAGTAAATAGAGAAGATAAATATATTAAAGCATAAGTCTTACAAAGAGTAGATACAAAGACATACCAAATCTCTAGAGACTTCTCGGAACCGGAGCACGGCTCCACTCTCCCTAACTCTCATCTAGATCTAATCTACTACATTGGAATGTCTAGCTCTAATTCTCTAGAGAAGAGAAGTCATCCATTCAAGGGACGCCTCTACAACTCTGATCTCGCTGGGAGATAATGAATTAGGGTTTAAGGGATTGCCTCCTCCAGGGGCTAGGGGCCCTGCTTATATAGCCCTCTAAGATGCACCACAGCCCTCGGATCAAACCGACCTAAATGGACGATTATTATTCATCCTCAAAGGCGGTGGAACAGGGATCCGTGGGCTGACTCTGATTGGTTGAAGTCCCCAGTCGACCGACTCTAGGGGGGAGTCGGCCGACTCTCCACCGAGCCGGTTTGGGCTCCCGTTTGGTCCAGAGCCTTCTTGAACCTTCCAGATTATAGAATTTTCACCGGTTCCTAATTATCTCTATGTAAACCTGACATGTGGGCCTTCCTTGGGTATTTTCAGCTGACACCCTGCAGAAACAGACATTCACCAAAACTCGTGGAATTCCATTAGTGTAAGCCCTATATCTAGAAGGTAATTATGTTTTGGTCCTTTTTCATGTCTAGTTGACGGTAAAAATTGACACTTAACGACCGTCAACAACTCCCCCAAGCTTAACTTTTGCTCGTCCCTGAGCAAAGATAAACTCAGTGTGGATCAGGAGTTGCTACAATGCTTTCATGCCGCAAAAGTACTCATGCGTTCAAACAAGAACTCTCCTCTGAATTAGAATAAACTATTCTGACTCAAAACTTACTCATATTACCTTTCACCATGGGGCTTGTAACCGTCACTTGGGTCTTGAGCAGTTGAAAGATAGAACAGTCAAGTCAAGCGCCATGTTTCTCACTCTTTGATCAACTATTATTCTGGAGTTTTTGCGAAGTTTTGAAATAAAACTCAGAGTTCCTTGTATGAACCTTTCAGGTCTCTCATTTGTGGTATTTTTAGATCCTCTCCAAGGCATGTGTGTAGCGTATGCCTTCTCTCTTCTCTCAAAATATGTGGTATTTATGGAACTAAGGCATAATGGAAAGTGCCTTCTCTCTCTCACCCTACTTTCTAATAGGCTTATGTGGAGCTCATAGGTGGAGAGACACTCAAACTCACTTGCATATATTGCACAGTTAAGACATGGATCCAATAGGAACTAAAATAATAATAAAGTCATATGTGCATGTGAATGAGGAAATGGATGATAAGATGATGATAGGATGATGATGATAAGGAAATGATTATGAGGGGTGATCACTTGGTGAACATCTACTTCTACACTTGCTCCTTTGGGGATAACATGACTCCCTTTATTTGGAAACCTTGAAACTTCTTGAAAGGAAGGACTTGGCTACTCTTTCTTTCTTTCTTTCTTTTTTCTTTCTTCTTTTTTTCTCTCTCTCTCTTTTTTTAGAGCAACCAATCCTCTGAAAACGAACTTTAGCAACGGGGAGTGTATAACTTGAAATGATAATGACTGGAGCTTTTATGTAGGCAAATGGAATGGCGATGATTATTTCTAGATGTTCACTCCCAGGATAGGAGTAGAACCTTTTCTGGATGAAGTGAAATGAGTGGCGTGTGTATATGTGGATGGATGGATGGATGGATGGATGCGTACTCCCGGGGTAGGAGCAAAGCATAAGTGCGTATCTCCGGGGTAGAGACAGCACAATATATGGGGGAATGCGTACTCCCAGGGTAGGAGCAGCACAGATGCATATCTCTAGGGTAGAGATAGCACAATATGTGGTGGATATGGATCTATATATGGGTGGTACTTCTAGGGACAGAAGTAGCACAGAATGAATGTAGTATTTATAAAATGGGTGCATGCTTCTGAGGACAGAAGTAGCATAGATCAATGGATGGAGAGCACATAGTATTGACTTTAACTGCATGACTGATTCCTTATGAGTCCACAGCATAACCACACTCAATGCCTATAAAGACTACACTCAATGCCTACATTATGATCTATATAAATAGATGTGTCTTCCTAATCTAGTAAGCATGAATATATGGTCTGTGGTAGGAATTTGAACTCTCGTCATAAAGGAACTCATCATGCAAAAATTTAAGATTTTCAAAGATAAATTCTCGAACTCTAGCATCTCTAGGAGCAAGATGGACAGCAGCTCAAAACCTTCCCATATCATACCCGTCAACCACCTAGACTTAGATCAAGTGTTTGCTACCCACAAGTTTCAGGTTCAGAGCAAATCTCAAATCTAAACGGTTGTGTCCAAAACTCGGGAGAGTGCAAGGTTGAAAACTAGGTACTTGAAAGGAATTACGGCAGAGCAACTATTCATCATCTCCATGTAGAGTTTATTCTAGGGATCACTTTTAAGACAGACTACAAGAACTCTCCAAAAGTAGAAAAGAAATCTTTCTGGGTTTCTATAGTTATGCATCTTCTTTTCTTTTTTTTAGTTGTTTTAACAAAGCAAACTCTAACAAAGCATAGATAGATAAGTTGGAAACACTTAGCTTGGTACACGAGGGATGCCCTCCCCCAAGCTAGATGTTGACATAGTCTGCTGATGTTGCTGACAGGCAATGAAGACGTTCGAGTCCTCCTGGAGTGTCGTAGATAGTTGCTGTTTGAGACAGTGTTCAAGTGTCACGGGCAGCACTCCGACAGGGGACTAGATTTCCTTCTGCCTGTTTAGCTCTTCTTGATCCTTTATGTTCTGTGAAGCTCAAATAGACAACAAAGCTTGTGGAACTGATTAAGCATTAGTGATAAAAACCTCTAAGCCTTGGTTGTCTAGAACTGCCTTAACTCAAATGTCTTCTAACAGGATCACAAGAAATATTTTTATCTTTTTATAATAAAAGGGATGCAGACAGAGATGAAAGAGCGTGATGGTGAGGAATTTTTTTTCTTTTTAGATGCAAAACGTATGAATGAATGCAAGAAACTAAACATGCAATGGATGAGCAAACATAAAAGAGTGGAGTGGATGCATGAATTCTTAAAAGTAAACATGTAGTGAGGTGCAAGAATTTAAAAGATAACTACTCATAATTTTAAAGTCCATGAGCAAGACTATCTCACCGTTCTTGATCATACTTACCATGACTCACAGGATGAAATTTGTGAGTAGTGTTGCGGCATCTATGTTCATCACTTATTGTGACGACCACATTTTCTCCAATCGCACATGGTTAGAATAATATATATGTATACACAAACCTGTGAGATGGCAGGGTTCCAGTTGAATGTTGAATGTTGAGGGACCCTGGGCTCTTCAATGTCTTGTGGAAGCTTGTCGGAAGGTCGAAATGACATCTTTTGTCCTGTCTATTCCACACTCAATAGAACAAGGGGTAATCCTACTAAAGCTAGTGATACACTAAATTAGCAGACATCAAGATCATTATCAAAAACTTAACACCGATTGCTTCCCCGGCAACAGTGCCAAAAATGCTTGTTGGTATAAATTAAGTGCACATAAAATAAGAAGGATTCCGCAAGCGCACAGAATATACCATTGTAGCATTTTACCGGGAGTAAACCAGGTATCGTTATTTATATTTTACCACAGGGAAGCAAGAGTTAAAGAATCTGATAACTCACCATCATGTATCTACTAACTTAGTAAACCAACTAGACTAAAGCAGGGGTAATTGATATATATATAAAAGGTAATATAAATAATAAAGCACATATGAGAATTCTATGATAAATGAGTAGCTAGCCAGAGTGAGAGGACAACGGAAGAGATCAAGGTTCCTATATACTTCTCTATTACTTTGGTTCTATGATAACAGGGGATGGATAGATATAGCAATCATACAATAGCACTTCGGGACATCAGAACACTAGCCACAGACATGGATGAGAAGGGGGCTAGGAAGCTCCGACTACGGTCCTACAAACACCAACCCGAACGAGGTGGAATACGACGGCCGTCAGGACTGTCACGATCCACGGGGCTACCACAACAATCCGTGGGATTGGGTGCAATCTCGAGTAACCTCTAGTCTAGACACCATGTCTACACTATCAATTACTACTCTAATTACCTAGGATAACTAGAGCACTTGATGCGAGCGAAGATCCCATACTAAAGCATAACTACTATACTAACAATCACAAGATAGGCATAAAAGTAAATAGAGAAGATAAATATATTAAAGCATAAGTCTTACAAAGAGTAGATACAAAGACATACCAAATCTCCGAAGACTTCTCCAGAACCGGAGCGCAGCTCCACTCTCCCTAACTCTCATCTAGATCTAATCTACTACATTGGAATGTCTAGCTCTAATTCTCTAGAGAAGAGAAGTCATCCATTCAAGGGACGCCTCTACAACTCTGATCCCGCTGGGAGATAATGAATTAGGGTTTAAGGGATTGCCTCCTCCGGGGCCGGGGGCCCCGCTTATATAGCCCTCTAAGATGCACCACGGCCCTCGGATAAAACCGACCTAAACGGACGATTATTATTCATCCTCAAAGGCGGTGGAACAGGATCCGCGAGGCCGACTCCGATTGGTTGAAGTCCCCGGTCGGCCGACTCTAGGGGAGTCGGCCGACTCTCCACCGAGCCGATTCGGGCTCCCGTTTGGTCCGAGCCTTCTCGAACCTTCCAGACACAGAATTTTCATCGGTTCCCGATTATCTCTATGTAAACCCGACATGTGGGCCTTCCTTGGGTATTTTCGAGATGACACCCTCGTAGAAACAGACATTCACCAAAACTCGCGGAATTCCATTAGTGTAAGCCCTATATCTAGAAGGTAATTATGTTTAGGTCCTTTTTCATGTCTAGTTGACGGTAAAAATTGACACTTAACGACCGTCAACAACGGGCTTGCTTGACTCGATCTTAGGGAGCCATAGGACGCGTTGGAACCGACCATGCGGCAAAGCATGGTCGTGTGTGCAAATGTGGCAGTTTTACCGCCGTGGAGCCATGGTTAAGGGCCCTTCGGGCTCTCGGGTGATGGAAAACTCTATGGTGGAGAGGTGAGAGGCATCAAAATGGCTTAACCATGGCGTACGGGTGTGCTTGAACCGGTGCCGAGAGCCGTAGGATGCGGGATTCGGGCGTGCGCCGGCACGTCGTGTGTGCAATTATGGATGTTCTGGAGTCGTGGAGCTATAGTTAAGGGCCATTCGGGCTCTCGGGTGATGACAAACATTGTGGTGGTGGGGCCAGAGGTGTCAAAACGCCTTAACCATGGCATACGGTCGTGCTTGACCTAGTGTCGAGAGCTGTAGGACACGTAGGAACCGGCTGTGCGGTAGCATAGTCATGTGTGCAAATATGGCAGTTCTAGAGCGGTGGAGCCATTGTTAAGGGCCATTCGGGTTCTTGGGCGGCAACAAATGCTGTGGTCGAGAGGCCAGCGGTGTCAAAACGCCTTAACCATAGTGCATGGGCATGCTTGACTTGGTGCGAGGAGCCGTAGGATGCGCAGGAATCGGCCGTGCGGCAGCAAAGTCGCGTGTGCAAATATGGCAGTTCTGGAGCCATGGAGCCGAGGTTAAGTGCCGTTCAGGCTCTCGAGTGACGGCAAATGCTATGGTAGAGAGGCTAGAGGTGTCAAAATGCCTTAACCATGGCGTACAGGCAAGCTTGACTCAGAGACGGGAGCCATAAAATGCGTTGGAACCGACCGTGCGGCAGCATGGTCGAGTGTGCAAATATGGCAGTTTTGGAGCCGTGGAGGCATGGTTAAGGGCCCTTCAGGCTCTCAGGTGATGGAAAACTCTATGGTGGAGAGGTGAGAGGCATCAAAATGGCTTAACCATGGCGTACAGGCGTGCTTGACCCGGTGCCGAGAGCCATAGAATGCACGGGATCCGCCGTGCGGGCAAAGCACGGTCGTGTGTGCAATTATGGATGTTCGGAGTCGTGGAGCTATAGTTAAGGGCCGTTCGGGCTCTCGGGTGATGACAAACATTGTGGTGGTGAGGCCGGAGGCATCAAAACGCCATAACCATGGCATACGGTCATGCTTGACCTAGTGTCAAGAGCTGTAGGACACGCACGAACCGGCCGTGCGGTAGCATATTCGTGTGTGCAAATATGGCAGTTCTAGAGCCGTGGAGCCATGGTTAAGGGCCATTCAGGTTCTCAGGCAGCAACAAACGCTGTGGTGGAGAGGCTAGAGGTGTCAAAATGCCTTAACCATGGTGTACGGGCATGCTTGACTCAGTGCCAAGAGCCATAGGATGCGTTGGAACCGACCGTGCGGCAAAGCATGGTCGTGTGTGCAAATATGGCGTTCGGAGCCGTGGAGCCAAGGTTAAGGGCCGTTCAGGCTCTCGAGCGATGGGAAACGCTATGGTAGAGAGGCCAAAGGTGTCAAAATGCCTTAACTATGGCGTACGGGCATGCTTGACTCAGTGCCGAGAGCCATAGGATGCGTTGGAACCGACCGTGCGGCAGCATGGTCGTGTGTGCAAATATGGCGGTTTGCGGCCGTGGAGGCGTGGTTAAGGGCCCTTCGGGCTCTCGGGTGATGAAAAACTCTATGGTGGAGAGGTGAGAGGCATCAAAATGGCTTAACCATGGCGTACGGGCATGCTTGACCCGGTGCCGAGAGACGTAGGATGCACAGGATCCGGCTGTGCGGCAGCACAGTCGTGTGTGCAATTATGGATGTTCTGGAGTCATGGAGCTATAGTTAAGGGCCGTTCGGGCTCTCGGGTGATGACAAATATTGTGGTGGTGAGGCCCGAGGCGTCAAAACGCCTTAACCATGGCATACGGTCGTGCTTGACCTAGTGTCGAGAGCTATAGGACATGCAGGAACGGGCTGTGCGGTAGCATAGTCGTGTGTGCAAATATGGCAGTTCTAGAGCTGTGGAGCCATGGTTAAGGGCCATTCGGGTTCTCGGGCGGTAATAAACGCTGTGGTGGAGAGGCCAAAGGTGTTAAAACGCCTTAACCATGGTGCATGGGCATGCTTGACTTGGTGCGAGGAGCCGTAGGACGCATAGGAACCGGCCGTGCGGCGGCAAAGTCGTGTGTGCAAATATGGCAGTTCTGGAGCCGTGGAGCCGAGATTAAGGGACGTTCAGGCTCTCGAGCGATGACAAACGCTATGGTAGAGAGGCCAGAGGTGTCAAAATGCCTTAACCATGGCGTACGGGCTTGCTTGACTCAGTGCCGAAAGCCATTGGACGCGTTGGAACCGACCATGCGGCAGTATGGTTGTGTGTGCAAATGTGGCAGTTTTACTGCTGTGAAGCCATGGTTAAGGGCCCTTCAGGCTCTCGGGTGATGGAAAACTCTATGGTGGAGAGGTGAGAGGCATCAAAATGGCTTAACCATGGCGTACGGGTGTGCTTGAACCGGTGCCGAGAGCCATAGGATGCACGGGATGCGGCCGTGCGCCGGCAAAGTCGTGTGTGCAATTATGGATGTTCGGAGTCGTGGAGCTATAGTTAAGGGCCGTTCGGGCTCTCGGGTGATGACAAACATTGTGGTGGTGGGGCCAGAGGTGTCAAAACGCCTTAACCATGGCATATGGTCGTGCTTGACCTAGTGTCGAGAGCTGTAGGACACGTAGGAACCGGCTGTGCTGTAGCATAGTCGTGTGTGCAAATATGGCAGTTCTAGAGCGGTGGAGCCATGGTTAAGGGCCATTCGGGTTCTTGGGTGGCAAAAAAATGCTGTGGTCGAGAGGCCAGCGGTGTCAAAACGCCTTAACCATAGTGCATGGGCGTGCTTGACTTGGTGCGAGGAGCCGTAGGATGCGCAGGAACCGGCCGTGCGGCAGCAAAGTCGTGTGTGCAAATATGGCAGTTCTGGAGCCATGGAGCCAAGGTTAAGTGCCGTTCAGGCTCTCGAGTGACGGCAAACGCTATGGTAGAGAGGCCAGAGGTGTCAAAATGCCTTAACCATGGCGTACAGGCATGCTTGACTCAGAGCCGGGAGCCATAAAATGCGTTGGAACCGACCGTGCGGCAGCATGGTCGAGTGTGCAAATACGGCAGTTTTGGAGCCATGGAGGCATGGTTAAGGGCCCTTTAGGCTCTCAGGTCATGGAAAACTCTATGGTGGAGAGGTGAGAGGCATCAAAATGGCTTAACCATGGCGTACAGGCTTGCTTGACCCGGTGCCGAGAGCCATAGGATGCACAGGATCCGACCGTGCGGCAGCACAGTCGTGTGTGCAATTATAGATGTTCTGGAGTCGTGGAGCTGTAGTTAAGGGCCGTTCAGGCTCTCGGGTGATGACAAACATTGTGGTGGTGAGGCCAGAGGCATCAAAATGCCTTAACCATGGCATACGGTCATGCTTGACCTTGTGTCAAGAGCTGCAGGACACGCACGAACCGGCTGTGCGGTAGCATATTCGTGTGTGCAAATATGGCAGTTCTAGAGCTGTGGAGCCATGGTTAAGGGCCATTCAGGTTCTCAGGCGGCAACAAACACTGTGGTGGAGAGGCTAGAGGTGTCAAAATGCCTTAACCATGGCGTACGGGCATGCTTGACTCAGTGCCGGGAGCCATAGGATGCGTTGGAACCGACCATGCGGCAGCATGGTCGTGTGTGCAAATATGGCAGTTCTAGAGCCGTGGAGCCAAGGTTAAGGGCCGTTCAGGCTCTCAAGCAATGGCAAACGCTATGGTAGAGAGGCCAGAGGTGCCAAAATGCCTTAACCATGGCATACGGGCATGCTTGACTCAGTGCCGAGAGCCATAGGATGCGTTGGAACCGACCGTGCGGCAGCATGGTCGTGTGTGCAAATATGGCAGTTTTGCAGCCGTGGAGCTGTGGTTAAGGGCCCTTCAGGCTCTCGGGTGATGAAAAACTCTATGGTGGAGAGGTGAGAGGCATCAAAATGGCTTAACCATGGCGTGCGGGCGTGCTTGACCCGGTGCCGAGAGCCGTAGGATGCACGGGATCCGGGCGTGCGGCGGCAGTCGTGTGTGCAATTATGGATGTTCTAGAGTCGTGGAGCTATAGTTAAGGGCCGTTCGGGCTCTTGGGTGATGACAAATATTGTGGTGATGAGGCCAGAGGTGTCAAAACGCCTTAACCATGGCATACGGTCATGCTTGACCTAGTGTCAAGAGCTATAGGACATGCAGGAACTGGCTGTGGGGTAGCATAGTCGTGTGTGCAAATATGGCAGTTCTAGAGCTGTGGAGCCATGGTTAAGGGCCATTCGGGTTCTTGGGTGGTAATAAACGCTGTGGTGGAGAGGCCAAAGGTGTTAAAATGCCTTAACCATGGTGCATGGGCGTGCTTGACTTGGTGCGAGGAGCCGTAGGATGCATAGGAACCGGCCGTGCGGCGGCAAAGCAAAGTCGTGTGTGCAAATATGGCAGTTCTGGAGCCGTGGAGCCAAGGTTAAGGGCCGTTCAGGCTCTCGAGCGACGACAAACTCTATGGTAGAGAGGCTAGAGGTGTCAAAATGCCTTAACCATGGCGTACGGGCTTGCTTGACTCGGTGCCGGGAGCCATAGGACGCGTTGGAACCGACCATGCAAAGCATGGTCATGTGTTCAAATGTGGCGGTTTTGCGCCGTGGAGCCATGGTTAAGGGCCCTTCGGGCTCTCAGTGATGGAAAACTCTATGGTGGAGAGGTGAGAGGCATCAAAATGGCTTAACCATGGCGTATGAGTGTGCTTGAACCGGTGCCGAGAGCCGTAGGATGCACGGGATCCGGCCGTGCGCCGGCAAGTCGTGTGTGCAATTATGGATGTTACGGAGTCGTGGAGCTATAGTTAAGGGCCGTTCGAGCTCTCGGGTGATGACAAACATTGCGGTGGTGGGGCCAGAGGTGTCAAAACGCCTTAACCATGGCATACGATCGTGCTTGACCTAGTGTCGAGAGCTGTAGGACACGTAGGAACCGGCTGTGCGGTAGCATAGTCGTGTGTGCAAATATGGCAGTTCTAGAGCGGTGGAGCCATGGTTAAGGGCATTCGGGTTCTTGGGCGGCAACAAATGCTGTGGTCTAGAGGCCAGCAGTGTCAAAACGCCTTAACCATAGTGCATGGGCGTGCTTGACTTGGTGCGAGGAGCCGTAGGATGCGCAGGAACCGCCGTGCGGCGGCAAAGTCGTGTGTGCAAATATGGCGGTTACGGAGCCATGGAGCCGAGGTTAAGTGCCGTTCGGGCTCTCGAGTGACGACAAACGCTATGGTAGAGAGGCCGAGAGGTGTCAAAATGCCTTAACCATGGCATACGGGCATGCTTGACTCGAGCCGGGAGCCATAAAATGCGTTGGAACCGACCGTGCGGCAGCATGGTCGAGTGTGCAAATATGGCAGTTTTGGAGCCGTGGAGGCATGGTTAAGGGCCCTTCGGGCTCTCAGGTGATGGAAAACTCTATGGTGGAGAGGTGAGAGGCATCAAAATGGCTTAACCATGGCGTACGGGCGTGCTTGACCCGGTGCCGAGAGCCATAGGATGCACGGGATCCGACCATGCGGCAAAGCACGGTCGTGTGTGCAATTATGGATGTTCGGAGTCGTGGAGCGTAGTTAAGGGCCGTTCGGGCTCTCGGGTGATGACAAACATTGTGGTGGTGAGGCCAGAGGCATCAAAATGCCTTAACCATGGCATACGGTCATGCTTGACCTAGTGTCAAGAGCTGTAGGACACGCACGAACGGGCTGTGCGGTAGCATATTCGTGTGTGCAAATACGGCAGTTCTAGAGCTGTGGAGCCATGGTTAAGGGCCATTCAGGTTCTCAGGCGGCAACAAACGCTGTGTTGGAGAGGCTATAGGTGAAAAAAATGCCTTAACCATGGCGTACGGGCATGCTTGACTCGGTGCCGGGAGCCATAGGATGCGTTGGAACCGGCCGTGCGGCGGCATGGTCGTGTGTGCAAATATGGCGGTTCGGAGCCGTGGAGCCAAGGTTAAGGGCCATTCAAGCTCTCGAGCGATGGCAAACGCTATGGTAGAGAGGCCGGAGGTGTCAAAATGCCTTAACCATGGCGTACGGGCATGCTTGACTCGGCCGAGAGCCATAGGATGCGTTGGAACCGACCGTGCGGTAGCATGGTCGTGTGTGCAAATATGGCGGTTTGCGGCCGTGGAGCCGTGGTTAATTGTCCTTCGGGCTCTCGGGTGATGAAAAACTCTATGGTGGAGAGGTGAGAGGCATCCAAATGGCTTAACCATAGCGTATGAGCATGCTTGACCTGGTGCCGAGAGCCGTAGGATGCACAGGATCCGGCTGTGCGGCAGCACAGTCGTGTGTGCAATTATGGATGTTCTAGAGTCGTGGAGCTATAGTTAAGGGCCGTTCGGGCTCTCGGGTGATGACAAATATTGTGGTGGTGAGGCCAGAGGCGTCAAAATGCCTTAACCATGGCATACGGTCGTGCTTGACCTAGTGTCGAGAGCTATAGGACATGCAGGAACTGGCTGTGCGGTAGCATAGTCGTGTGTGCAAATATGGCAGTTCTAGAGCTGTGGAGCCTGTAGGGTTATGAGGGTGCTACGCTAGCCAAGAAAACAAAACTTTTTCTACCTGATCGCCCAGGATCTACTGCTAGTTACAAGTTACGGGATTACCACTAGACGCGCAAATGCAGCGGAAGACGACTCGATGTAGTCGAATGCGTCGCAGCAGTGCCGTGCAGTTGTGTGGTCATCCAGCAACTCCTCCCACCACTTGCGGTTCGTGCGGTTCGTCCTTGTGCTCCAGATGCAGCACCTCCGAGGTGTCACACACGTACGAGGGAGAAGCGATGCGCCTCCGGACTGCTAGGTCCGCGAGGAGCGAAGGCGAGAGCGTGGAGGGCGACGGCTGCCAAAGGCGTGGATTAGGTTTGGCCGTGCCCCTCCCCTCTACTTATATAGGCGTCTCTCATGTGCCCCCGAGTTGGAGGCCCATTAGAAACCCAAAGCCTTGTCTAATTTGGGTCCAACCCGAATTAGGCTTCCAGCCCCTTAAGCGTGCGACCCTATGGGTTCACGCACACATAGACATGGGCCGAATACTCCTATTTGCCCAATAGCCGACAAAGCGGCCTCTAGCAAGGCGTGACAACTCCTATGTGCACGCAAATGATCATATCGACGAACCACTACGACCACATACGAGTTACTCCCTTGCCTCATGATATTTGGTTCAACTCGTGGGTTAACACTTAACCCAAGCACGGCCATGCATTTGTTGATCCAATCACTTGAGTGATCCAGTGATATCACTCTCCTCGAGAGAGGGGCAAGTCCCATCTTGATTGTCTATGTCTCACAAAGCATGCTTCTCGACAAACCCGAAGACATCCTTTATAACTACCCGTAACGGAGTAGCGTTTGTCGGTCCTAAGCAAGTCGATACACATCTTGAGCACATACAACAATCTCGGGTCGAAGGACATAACGTATATGATGTGTATAGAGACAATCTCATGTCGGGTCGATCCACCTACATGTCATACATGTGCCCACATTATTAGTTCGACATCTCCATGTCCATGACTTGTGAAACATAGTCATCAACTAATAATGTGCTAGTCTAATATTCATGTGTGTCCTCACATGAACTCCAACCAGGGACGAATATAGAATAACCATACAAGTAAAAGAGTTCCACAAACAATTCACATAATTGCCAATCAATACAAGTTGTCTTTAATGGATATTCAATGGACACATTCTACATATCATGGATACAAGCGGAATATCATCATCTCTATGATTACCTCTAGGGCATATTCCCAACAGTCTCCCACTTGCACTAGAGTTAATCTCTAATATGTCTAATCCCCATAGACCTTATGTGCGCCTCATGCTTAGGCTGTGGAAGAGCCTTTGTCAACGGATCTACTACATTCAAATCCGTATGTATTTTGCACATTTTAATTTCACCTTCACTGATGAACTGTCGAATGAGGTGAAATTTCCGCTGTACATGTTTGTTCTTCGGTGATTCCTTGGCTCCTTAGCTCGCGCTATCGCCCCATTATTATCACAATGTAGATTCAATGGGCTAGCCGCATTAGGAAACACACCAAGATCAATGAGGAAATGCCTCATCCAAACACCTTCCTTTGCAGCTTCCGAAGCCGCAATGTACTCGGCTTCGTTGTAGAATCGGACACTATCTCTCCGCTTGGAACTTTTCCACTACTTCGCACCACCATTTACCGTGAACACGAAACCCGATTGAGATTGTGAATCATCTACATCGGTTTGGAAGCTAGCATCGGTGTAACCATTTACAACGAGCTCTTCCTCACCTCCATAGATCGGGAACTCATCCTTAGTTCTTCTCAAGTACTTAAGGATGTTTTTAACCAGCGTCCAAAGTGACTCTCACCAGGATTGCCTTGGTACCGCCGCAACACTTAGAGCATATGAGACATCCGGGCGAGTACATATCATGGCATTCATGATGGAACCGATTGCCGAAGCATATGGAACCTTACTCATGCGTTTGCGCTCTTCATCGATGAAGGACATTGTTTGTCGCTAAAGCGCATACCATGTGACATAGGCAAGAACCCTTTCTTGGATTGCTCCATGTTGAACCGTTTCAACACCTTGTCAATATATGTATCTTGGCATAATCCTATTAGCCTTTTCGATCTATCTCTATAGATCTTAATGCCCAAGATGTATCTTTGCATCTCCCAAATCCTTCATAAAAAACTATTATTCGGTGAAGTCTTTCTGATTGCAACATAGGAATGTCATTCCCAATCAATAGTATGTCATCCACATACAAGATTAGAAATACAACAAAGCGCTCCCACTAGCCTTTTGGTAAACACAAGGCTCTTCTTCATTCGACGGAAGCCAAACCCTTTGACAACCTCATCAAAACGAATGTTCCAACTCCGAGATGCTTGCTTTAACCCATAAATAGATTTCTTAAGCATGCATATTTTTCCAGCATTATTTGGATCAACAAAACCTTCGGGCTGTATCATATACACGTCCTCTTCCAAATTTCCATTTAGAAAGGTGTTTTAACATCCATCCGCCAAATTTCATAATCGAAATAGGCGGCTATTGCTAGAATGATCCGGATAGATTTAAGCATCGCTCTTGGAGAGAATGTCTCGTCATAGTCAATTCCTTGAACTTGCCGAAAACCCTTTGTGACAAGTCGAGCTTTATAGATGTGAACATTTCCGTCCATATCTTTCTTCTTTTTATAGATCCATTTGCACTCGATGGGTCTAACACCATCGAGCGGGTCAACCAAGTTCCAAACTTGATTATTTCCCATGGAATCTATCTCGGATCTCATGGCACTCGCCATTGCTCGGAATACGAGTCCATCATAGCTTCGCGTATGTTGCGGGTTCGTCATCGTCCAACAATAATAGATCCCCATGCAATTCGCGAAGTCTTGCCGATCTTCGTGGTTGTGGAGGTGTTTAGTGGCCACGGGCATCTCAACTTGTTCTCGCTACATTAGCATCACTCGTAGAGTCCTTCTCGGATCGGCTCATCTTGAACTTCTTCAAGATACACCTTTTGTCCACTCTTCTCTCTTTTGAGAAACTCTTTCTCTAAGAAAACACCGTTTCGAGCAACAAACACTTTGCCCTCGAGCGGTTGTAGAAGTAATATCCTAAAGTTTCCTTTGGATATCCCACGAAAAAAAACACTTGTCCGATTTGGGTGTTAGCTTATCGATATAAGCCGTTTGACATAAACCTCACAACCCCAAATTTTTAGAAAAGACAAACTAGGACTCTTCCCAGTCCATATCTCATATGGTGTCTTAACTACGGACTTAGATGGTACTCTATTCAATGTGAAAGCGGTTTGTTTCTAGAGCATATCCCCAAAACGATAAAGGTAGGTCCGATTGGCTCATCATAGACCGAACCATGTCCAACAAAGTCCGATTACGCCGCTCGGACACGCCATTTCTCCGTGGCGTTCCGGGTGGCGTAAGCCGTGGAACAATTCCGCAACTCTTAAGATGATTGCTAAACTCATGACTCAAATATTCGCCTCCACGATCGGATCGCAAGGCCTTAATTTTCTTGCCACGTTGGTTCTCTACTTCATTCTGAAATTCTTTGAACTTTTCAAATGTTTTAGACTTATGCTTCATTAGGTAGACATAGCCATATCTACTAAAGTCATCGGTAAAAGTTATGAAGTATTGAAAACCGCCTCTAGCCGTCGTGCTCATTGGTCCACAAACATCACTATGTACTAGTTCCAATAAGTCGACGCTCTCTCGGGAAAACACGAGAAAGACGTCTTGGTCATCTTGCCTAAAAGGCAAGCCTCACATGTCTCGTAAGATTCAAAATCAAACGAAGTTAGAAGTCCATCATCATGGAGCCTCTTCATGCGATTTTCACTTATATGACCCAAACGACAATGCCACATATATGTAGGACTTAACTCATTAAGCCGAGGCCTTTTAGCATTAACATTACGAGACAGTGCATCATCAAGATTTAAAATAAATAATCCATTCACAATGGATACAAGAGCCACAAACATATCATTCTTCGAGATAACACAACCATTGTCTTTACTCGCAAATGAATAACCATCCTTCATCAAACATGAAGGTGACACAATGTTTCGACTTAGACTAGGAACAAAATAACAATTATTCAATTCCATGACAAATCCGACGGCAGGTGAAGTTGCATCGTCCCGACGTTCAACGCAAAGCAACTCTTGCATTGTTGCCCACGCGGAAATCAACCTCTCCTTTCTTCACGCTTCTACTTCTTATCATTCCCTGCATCGTATTGCAAATATGAGCAACCGATCCGGTATCAAATACCCAAGAATTGATATAAGAGTTAGTGAGGAAGATGTCGTAACATAAACAACAAGCGTATGAGCGGGAGTACCTTTACTACCGCCGTCCTTCTCTAAGGACGCCAAGTACGGCTTGCGGTTTCTCTTCCGGTGACCATTCTTACCACAATGAAAACATTTAGCATCGGCCGGTGGTCCGGCTTTGGGGGCGGGCGGAGCTGGCTTGGAGATCTCATCTTTAGCCTTGCCCTTTTTCTTCCCCCTGACCCTTCTTTCTCTTAAAGTTAGGCTTGTTACGGGACTGCCAACACTTGGCCACCGACACGCTTCTTAATGTCGGCCTCTGCTTTGTTTTCAGCATGCCACACAACTCATTCAAGCCCCTCTCTCGCCCCATGCATATGGTAGTTCGCAATGAAGTTCCCATAGCTAGGCGGCGAGACGAGAGAATGAAATCGTAGCCAACTCGGGCCAATTGGGAAGCCTAGCTTCTCCAACCTCGAGTGTAACCAACCATCTTGATTACGTGTGGCCCAACATTTGCACCCTCTCGCTAGCTTGGTTTCAGCAAGCGCCTTAGAAACATTGAACCTTTCAGTCCTAGCTTGAGTTTGGAACATATCCTCAAGCGCCACGATCATATCGTTATTTGAGTGATTGTTATCGAAGCGCATCGCAGATCGGATTCCATACATGCAAGCATAAGGCGGCTTATTTCAAGATCGGCATCACATGCTTTCTTGTAAGCATTTTTCACAGCAGCGAGATGCATCATCGCGAGGCTCATCGGTAAGGGGTGTCTAGATATTCCTCCTTTTTCTCAGCCACGAGAACAATTCTCGATTGCGGATCCAATCCGCATAATTTGTTCCATTCAACTTATCTTTCTCAAGAATCGAACGCAAAGTAAATGGTTGCTTAGAAGACGCCATTTAATCTACAACAAAAGTAATGAAAAATACTAAGACAAAATATCCATGATAGAGTAAATAATATCAAATATGATCTACTCCCACTAAAATCAATATCCCTCGATTGAAACTTAGTGATTCAAGACCCACAACTAGCAAGTCGACTAGTGAGCTTTAGCATCACCGCTAGAAGACATGATAGATCGGTAAGCAACTCTTTGCTAATCATATCGCATATGACTCTTGTTGTTGGATAGCATCTCTATGCTTGGGTTACCAACTTCTCATGCTCCAAGGTCCCTAACCGTTAGGATGACCTTGTTTAAGCAACCAAACCTTCGCAGTAAGTATCCGATACGAACTGTCTAGTCAAGGAAAATCGATGGCACCCTAATTTCATAGACCCACCATCGATTGTACAAGAAAGCGATAGTGCAAGGTTTGGGGAGCACAAACTTAAACATTACTGAGGGATCATTCTACTTCACTACCGCACGAATGTAGACAAAAACATTATAGCATGTGAAAGTAGAACATGGTAAGAACGGCATAAACACAGATATGACTTGGTATAGCCCATTGTTCTTTTCGAGATCTCCATCTCATCAATCTGTTCATCATGGTGATCTCCATCTCCACGATCCATGTATGCCATCCTTGAGTGATGAATCCGCCATTACTAACTATCACTAACGCCGAAGCTAGTGAATTAAAATTACAAAGTCGCGGATAGTATCATCACAGATTGGCACGCAAGCCATTACAATAATTTTGACAATATCTATGTGGCTCCAGCCCATATTGTCATCCTCATGACGTGCAAGCCATGATTTAATTACATACATGCATCACATACATATAAGGGCTATACCAGTCATCAAAACCCGCAAAAGAGAGGTAACCGATTCCGACTACAAAAAGTAAATCGCGAAAAACTCTATCTTCCAAGCCGTTTTTCGCAAATCTAGCTCGGGCCAAACCGACAAGTAGTTTGGGGTGCATGTAAAATTTTTTCTCTACAACTTTCGTTTAAGAATCGTCTCGATCCGAGTTACGGTTAAAAAGTTACGGCTGTTTGCTTTACGAAGAACTTTTCTCGGCAACCCGGCGCCGGTGGCTGATCCAATCTGCCACCGCCGCGCATCACATGCGCTCGGCACTTGACCTAGGGTTCAATTCGATGAATCGATTGATCTCTAACTCGCCGTGATTGGATTTACATGTATCACTTAACTCGGATGGCGGAATTCCGACCGGTACGAGTAGATCGTTACAAGACCAACGCGGCAAGATCATGAACCAAGATCGAGACTCATCTAAAACCGCGCATATCACATATGCGACATCCGAACCTATAACAACGCAAAGTATAGAGCTCCGATGCCACCTTTGTAGGGTTATGAGGGTGCTACGCTAGCCGAAAACAAAACTTTTTCTACCTCATCGCCCGGGATCTACGCTACTTACGGGTTACGGGATTACCACTAGACGCGCGAGATGCGGCGGAAGACGACTCGATGTAGTCGAACACGTCGCAACGGTGCCGTGCGGTTGCGTGGTCATCCAACAACTCCTCCCACCACTTGCGGTTCGTGCGGTTCGTCCTCGTGCTCCGGATGCAGCACCTCCGAGGTGTCACACACGTACGATGGAGAAGCGATGCGCCTCCGTACTGCTAGGTCCGCGAGGAGCGAAGGCGAGAGCGTGGAGGGCGACGGCGGCTGCCAAAGGCGTGGATTAGGTTTGGCCGCACCCCTCCCCTCTACTTATATAGGCGTCTCTCATGTGCCCCCGAGTTGGAGGCCCATTAGAAACCTTAAGCCTTGTCTAATTCGGGTCCAACCCAAATTAGGCTTCCAGCCCCTTAAGCGTGCGACCCTATGGGTTCACGCACACATAGACATGGGCCGAATACTCCTATTCGCCCAATAGCGACAATCGGCCTCTAGCAAGGCGTGACAACTCCTATGTGCATGCAAATGATCATATCGACGAACCACTACGACCACATACGAGTTACTCCCTTGCCTCATGATATTTGGTTCAACTCGTGGGTTAACACTTAACCCAAGCACGGCCATGCATTTGTTGATCCAATCACTTGAGTGATCCAGTGATATCACTCTCCTCGAGAGGGGCAAGTCCCATCTTGATTGTCTATGTCTCACAAAGCATGCTTCTCGACAAACCCGAAGACATCCTTTATAACTACCCTTGTAACGGAGTAACGTTTGTCGGTCCTAAGCAAGTCGATACACATCTTGAGCACATACAACAATCTCGGGTCGAAGGACATAACATATATGATGTGTATAGAGACAATCTCATGTCGCGTCGATCCGGCCTACATGTCATACATGTGCCCACATTATTAGTTCGACATCTCCATGTCCATGACTTGTGAAACATAGTGTTCAACTAATAATGTGCTAGTCTAATATTCATGTGTGTCCTCACATGAACTCCAACCAGGGACGAATAAAGAATAACCATACAAGTAAAAGAGTTCCACAAACAATTCACATAATTGCCAATCAATACAAGTTGTCTTTAATGGATATTCAATGGACACATTCTACATATCATGGATACAAGCGGAATATCATCATCTCTATGATTACCTCTAGGGCATATTCCCAACTGAGCCATGGTTAAGGGCCATTCGGGTTCTCGGGCGGTAATAAACGCTCTGGTGGAGAGGCCAAAGGTGTTAAAACGCCTTAACCATGGCGCATGGGCGTGCTTGACTTGGCGCGAGGAGCCGTAGGACGCATAGGAACCGGCCGTGCGGCAGCAAAGTCGTGTGTGCAAATATGGCAGTTCTGGAGCCGTGGAGCCGAGGTTAAGGGCCGTTCAGGCTCTCGAGCGACGACAAACGCTATGGTAGAGAGGCCAGAGGTGTCAAAATGCCTTAACCATGGCGTACGGGCTTGCTTGACTCAGTGCCGGGAGCCATAGGATGCGTTGGAACCGACCATGCGGCAGCATGGTCGTGTGTGCAAATGTGGCAGTTTTACTGCCATGGAGCCATGGTTAAGGGCCCTTCAGGCTCTCAGGTGATGGAAAACTCTATGGTGGAGAGGTGAGAGGCATCGAAATGGCTTAACCATGGCGTACGGGTGTGCTTGAACCGGTGCCGAGAGCCGTAGGATGCACAGGATTCGGCCGTGCGCCAGCACAGTCGTGTGTGCAATTATGGATGTTCTGGAGTCGTGGAGCTATAGTTAAGGGCCGTTCGGGCTCTCGGGTGATGACAAACATTGTGGTGGTGGGGCCAGAGGTGTCAAAACGCCTTAACCATGGCATACGGTTGTGCTTGGCCTAGTGTCGAGAGCCGTAGGGCACGTAGGAACCATTTGTGCGGTAGCATAGTCGTGTGTGCAAATATGGCGTTCTAGAGCGGTGGAGCCATGGTTAAGGGCCATTCGGGTTCTTGGGCGGCAACAAATGCTGTGGTAGAGAGGCGAGCAGTGTCAAAACGCCTTAACCATAGTGCATGGGCGTGCTTGACTTGGTGCGAGGAGCCGTAGGATGCGCAGGAACCGGCCGTGCGGCAGCAAAGTCATGTGTGCAAATATGGCAGTTCTTTAGCCGTGGAGCCGAGGTTAAGTGCCGTTCAGGCTCTCGAGTGACGGCAAACGCTATGGTAGAGAGGCCAGAGGTGTCAAAATGCCTTAACCATGGCGTACAGGCATGCTTGACTCAGAGCCGGGAGCCATAAAATGCGTTGGAACCGACCGTGCGGCAGCATGGTCGAGTGTGCAAATATGGCAGTTTTGGAGCCGTTGAGGCATGGTTAAGGGCCCTTCAGGCTCTCGGGTGATGAAAAACTCTATGGTGGAGAGGTGAGAGGCATCAAAATGGCTTAACCATGGCGTACGGGCGTGCTTGACCCGGTGTGCGAGAGCCATAGGATGCACACGGGGATCCGCCGTGCGGCGGCACGGTCGTGTGTGCAATTATGGATGTTCGGAGTCGTGGAGCTGTAGTTAAGTGCCGTCCGGGCTCTCGGGTGATGACAAACATTGTGGTGGTGAGGCCGGAGGCATCAAAATGCCTTAACCCTAGCATACGGTCATGCTTGACCTAGTGTCAAGAGCGTAGGACACGCACGAACCCGGCTGTGCGGTAGCATATTCGTGTGTGCAAATATGGCGGTTCTAGAGCTGTGGAGCCATGGTTAAGGGCCATTCGGGTTCTCGGCGGCAACAAACGCTATGGTGGAGAGGCTAGAGGTGTCAAAATGCCTTAACCATGGCGTACGGGCATGCTTGACTCGGTGCCGGGAGCCATAGGATGCGTTAGGAACTGACCATGCGGCAACTTGGTCATGTGTGCAAATATGGCAGTTCTGGAGCCGTGGAGCCAAGGTTAAGGGCTGTTCGGGCTCTCAAGCAATGGCAAACGCTATGGTAGAGAGGCCCGGAGGTGCCAAAATGCCTTAACCATGGCATACGGGCATGCTTGACTCGGTCGAGAGCCATAGAATGCGTTGGAACCGACCGTGCGGCAGCATGGTCGTGTGTGCAAATATGGCGGTTTTGCGGCCGTGGAGGCGTGGTTAAGGGCCCTTCGGGCTCTCGAGTGATGAAAAACTCTATGGTGGAGAGGTGAGAGGCATCAAAATGGCTTAACCATGGCGTGCGGGCGTGCTTGACCCGGTGCCGAGAGCCGTAGGATGCACGGGATCCGGCGTGCGGCAGCACGGTCGTGTGTGCAATTATGGATGTTCGGAGTCGTGGAGCTATAGTTAAGGGCCGTTCGGGCTATCGGGTGATGACAAACATTGTGGTGGTGAGGCCAGAGGCGTCAAAACGCCTTAACCATGGCATACGGTCGTGCTTGACCTAGTGTAGAGAGCAATAGGACATGCAGGAACCGGCTGTGCGGTAGCATAGTGTGTGTGCAAATATGGCAGTTCTAGAGCTGTGGAGCCATGGTTAAGGGCCATTCGGGTTCTCGGGCGGTAATAAACACTGTGGTGGAGAGTGCAAAGGTGTTAAAATGCCTTAACCATGGTGCATGGGCGTGCTTGACTTGGTGCGAGGAGCCGTAGGACGCATAGGAACCGGCCGTGCGGCAGCAAAGTCTTGTGTGCAAATATGGCAGTTCTGGAGCCGTGGAGCCGAGGTTAAGGGCCGTTCGGGCTCTCGAGCGATGACAAACGCTATGGTAGAGAGGCCGGAGGTGTCAAAATGCCTTAACCGTGGCGTACGGGCTTGCTTGACTCGGTGCGGGAGCCATAGGACGTGTTGGAACCGACCATGCGGCGGCATGGTCGTGTGTGCAAATGTGGCGGTTTTTGCCGTGGAGCCATGGTTAAGGGCCCTTCGGTCTCTCGAGTGATGGAAAACTCTATGGTGGAGAGGTGAGAGGCATCAAAATGGCTTTACCATGGCGTACGGGTGTGCTTGAACCGGTGCCGAGAGCCGTAGGATGCACGGGATCCGGCCGTGCGCCAAAGACAAGTCGTGTGTGCAATTATGGATGTTACGGAGTCGTGGAGCTATTGTTAAGGGCCGTTCGGGCTCTCGGGTGATGACAAACATTGTGGTGGTGGGGCCGGAGGTGTCAAAATGCCTTAACCATGGCATACGGTCGTGCTTGACCTAGTGTCGAGAGCTGTAGGACACGTAGGAACCGGCTGTGCGGTAGCATAGTCGTGTGTGCAAATATGGCAGTTCTAGAGCGGTAGAGCCATGGTTAAGGGCCATTCGGGTTCTTGGACGGCAACAAATGCTGTGGTCGAGAGGCCAGCGATGTCAAAACGCCTTAACCATAGTGCATGTGCGTGCTTGACTTGGTGCGAGGAGCCGTAGGATGTGCGGGAACCGGCCGTGCGCGGCAAAGTCGTGTGTGCAAATCGCGGTTCGGAGCCGTGGAGCCGAGGTTAAGTGCCATTCGGGCTCTCGAGTGACAAAGCAAACGCTATGGTAGAGAGGCCGGAGGTGTCAAAATGCCTTAACCATGGCGTACGGGCATGCTTGACTCGAGCGGGAGCCATAAAATGCGTTGGAACCGACCGTGCGGCGGCATGGTCGAGTGTGCAAATATGGCAGTTTTGGAGCCGTGGAGGCATGGTTAAGGGCCCTTCGGGCTCTCGGGTGATGGAAAACTCTATGGTGGAGAGGTGAGAGGCATCAAAATGGCTTAACCATGGCGTACGGGCGTGCTTGACCCGGTGCCGAGAGCCATAGGATGCACGGGATCCGGCGTGCGGCGGCACGGTCGTGTGTGCAATTATGGATGTTCGGGAGTCATGGAGCTGTAGTTAAGGGCCGTTCGGGCTCTCGGGTGATGACAAACATTGTGGTGGTGAGGCCGGAGGCATCAAAACGCCTTAACCATGGCATACGGTCATGCTTGACCTAGTGTCAAGAGCCGTAGGACACGCACGGCGTGCGGTAGCATATTCGTGTGTGCACATATGGCGGTTCTAGAGTTTGTGGAGCCATGGTTAAGGGCCATTCGGGTTCTCGGCGGCAACAAACACCGTGGTGGAGAGGCTAGAGGTGTCAAAATGCCTTAACCATGGCATACGGGCATGCTTGACTCGGTGCCGGGAGCCATAGGATGCGTTGGAACCGGCCGTGCGGCGGCATGGTCGTGTGTGCAAATATGGCGGTTCGGAGCCGTGGAGCCAAGGATAAGGGCCGTTCGGGCTCTCGAGCGATGGCAAACGCTATGGAAGAGAGGCCGGAGGTGTCAAAATGCCTTAACCATGGCGTACGGGCATGCTTGACTCGGTCCGAGAGCCATAGGATGCGTTGGAACCGGACCGTGCGACGGCATGGTCGTGTGTGCAAATATGGCGTTTTGCGGCCGTGGAGGCGTGGTTAAGGGCCCTTCGGGCTCTTGGGTGATGAAAAACTCTATGGTGAAAGGTGAGAGGCATCAAAATGGCTTAACCATAGCGTACGGCGTGCTTGACCCGGTGCCGAGAGCCGTAGGATGCACGGGATCCGGGCGTGCGGCAGCACAAGTCGTGTGTGCAATTATGGATGTTCGGAGTCGTGGAACTATAGTTAAGAGCCGTTCGGGCTCTCGGGTGATGACAAATATTGTGGTGGTGAGGCCGAGGCGTCAAAACGCCTTAACCATGGCATACGGTCGTGCTTGACCTAGTGTCGAGAGCTATAGGACATGCAGGAACGGCCGTGTGGTAGCATAGTCATGTGTGCAAATATGGCGCAGTTCTAGAGCTGTGGAGCCATGGTTAAGGGCCATTCGGGTTCTCGGGCGGTAATAAACGCTCTGGTGGAGAGGCCAAAGGTGTTAAAACGCCTTAACCATGGTGCATGGGTGTCCTTGACTTGGTGCGAGGAGCCGTAGGACGCATAGGAACCGGCCGTGCGGCAAAGCAAAGTCGTGTGTGCAAATATGGCGGTTCCGGAGCCGTGGAGCCGAGGTTAAGGGCCGTTCGGGCTCTCGAGCGACGACAAACGCTATGGTAGAGAGGCTAGAGGTGTCAAAATGCCTTAACCATGGCGTACGGGCTTGCTTGACTCAGTGCCGGGAGCCATAGGACGCGTTGGAACCGACCATGCGGCAGCATGGTCGTGTGTGCAAATGTGGCAGTTTTACTGCCATGGAGCCATAGTTAAGGGCCGTTCGGGCTCTCGGGTGATGGAAAACTCTATGGTGGAGAGGTCAGAGGCATCAAAATGCCTTAACCATGGCGTACGGGTGTGCTTGAACCAGTGCCGAGAGCCGTAGGATGCACGGGATCCGGCCGTGCGCCGGACAGTCGTGTGTGCAATTATGGATGTTCTAGAGTCGTGGAGCTATAGTTAAGGGCCGTTCGGGCTCTCGGGTGATGACAAACATTGTAGTGGTGGGGCCGGAGGTGTCAAAACGCCTTAACCATGGCATACGGTCGTGCTTGACCTAGTGTCAAGAGCTGTAGGACACGTAGGAACCGGCTGTGCGGTAGCATAGTCGTGTGTGCAAATATGGCAGTTCTAGAGCGGTGGAGCCATGGTTAAGGGACATTCGGGTTCTTGGGCGGCAACAAATGCTGTGGTAGAGAGGCCGGCAGTGTCAAAACGCCTTAACCATAGTGCATGGGTGTGCTTGACTTGGTGCGAGGAGCCGTAGGATGCGCAGGAACCGGCCGTGCGGCAGCAAAGTCGTGTGTGCAAATATGGCGGTTCGGAGCCGTGGAGCCGAGGTTAAGTGCCGTTCGGGCTCTCGAGTGACGGCAAATGCTATGGTAGAGAGGCCAGAGGTGTCAAAATGCCTTAACCATGGCATACAGGCATGCTTGACTCAGAGCCGGGAGCCATAAAATGCGTTGGAACCGACCGTGCGGCAGCATGGTCGAGTGTGCAAATATGGCAGTTTTGGAGCCGTGGAAGCATGGTTAAGGGCCCTTCAGGCTCTACGGTGATGGAAAACTCTATGGTGGAGAGGTGAGAGGCATCAAAATGGCTTAACCATGGCGTACAGGCGTGCTTGAATCGGTGCCGAGAGCCATAGGATGCACAGGATCCGACCGTGCGGCAGCACAGTCGTGTGTGCAATTATGGATGTTCTGGAGTCGTGGAGCTGTAGTTAAGGGCCGTTCAGGCTCTCGGGTGATGACAAACATTGTGGTGGTGAGGCCAGAGGCATCAAAATGCCTTAACCATGGCATACGGTCATGCTTGACCTAGTGTCAAGAGCTGTAGGACACACACGAACCGGCTGTGCGGTAGCATATTCGTGTGTGCAAATATGGCAGTTCTAGAGCTGTGGAGCCATGGTTAAGGGCCATTCAGGTTCTCAGGCAGCAACAAACGCTGTGGTGGAGAGGTTAGAGGTGTCAAAATGCCTTAACCATGGCGTACGGGCATGCTTGACTCAGTGCCGGGAGCCATAGGATGCGTTGGAACCGACCGTGCGGCAAAGCATGGTCGTGTGTGCAAATATGGCGTTCGGAGCCGTAGAGCCAAGGTTAAGGGCCGTTCGGGCTCTCGAGCGATGGCAAACGCTATGGTAGAGAGGCTAGAGGTGTCAAAATGCCTTAACCATGGCATATGGGCATGCTTGACTCGGTCGAGAGCCATAGGATGCGTTGGAACCGACCGTGCGGCAGCATGGTCGTGTGTGCAAATATGGCGTTTTGCGGCTGTGGAGGCGTGGTTAAGGGCCCTTCGGGCTCTTGGGTGATGAAAAACTCTATGGTGGAGAGGTGAGAGGCATCAAAATGGCTTAACCATGGCGTACGGGCGTGCTTGACCCGGTGCCGAGAGCCGTAGGATGCACGGGATCCGGGCGTGCGGCGGCACGGTCGTGTGTGCAATTATGGATGTTTCAAGTCATGGAGCTATAGTTAAGGGCCGTTCGGGCTCTCGGGTGATGACAAATATTGTGATGGTGAGGCCAGAGGCATCAAAACGCCTTAACCATGGCATACGGTCGTGCTTGACCTAGTGTCGAGAGCTATAGGACATGCAGGAACTGGCTGTGCGGTAGCATAGTCGTGTGTGCAAATATGGCAGTTCTAGAGCTGTGGAGCCATGGTTAAGGGCCAATCGGGTTCTTGGGCGGTAATAAATGCTGTGGTGGAGAGGCCAAAGGTGTTAAAACGCCTTAACCAAGGTGCATGGGCGTGCTTGACTTGGTGCGAGGAGCCGTAGGATGCATAGGAACGGGCCGTGCGGCAGTAAAGTCGTGTGTGCAAATATGGCGTTACGGGAGCCGTGGAGCCGAGGTTAAGGGCCGTTCGGGCTCTCGAGCGACGACAAACGCTATGGTAGAGAGGCCGGAGAGGTGTCAAAATGCCTTAACCATGGCGTACGGGCTTGCTTGACTCGGTCCGGGAGCCATAGGACGCGTTGGAACCGACCATGCGGCGGCATGGTCGTGTGTGCAAATGTGGCGGTTTTGCGACGTGGAGCCATGGTTAAGGGCCCTTCGGGCTCTCGGGTGATGGAAAACTCTATGGTGGAGAGGTGAGAGGCATCAAAATGGCTTAACCATGGCGTACGGGTGTGCTTGAACCGGTGCCGAGAGCCGTAGGATGCACGGGATCCGGCCGTGCGCCAAAGACAGTCGTGTGTGCAATTATGGATGTTCGGAGTCGTGGAGCTATAGTTAAGGGCCGTTCGGGCTCTCGGGTGATGACAAACATTGTGGTGGTGGGGCCAGAGGTGTCAAAACGCCTTAACCATGGCATACGGTCGTGCTTGACCTAGTGTCGAGAGCTGTAGGACACGTATGAACCGGCTGTGCGGTAGCATAGTCATGTGTGCAAATATGGCAGTTCTAGAGCGGTGGAGCCATGGTTAAGGGCCATTTGGGTTCTTGGGCGGCAACAAATGCTGTGGTCGAGAGGCCAGCGGTGTCAAAACGCCTTAACCATAGTGCATGGGTGTGCTTGACTTGGTGCGAGGAGCCGTAGGATGCGCAGGAACCGGCCGTGCGCGCAAAGCAAAGTCATGTGTGCAAATATGGCAGTTCGGAGCCGTGGAGCCGAGGTTAAGTGCCGTTCGGGCTCTCGAGTGACGGCAAACGCTATGGTAGAGAGGCCGAGAGGTGTCAAAATGCCTTAACCATGGCGTACGGGCATGCTTGACTCGGAGCCGGGAGCCATAAAATGCGTTGGAACCGACCGTGCGACAAAGCATGGTCGAGTGTGCAAATATGGCGTTTTGGAGCCGTGGAGGCATGGTTAAGGGCTCTTCAGGCTCTCAGGTGATGGAAAACTCTATGGTGGAGAGGTGAGAGGCATCAAAATGGCTTAACCATGGCGTACAGGCGTGCTTGACCCGGTGCCGAGAGCCATAGGATGCACAGGATCCGACCGTGCGGCAGCACGGTCGTGTGTGCAATTATGGATGTTCTGGAGTCATGGAGCTGTAGTTAAGGGCCGTTCAGGCTCTCGGGTGATGACAAACATTGTGGTGGTGAGGCCAGAGGCATCAAAATGACTTAACCATGGCATACGGTCATGCTTGACCTAGTGTCAAGAGCTGTAGGACACGCACGAACCGGCTGTGCGGTAGCATATTCGTGTGTGCAAATATGGTAGTTCTAGAGCTGTGGAGCCATGGTTAAGGGCCATTCGGGTTCTCGGCGGCAACAAACGCGTGGTGGAGAGGCTAGAGGTGTCAAAATGCCTTAACCATGGCGTACGGGCATGCTTGACTCGGTGCCGGGAGCCATAGGATGCGTTGAACCGACGGTGCGGCGGCAAAGATGGTCGTGTGTGCAAATATGGCGTTCGGAGCCATGGAGCCAAGGTTAAGGGCTGTTCGGGCTCTCGAGCGATGGCAAACGCTATGGTAGAGCGGCCGAGATGTCAAAATGCCTTAACCATGGCGTACGGGCATGCTTGACTCGGTCGAGAGCCATAGGATGTGTTGGAACCGACCGTGCGGCAAAGCATGGTCGTGTGTGCAAATATGGCGTTTTGCGGCCGTGGAGCTATGGTTAAGGGCCCTTCGGGCTCTTGGGTGATGAAAAACTCTATGGTGGAGAGGTGAGAGGCATCAAAATGGCTTAACCATGGCGTACGGGCGTGCTTGACCCGGTGCCGAGAGCCGTAGGATGCACGGGGATCCGGCGTGCGGCGGCACGTCGTGTGTGCAATTATGGATGTTCGAAGTCATGGAGCTATAGTTAAGGGCCGTTCGGGCTCTCGGGTGATGACAAATATTGTGATGGTGAGGCCAGAGGCGTCAAAACGCCTTAACCATAGCATACGGTCGTGCTTGACCTAGTGTCGAGAGCTATAGGACATGCAGGAACTGGCTGTGCGGTAGCATAGTCGTGTGTGCAAATATGGCAGTTCTAGAGCTGTGGAGCCATGGTTAAGGGCCAATCGGGTTCTTGGGCGGTAATAAACGCTGTGGTGGAGAGGCCAAAGGTGTTAAAACGCCTTAACCAAGGTGCATGGGCGTGCTTGACTTGGTGCGAGGAGCCGTAGGACGCGTAGGAACCGGCCGTGCGGCAGCAAAGTCGTGTGTGCAAATATGGCAGTTCTGGAGCCGTGGAGCCGAGGTTAAGGGCCGTTCAGGCTCTCGAGCGACGACAAACGCTATGGTAGAGAGGCCAGAGGTGTCAAAATGCCTTAACCATGGCGTACGGGCTTGCTTGACTCAAAGTGCGGGAGCCATAGGACGCGTTGGAACCGACCATGCGGCAGCATGGTCGTGTGTGCAAATGTGGCGGTTTTGCGACGTGGAGCCATGGTTAAGGGCCCTTCGGGCTCTCGGGTGATGGAAAACTCTATGGTGGAGAGGTGAGAGGCATCAAAATGGCTTAACCATGGCGTACGGGTGTGCTTGAACCGGTGCCGAGAGCCGTAGGATGCACGGGATCCGGCCGTGCGCCAAAGACAGTCGTGTGTGCAATTATGGATGTTCGAGTCGTGGAGCTATAGTTAAGGGCCGTTCGGGCTCTCGGGTGATGACAAACATTGTGGTGGTGGGGCCAGAGGTGTCAAAACGCCTTAACCATGGCATACGGTCGTGCTTGACCTAGTGTCGAGAGCTGTAGGACACGTATGAACCGGCTGTGCGGTAGCATAGTCATGTGTGCAAATATGGCAGTTCTAGAGCGGTGGAGCCATGGTTAAGGGCCATTCGGGTTCTTGGGCGGCAACAAATGCTGTGGTCGAGAGGCCAGCGGTGTCAAAATGCCTTAACCATAGTGCATGGGTGTGCTTGACTTGGTGCGAGGAGCCGTAGGATGCGCAGGAACCGGCCGTGCGGCAGCAAAGTCATGTGTGCAAATATGGCAGTTCTGGAGCCGTGGAGCCGAGGTTAAGTGCCGTTCAGGCTCTCGAGTGACGGCAAACGCTATGGTAGAGAGGCCAGAGGTGTCAAAATGCCTTAACCATGGCGTACGGGCATGCTTGACTCGAGCCGGGAGCCATAAAATGCGTTGGAACCGACCGTGCGACAAAGCATGGTCGAGTGTGCAAATATGGCAGTTTTGGAGCCGTGGAGGCATGGTTAAGGGCTCTTCAGGCTCTCGGGTGATGGAAAACTCTATGGTGGAGAGGTGAGAGGCATCAAAATGGCTTAACCATGGCGTACGGGCGTGCTTGACCCGGTGCCGAGAGCCATAGGATGCACGGGGATCCGACCGTGCGGCGGCACGGTCGTGTGTGCAATTATGGATGTTCGGAGTCATGGAGCTGTAGTTAAGGGCCGTTCGGGCTCTCGGGTGATGACAAACATTGTGGTGGTGAGGCCGGAGGCATCAAAATGACTTAACCATGGCATACGGTCATGCTTGACCTAGTGTCAAGAGGCTGTAGGACACGCACGAACCGGCCGTGCGGTAGCATATTCGTGTGTGCAAATATGGTAGTTCTAGAGCCGTGGAGCCATGGTTAAGGGCCATTCGGGTTCTCGGCGGCAACAAACGCTGTGGTGGAGAGGCTAGAGGTGTCAAAATGCCTTAACCATGGCGTACGGGCATGCTTGACTCGGTGCCGGGAGCCATAGGATGCGTTGGAACCGACGGTGCGGCGGCATGGTCGTGTGTGCAAATATGGCGGTTCGGAGCCATGGAGCCAAGGTTAAGGGCTGTTCGGGCTCTCGAGCGATGGCAAACGCTATGGTAGAGCGGCCAGAGATGTCAAAATGCCTTAACCATGGCGTACGGGCATGCTTGACTCAGTGCCGAGAGCCATAGGATGTGTTGGAACCGACCGTGCGGCAGCATGGTCGTGTGTGCAAATATGGCAGTTTTGCAGCCGTGGAGCTATGGTTAAGGGCCCTTCAGGCTCTTGGGTGATGAAAAACTCTATGGTGGAGAGGTGAGAGGCATCAAAATGGCTTAACCATGGCGTACGGGCGTGCTTGACCCGGTGCCGAGAGCCGTAGGATGCACAGGATCCGGCTGTGCGGCAGCACAGTCGTGTGTGCAATTATGGATGTTCTGAAGTCATGGAGCTATAGTTAAGGGCCGTTCGGGCTCTCGGGTGATGACAAATATTGTGATGGTGAGGCCGAGGCGTCAAAACGCCTTAACCATGGCATACGGTCGTGCTTGACCTAGTGTCGAGAGCTATAGGACATGCGAACCGGCGTGCGGTAGCATAGTCGTGTGTGCAAATATGGCGGTTCTAGAGTTTGTGGAGCCATGGTTAAGGGCCAATCGGGTTCTTGGGCGGTAATAAACGCTGTGGTGGAGAGGCCAAAGGTGTTAAAATGCCTTAACCAAGGTGCATGGGCGTGCTTGACTTGGTGCGAGGAGCCGTAGGACGCGTAGGAACCGGCCGTGCGGCAGCAAAGTCGTGTGTGCAAATATGGCAGTTCTGGAGCCGTGGAACCGAGGTTAAGGGCCGTTCAGGCTCTCGAGCGACGACAAACGCTATGGTAGAGAGGCCAGAGGTGTCAAAATGCCTTAACCATGGCGTACGGGCTTGCTTGACTCGGTGCGGGAGCCATAGGACGCGTTGGAACCGACCCACGGCAGCATGGTCGTGTGTGCAAATGTGGCAGTTTTGCGACGTGGAGCCATGGTTAAGGGCCCTTCGGGCTCTCGGGTGATGGAAAACTCTATGGTGGAGAGGTGAGAGGCATCAAAATGGCTTAACCATGGCGTACGGGTGTGCTTGAACCGGTGCCGAGAGCCGTAAGATCCGGCCGTGCGCCGGCAAGACAGTCGTGTGTGCAATTATGGATGTTCGGAGTCGTGGAGCTATAGTTAAGGGCCGTTCGGGCTCTCGGGTGATGACAAACATTGTGGTGGTGGGGCCAGAGGTGTCAAAACGCCTTAACCATGGCATACGGTCGTGCTTGACCTAGTGTCGAGAGCTGTAGGACACGTATGAACCGGCTGTGCGGTAGCATAGTCATGTGTGCAAATATGGCAGTTCTAGAGCGGTGGAGCCATGGTTAAGGGCCATTCGGGTTCTTGGGCGGCAACAAATGCTGTGGTCGAGAGGCCAGCGGTGTCAAAACGCCTTAACCATAGTGCATGGGTGTGCTTGACTTGGTGCGAGGAGCCGTAGGATGCGCAGGAACCGGCCGTGCGGCAGCAAAGTCATGTGTGCAAATATGGCAGTTCTGGAGCCGTGGAGCCGAGGTTAAGTGCCGTTCAAGCTCTCGAGTGACGGCAAACGCTATGGTAGAGAGTCCAGAGGTGTCAAAATGCCTTAACCATGGCGTACGGGCATGCTTGACTCGAGCCGAGAGCCATAAAATGCGTTGGAACCGACCGTGCGACAAAGCATGGTCGAGTGTGCAAATATGGCAGTTTTGGAGCCGTGGAGGCATGGTTAAGGGCTCTTCGGGCTCTCGGGTGATGGAAAACTCTATGGTGGAGAGGTGAGAGGCATCAAAATGGCTTAACCATGGCGTACATGTGCGTGCTTGACCCGGTGCCGAGAGCCATAGGATGCACGGGATCGACCGTGCGGAAGCACGGTCGTGTGTGCAATTATGGATGTTCGAGTCATGGAGCTGTAGTTAAGGGCCGTTCGGGCTCTCGGGTGATGACAAACATTGTGGTGGTGAGGCCGGAGGCATCAAAATGACTTAACCATGGCATACGGTCATGCTTGACCTAGTGTCAAGAGCTGTAGGACACGCACGAACCGGCCGTGCGGTAGCATATTCGTGTGTGCAAATATGGTAGTTCTAGAGCCGTGGAGCCATGGTTAAGGGCCATTCAGGTTCTCGGGCGACAACAAACGCTGTGGTGGAGAGGCTAGAGGTGTCAAAATGCCTTAACCATGGCGTACGGGCATGCTTGACTCGGTGCCGGAGCCATAGGATGCGTTGGAACCGACGGTGCGGCGGCATGGTCGTGTGTGCAAATATGGCGTTCCGGAGCCATGGAGCCACGGTTAAGGGCCGTTCAGGCTCTCGAGCGATGGCAAACGCTATGGTAGAGAGGCCGAGAGGTCAAAATGCCTTAACCATGGCGTACGGGCATGCTTGACTCGGTGCCGAGAGCCATAGGATGTGTTGGAACCGACCGTGCGGCAGCATGGTCGTGTGTGCAAATATGGCAGTTTTGCAGCCGTGGAGCTATGGTTAAGGGCCCTTCAGGCTCTTGGGTGATGAAAAACTCTATGGTGGAGAGGTGAGAGGCATCAAAATGGCTTAACCATGGCGTACGGGCGTGCTTGACCCGGTGCCGAGAGCCGTAGGATGCACAGGATCTGGCTGTGCGGCAGCACAGTCGTGTGTGCAATTATGGATGTTCTGAAGTCATGGAGCTATAGTTAAGGGCCGTTCGGGCTCTCGGGTGATGACAAATATTGTGATGGTGAGGCCAGAGGCGTCAAAACGCCTTAACCATGGCATACGGTCGTGCTTGACCTAGTGTCGAGAGCTATAGGACATGCAGGAACTGGGTGTGCGGTAGCATAGTCGTGTGTGCAAATATGGCAGTTCTAGAGCTGTGGAGCCATGGTTAAGGGCCAATCGGGTTCTTGGGCGGTAATAAACGCTGTGGTGGAGAGGCCAAAGGTGTTAAAACGCCTTAACCAAGGTGCATGGGCGTGCTTGACTTGGTGCGAGGAGCCGTAGGACGCGTAGGAACCGACCATGCGGCAGCATGGTCGTGTGTGCAAATATGGCGTTCGGAGCCGTGGAGCCGAGGTTAAGGGCCGTTCGGGCTCTCGAGCGACGACAAACGCTATGGTAGAGAGGCCGAGGTGTCAAAATGCCTTAACCATGGCGTACGGGCTTGCTTGACTCGGTGCCGGGAGCCATAGGACGCGTTGGAACCGACCATGCGGCAAAGCATGGTCGTGTGTGCAAATGTGGCAGTTTTTGCGACGTGGAGCCATGGTTAAGGGCCCTTCGGGCTCTCGGGTGATGGAAAACTCTATGGTGGAGAGGTGAGAGGCATCAAAATGGCTTAACCATGGCGTACGGGTGTGCTTGAACCGGTGCCGAGAGCCGTAGGATGCACGGGATCCGGCCGTGCGCCGGCACAGTCGTGTGTGCAATTATGGATGTTCGGAGTCGTGGAGCTATAGTTAAGGGCCGTTCGGGCTCTCGGGTGATGAGAAACATTGTGGTGGTGGGGCCGGAGGTGTCAAAACGCCTTAACCATGGCATACGGTCGTGCTTGACCTAGTGTCGAGAGCCGTAGGACACGTATGAACCGGGCCGTGCGGTAGCATAGTCATGTGTGCAAATATGGCAGTTCTAGAGCGGTGGAGCCATGGTTAAGGGCCATTCGGGTTCTTGGGCGGCAACAAATGCTGTGGTCGAGAGGCCAGCGGTGTCAAAACGCCTTAACCATAGTGCATGGGTGTGCTTGACTTGGTGCGAGGAGCCGTAGGATGCGCAGGAACCGGCCGTGCGGCAGCAAAGTCATGTGTGCAAATATGGCAGTTCTGGAGCCGTGGAGCCGAGGTTAAGTGCCGTTCAGGCTCTCGAGTGACGGCAAACGCTATGGTAGAGAGGCCAGAGGTGTCAAAATGCCTTAACCATGGCGTACAGGCATGCTTGACTCAGAGCCGGGAGCCATAAAATGCGTTGGAACCGACAAAGTGCGACAAAGCATGGTCGAGTGTGCAAATATGGCGTTTTGGAGCCGTGGAGGCATGGTTAAGGGCTCTTCGGGCTCTCGAGGTGATGGAAAACTCTATGGTGGAGAGGTGAGAGGCATCAAAATGGCTTAACCATGGCGTACGTGCGTGCTTGACCCGGTGCCGAGAGCCATAGGATGCACGGGATCGACGGTGCAGCAAAGCACGGTCGTGTGTGCAATTATGGATGTTACGGAGTCATGGAGCTGTAGTTAAGGGCCGTTCGGGCTCTCGGGTGATGACAAACATTGTGGTGGTGAGGCCGGAGGCATCAAAATGACTTAACCATGGCATACGGTCATGCTTGACCTAGTGTCAAGAGCTGTAGGACACGCACGAACCGACTGTGCGGTAGCATATTTGTGTGTGCAAATATGGTAGTTCTAGAGCCGTGGAGCCATGGTTAAGGGCCATTCGGTTCTCGGGTGCGGCAACAAACGCTGTGGTGGAGAGGCTAGAGGTGTCAAAATGCCTTAACCATGGCGTACGGGCATGCTTGACTCAGTGCCAGGAGCCATAGGATGCGTTGGAACTGACGGTGCGGCAGCATGGTCGTGTGTGCAAATATGGCAGTTCTGGAGCCATGGAGCCAAGGTTAAGGGCTGTTCAGGCTCTCGAGCGATGGCAAACGCTATGGTAGAGCGGCCAGAGATGTCAAAATGCCTTAACCATGGCGTACGGGCATGCTTGACTCAGTGCCGAGAGCCATAGGATGTGTTGGAACCGACCGTGCGGCAGCATGGTCGTGTGTGCAAATATGGCAGTTTTGCAGCCGTGGAGCTATGGTTAAGGGCCCTTCAGGCTCTTGGGTGATGAAAAACTCTATGGTGGAGAGGTGAGAGGCATCAAAATGGCTTAACCGTGGCGTACGGGCGTGCTTGACCCGGTGCCGAGAGCCGTAGGATGCACGGGGATCCGGGCGTGCGGCAAAGACACGGTCGTGTGTGCAATTATGGATGTTCTGAAGTCATGGAGCTATAGTTAAGGGCCGTTCGGGCTCTCGGGTGATGACAAATATTGTGATGGTGAGGCCAGAGGCGTCAAAACGCCTTAACCATGGCATACGGTCGTGCTTGACCTAGTGTCGAGAGCTATAGGACATGCGTGGAACCGGGCCGTGCGGTAGCATAGTCGTGTGTGCAAATATGGCAGTTCTAGAGCCTGTGGAGCCATGGTTAAGGGCCAATCGGGTTCTTGGGCAGTAATAAACGCTGTGGTGGAGAGGCCAAAGGTGTTAAAATGCCTTAACCAAGGTGCATGGGCGTGCTTGACTTGGTGCGAGGAGCCGTAGGACGCGTAGGAACCGGCCGTGCGCGGCGGCAAAGTCGTGTGTGCAAATATGGCAGTTCCGGAGCCGTGGAGCCGAGGTTAAGGGCCGTTCGGGCTCTCGAGCGACGACAAACGCTATGGTAGAGAGGCCGAGGTGTCAAAATGCCTTAACCATGGCGTACGGGCTTGCTTGACTCGGTCGGGAGCCATAGGACGCGTTGGAACCGACCATGCGGCGGCATGGTCGTGTGTGCAAATGTGGCAGTTTTGCGACGTGGAGCCATGGTTAAGGGCCCTTCAGGCTCTCGGGTGATGGAAAACTCTATGGTGGAGAGGTGAGAGGCATCAAAATGGCTTAACCATGGCGTACGGGTGTGCTTGAACCGGTGCCGAGAGCCGTAGGATGCACAGGATCCGGCCGTGCGCCAGCACAGTCGTGTGTGCAATTATGGATGTTCGGGAGTCGTGGAGCTATAGTTAAGGGCCGTTCGGGCTCTCGGGTGATGACAAACATTGTGGTGGTGGGGCCAGAGGTGTCAAAATGCCTTAACCATGGCATACGGTCGTGCTTGACCTAGTGTCGAGTGTGCAAATATGGCAGTTCTAGAGCGGTGGAGCCATGGTTAAGGGCCATTCGGGTTCTTGGGCGGCAACAAATGCTGTGGTCGAGAGGCCAGCGGTGTCAAAACGCCTTAACCATAGTGCATGGGTGTGCTTGACTTGGTGCGAGGAGCCGTAGGATGCGCAGGAACCGGCCGTGCGGCAGCAAAGTCGTGTGTGCAAATATGGTAGTTTTGGAGCCGTGGAGCCGAGGTTAAGTGCCGTTCAGGCTCTCGAGTGACGGCAAACGCTATGGTAGAGAGGCCAGAGGTGTCAAAATGCCTTAACCATGGCATACAGGCATGCTTGACTCGAGCCGGGAGCCATAAAATGCGTTGGAACCGACCGTGCGACAAAGCATGGTCGAGTGTGCAAATATGGCGGTGTTGGAGCCGTGGAGGCATGGTTAAGGGCTCTTCGGGCTCTCGGGTGATGGAAAACTCTATGGTGGAGAGGTGAGAGGCATCAAAATGGCTTAACCATGGCGTACGGGCGTGCTTGACCCGGTGCCGAGAGCCATAGGATGCACAGATCCGACCGTGCAGCGGCACGGTCGTGTGTGCAATTATGGATGTTCGGAGTCGTGGAGCTGTAGTTAAGGGCCGTTCGGGCTCTCGGGTGATGACAAACATTGTGGTGGTGAGGCCGAGGCATCAAAACGCCTTAACCATGGCATACGGTCATGCTTGACCTAGTGTCAAGAGCTGTAGGACACGCACGAACCGGCTGTGCGGTAGCATATTCGTGTGTGCAAATATGGCAGTTCTAGAGCTGTGGAGCCATGGTTAAGGGCCATTCAGGTTCTCGGGTGATGACAAACATTGTGGTGGAGAGGCTAGAGGTGTCAAAATGCCTTAACCATGGCGTACGGGCATGCTTGACTCAGTGCCAGGAGCCATAGGATGCGTTGGAACTGACCGTGCGGCAGCATGGTCGTGTGTGCAAATATGGCAGTTCTGGAGCCGTGGAGCCAAGGTTAAGGGCCATTCAAGCTCTCGAGCGATGGCAAATGCTATGGTAGAGAGGCCAGAGGTGTCAAAATGCCTTAACCATGGCGTACGGGCATGCTTGACTCAGTGCCGAGAGCCATAGGATGCGTTGGAACCGACCGTGCGGCAGCATGGTCGTGTGTGCAAATATGGCAGTTTTGCCCCTAATAGGTGTGGGCCGTGACCAATGGACGTTTTCAATCGTAAGTGAACATCGGACGCGACCATACATAGCGGCGCCCCTACACCTACCCGTGTGGTCCACACATGCCATATTTTCCGCATAAAACGTCGTTTTGGGCTTGTAGGTACTTTTGCATAGCCAAGGCATAGTAATTTTGCACGCTGCCAAACCATGGTAAATTTCCACGGATGGAGTTTCCCTACTAGTGCGAATACGAACCATTTTTACATTTTTATGTGGTGGGGCCCTCGATTTTTTTGTCATCTGGTTCCTTCGGTCACGACGAATAGATATCAGCTCGACCGAGCCGTACTCTACGGCCTAGCGCTCGTCGCCCTACTAGGTGTGGGCCATGACCAATGGACGTTTGCAATCGTAAGTGAACATCGGACGCGACCATACATAGTGGCGCCCCTACACCTACCCGTGTGGTCCACACATGCCATATTTTCCGCATAAAACGTCGTTTTGGGCTTGTAGGTACTTTTGCTTAGCCAAGCCATAGTAATTTTGCACGCTGCCAAACCATGGTAAATTTCCACGGATGGAGTTTCCCTACTAGTGCGAGTACGAACCATTTTTACATTTTTATGTGGTGGGGCCCTCGTTTTTTTTGTCATCTGGTTCCTTCGGTCATGACGAATAGATATCAGCTCGACCGAGCAGTACTCTACAGCCTAGCGCTCATCGCCCTAATAGGTGTGGGCCGTGACCAATGGACGTTTCCAATCATAAGTGAACATCGGACGCGACCATACATAGCGGCGCCCCTACACCTACCCGTGTGGTCCACACATGCCATATTTTCCGCATAAAACGTCGTTTTGGGCTTGTAGGTACTTTTGCATAGCCAAGGCATAGTAATTTTGCACGTTGCCAAACCATGGTAAATTTCCACGGATGGAGTTTCCCTACTAGTGCGAATACGAACCATTTTTACATTTTTATGTGGTGGGGCCCTCGATTTTTTTGTCATCCGGTTCCTTCGGTCACGACGAATAGATATCGCCTCGACCGAGCCGTACTCTACGGCCTAGCGCTCGTCGCCCTACTAGGTGTGGGCCATGACCAATGGACGTTTGCAATCGTAAGTGAACATCGGACGCGACCATACATAGTGGCGCCCCTACACCTACCCGTGTGGTCCACACATGCCATATTTTCCGCATAAAACGTCGTTTTGGGCTTGTAGGTACTTTTGCTTAGCCAAGCCATAGTAATTTTGCACGCTGCCAAACCATGGTAAATTTCCACGGATGGAGTTTCCCTACTAGTGCGAGTACGAACCATTTTTACATTTTTATGTGGTGGGGCCCTCGATTTTTTTGTCATCTGGTTCCTTCGGTCACGACGAATAGATATCAGCTCGACCGAGCCGTACTCTATGGCCTAGCGCTCGTCGCCCTAATAGGTGTGGGCCGTGACCAATGGACGTTTGCAATCATAAGTGAACATCGGACGCGACCATACATAGTGGCGCCCCTACACCTACCCGTGTGGTCCACACATGCCATATTTTCCGCATAAAACGTCGTTTTGGGCTTGTAGGTACTTTTGCATAGCCAAGCCATAGTAATTTTGCACGCTGCCAAACCATGGTAAATTTCCACGGATGGAGTTTCCCTACTAGTGCGAGTACGAACCATTTTTACATTTTTATGTGGTGGGGCCTTCGATTTTTTTGTCATCTGGTTCCTTCGGTCATGACAATAGATATCCGCTCGACCGAGCAGTGGGGCCCTCGATTTTTTTGTCATCTGGTTCCTTCGGTCACGACGAATAGATATCAGCTCGACCGAGCCGTACTCTACGGCCTAGCGCTCATTGCCCTAATAGGTGTGGGCCGTGACCAATGGACGTTTTCAATCGTAAGTGAACATCGGACGCGACCATACATAGCGGCGCCCTACACCTACCCGTGTGGTCCACACATGCCATATTTTCCGCATAAAACGTCGTTTTGGGCTTGTAGGTACTTTTGCATAGCCAAGCCATAGTAATTTTTTCACGTTGCCAAACCATGGTAAATTTCCACGGATGGAGTTTCCCTACTAGTGCGAGTACGAACCATTTTTACATTTTTATGTGGTGGGGCCCTCGATTTTTTTGTCATCTGGTTCCTTCGGTCACGACGAATAGATATCAGCTCGACCGAGCCGTACCCTACGGCCTAGCGCTCGTCGCCTTAATAGGTGTGGGCCGTGACCAATGGACATTTTCAATCGTAAGTGAACATCGGACGTGACCATACATAGCGGCGCCCTACACCTACCCGTGTGGTCCACACATGCCATATTTTCCGCATAAAACGTCGATTTGGGCTTGTAGGTACTTTTGCTTAGCCAAGCCATAGTAATTTTGCACGTTGCCAAACCATGGTAAATTTCCATGGATGGAGTTTCCCTACTAGTGCGAGTACGAACCATTTTTATATTTTTATGTGGTGGGGCCCTCGATTTTTTTGTCATCTGGTTCCTTCGGTCACGACGAATAGATATCAGCTCGACCGAGCCGTACTCTACGGCCTAGCGCTCGTCGCCCTAATAGGTGTGGGCCATGACCAATGGACGTTTGTAATCGTAAGTGAACATCGGACGCGACCATACATAGCGGCGCCCCTACACCTACCCGTGTGGTCCACACATGCCATATTTTCCGCATAAAACATCGTTTTGGGCTTGTAGGTACTTTTGCATAGCCAAGCCATAGTAATTTTTGCACGTTGCCAAACCATGGTAAATTTCCACGGATGGAGTTTCCCTACTAGTGCGAGTACGAACCATTTTTACATTTTTATGTGGTGGGGCCCTCGATTTTTTTGTCATCTGGTTCCTTCGGTCACGACGAATAGATATTCGCTCGACCGAGCAGTACTCTACGGCCTAGCGCTCGTCGCCCTAATAGGTGTGGGCCGTGACCAATGGACGTTTCCAATCATAAGTGAACATCGGACGCGACCATACATAGCGGCGCCCCTACACCTACACGTGTGGTCCACACATGCCATATTTTCCGCATAAAACGTCATTTTGGGCTTGTAGGTACTTTTGCTTAGCCAAGCCATAGTAATTTTGCACGCTGCCAAACCATGGTAAATTTCCATGGATGGAGTTTCCCTACTAGTGCGAGTACAAACCATTTTTACATTTTTATGTGGTGGGGCCCTCGATTTTTTTGTCATCTGGTTCCTTCGGTCATGACGAATAGATATCGCTCGACCGAGAGCCGTACTCTACGGCCTAGCGCTCGTCGCCCTAATAGGTGTGGGCCGTGACCAATGGATGTTTTCAATCGTAAGTGAACATCGGACGCGACCATACATAGCGGCGCCCTACACCTACCCGTGTGGTCCACACATGCCATATTTTCCGCATAAAACGTCGTTTTGGGCTTGTAGGTACTTTTGCATAGCCAAGCCATAGTAATTTTTACATGTTGCCAAACCATGGTAAATTTCCACGGATGGAGTTTCCCTACTAGTGCGAGTACGAACCATTTTTACATTTTTATGTGGTGGGGCCCTCGATTTTTTTGTCATCCGGTTCCTTCGGTCACGACGAATAGATATCAGCTCGACCGAGCCGTACTCTACGGCCTAGCGCTCGTCGCCCTAATAGGTGTGGGCCGTGACCAATGGACGTTTTCAATCGTAAGTGAACATCGGACGTGACCATACATAGCGGCGCCCCTACACCTACCCGTGTGGTCCACACATGCCATATTTTCCGCATAAAACGTCGATTTGGGCTTGTAGGTACTTTTGCTTAGCCAAGCCATAGTAATTTTGCACGTTGCCAAACCATGGTAAATTTCCACGGATGGAGTTTCCCTACTAGTGCGAGTACGAACCATTTTTACATTTTTATGTGGTGGGGCCCTCGATTTTTTTGTCATCTGGTTCCTTCGGTCACGACGAATAGATATCAGCTCGACCGAGCCGTACTCTACGGCCTAGCGCTCATCGCCCTAATAGGTGTGGGCCATGACCAATGGACGTTTTGCAATCGTAAGTGAACATCGGACGCGACCATACATAGCGGCGCCCCTACACCTACCCGTGTGGTCCACACATGCCATATTTTCCGCATAAAACGTCGATTTGGGCTTGTAGGTACTTTTGCTTAGCCAAGCCATAGTAATTTTGCACGTTGCCAAACCATGGTAAATTTCCACGGATGGAGTTTCCCTACTAGTGCGAGTACGAACCATTTTTACATTTTTATGTGGTGGGGCCCTCGATTTTTTTGTCATCCGGTTCCTTCGGTCACGACGAATAGATATCGGCCGACCGAGCCGTACTCTACGGCCTAGCGCTCATCGCCCTAATAGGTGTGGGCCGTGACCAATGGACGTTTGTAATCGTAAGTGAACATCGGACGCGACCATACATAGCGGCGCCCTACACCTACCCGTGTGGTCCACACATGCCATATTTTCCGCATAAAACGTCGATTTGGGCTTGTAGGTACTTTTGCTTAGCCAAGCCATAGTAATTTTGCACGTTGCCAAACCATGGTAAATTTCCACGGATGGAGTTTCCCTACTAGTGCGAGTACGAACCATTTTTACATTTTTATGTGGTGGGGCCCTCGATTTTTTTGTCATCGGTTCCTTCGGTCATGACGAATAGATATCGCTCGACCGAGCAGTACTCTACGGCCTAGCGCTCATCGCCGTAATAGGTGTGGGCCATGACCAATGGACGTTTCCAATCATAAGTGAACATCGGACGCGACCATACATAGCGGCGCCCCTACACCTACACGTGTGGTCCACACATGCCATATTTTCCGCATAAAACGTCGTTTTGGGCTTGTAGGTACTTTTGCATAGCCAAGCCATAGTATTTTTGCACGTTGCCAAACCATGGTAAATTTCCATGGATGGAGTTTCCCTACTAGTGCGAGTACGAACCATTTTTACATTTTTATGTGGTGGGGCCCTCGATTTTTTTGTCATCCGGTTCCTTCGGTCATGACGAATAGATATCAGCTCGACCGAGCCGTACTCTACGGCCTAGCGCTCGTCGCCCTAATAGGTGTGGGCCGTGACCAATGGACGTTTTCAATCGTAAGTGAACATCGGACGCGACCATACATAGCGGCGTGTGGTCCACACATGCCATATTTTCCGCATAAAACGTCGTTTTGGGCTTGTAGGTACTTTTGCATAGCCAAGCCATAGTAATTTTTGCATGTTGCCAAACCATGGTAAATTTCCACGGATGGAGTTTCCCTACTAGTGCGAGTACGAACCATTTTTACATTTTTATGTGGTGGGGCCCTCGATTTTTTTGTCATCTGGTTCCTTCGGTCACGACGAATAGATATCAGCTCGACCGAGCCGTACTCTACGGCCTAGCGCTCGTCGCCCTAATAGGTGTGGGCCGTGACCAATGGATGTTTTCAATCGTAAGTGAACATCGGACGTGACCATACATAGCGGCGCCCTACACCTACCCGTGTGGTCCACACATGCCATATTTTCCGCATAAAACGTCGTTTTGGGCTTGTAGGTACTTTTGCATAGCCAAGCCATAGTAATTTTTGCACGTTGCCAAACCATGGTAAATTTCCACGGATGGAGTTTCCCTACTAGTGCGAGTACGAACCATTTTTACATTTTTATGTGGTGGGGCCCTCGATTTTTTTGTCATCCGGTTCCTTCGGTCACGACGAATAGATATCGCCCGACCGAGCCGTACTCTACGGCCTAGCGCTCATCGCCCTAATAGGTGTGGGCCGTGACCAATGGACGTTTGCAATCGTAAGTGAACATCGGACGCGACCATACATAGCGGCGCCCTACACCTACCCGTGTGGTCCACACATGCCATATTTTCCGCATAAAACGTCGATTTGGGCTTGTAGGTACTTTTGCTTAGCCAAGCCATAGTAATTTTGCACGTTGCCAAACCATGGTAAATTTCCACGGATGGAGTTTCCCTACTAGTGCGAGTACGAACCATTTTTACATTTTTATGTGGTGGGGCCCTCGATTTTTTTGTCATCCGGTTCCTTCGGTCACGACGAATAGATATCGGCCGACCGAGCCGTACTCTACGGCCTAGCGCTCATCGCCCTAATAGGTGTGGGCCGTGACCAATGGACGTTTGTAATCGTAAGTGAACATCGGACGCGACCATACATAGCGGCGCCCCTACACCTACCCGTGTGGTCCACACATGCCATATTTTCCGCATAAAACGTCGATTTGGGCTTGTAGGTACTTTTGCATAGCCAAGCCATAGTAATTTTGCACGTTGCCAAACCATGGTAAATTTCCACGGATGGAGTTTCCCTACTAGTGCGAGTACGAACCATTTTTACATTTTTATGTGGTGGGGCCCTCGATTTTTTTGTCATCGGTTCCTTCGGTCACGACGAATAGATATCAGCTCGACCGAGCAGTACTCTACGGCCTAGCGCTCATCGCCCTAATAGGTGTGGGCCATGACCAATGGACGTTTCCAATCATAAGTGAACATCGGACGCGACCATACATAGCGGCGCCCCTACACCTACCCGTGTGGTCCACACATGCCATATTTTCCGCATAAAACGTCGTTTTGGGCTTGTAGGTACTTTTGCATAGCCAAGCCATAGTAATTTTGCACGTTGCCAAACCATGGTAAATTTCCACGGATGGAGTTTCCCTACTAGTGCGAGTACGAACCATTTTTACATTTTTATGTGGTGGGGCCCTCGATTTTTTTGTCATCGGTTCCTTCGGTCATGACGAATAGATATCGCTCGACCGAGCCGTACTCTACGGCCTAGCGCTCGTCGCCCTAATAGGTGTGGGCCGTGACCAATGGACATTTTCAATCATAAGTGAACATCGGACGTGACCATACATAGCGGCGCCCCTACACCTACCCGTGTGGTCCACACATGCCATATTTTCCGCATAAAACATCGTTTTGGGCTTGTAGGTACTTTTGCATAGCCAAGCCATAGTAATTTTGCACGTTGCCAAACCATGGTAAATTTCCATGGATGGAGTTTCCCTACTAGTGCGAGTACGAACCATTTTTACATTTTTATGTGGTGGGCCCCTCGATTTTTTTGTCATCTGGTTCCTTCGGTCATGACGAATAGATATCCGCTCGACCGAGCAGTACTCTACGGCCTAGCGCTCGTCGCCCTAATAGGTGTGGGCCGTGACCAATGGGCGTTTGCAATCATAAGTGAACATCGGACGCGACCATACATAGCGGCGCCCCTACACCTACCCGTGTGGTCCACACATGCCATATTTTCCGCATAAAACGTCGTTTTGGGCTTGTAGGTACTTTTGCATAGCCAAGCCATAGTAATTTTTGCACGTTGCCAAACCATGGTAAATTTCCACGGATGGAGTTTCCCTACTAGTGCGAGTACGAACCATTTTTACATTTTTATGTGGTGGGGCCCTCGATTTTTTTGTCATCCGGTTCCTTCGGTCACGACGAATAGATATCGGCTCGACCGAGCCGTACTCTACGGCCTAGCGCTCGTCGCCCTAATAGGTGTGGGCCGTGACCAATGGACGTTTGCAATCGTAAGTGAACATCGGACGCGACCATACATAGCGGCGCCCCTACACCTACCCGTGTGGTCCACACATGCCATATTTTCCGCATAAAACGTCGTTTTGGGCTTGTAGGTACTTTTGCATAGCCAAGCCATAGTAATTTTTGCACGTTGCCAAACCATGGTAAATTTCCACGGATGGAGTTTCCCTACTAGTGCGAGTACGAACCATTTTTACATTTTTATGTGGTGGGGCCCTCGATTTTTTTGTCATCCGGTTCCTTCGGTCACGACGAATAGATATCGGCTCGACCGAGCCGTACTCTACGGCCTAGCGCTCGTCGCCCTAATAGGTGTGGGCCGTGACCAATGGACGTTTGCAATCGTAAGTGAACATCGGACGCGACCATACATAGCGGCGCCCTACACCTACCCGTGTGGTCCACACATGCCATATTTTCCGCATAAAACGTCGTTTTGGGCTTGTAGGTACTTTTGCATAGCCAAGCCATAGTAATTTTTGCACGTTGCCAAACCATGGTAAATTTCCACGGATGGAGTTTCCCTACTAGTGCGAGTACGAACCATTTTTACATTTTTATGTGGTGGGGCCCTCGATTTTTTTGTCATCTGGTTCCTTCGGTCACGACGAATAGATATCAGCTCGACCGAGCCGTACTCTACGGCCTAGCGCTCGTCGCCCTAATAGGTGTGGGCCATGACCAATGGACGTTTTCAATCGTAAGTGAACATCGGACATGACCATACATAGCGGCGCCCCTACACCTACCCGTGTGGTCCACACATGCCATATTTTCCGCGTAAAACGTCGTTTTGGGCTTGTAGGTACTTTTGCATAGCCAAGCCATAGTAATTTTGCACGCTGCCAAACCATGGTAAATTTCCACGGATGGAGTTTCCCTACTAGTGCGAGTACGAACCATTTTTACATTTTTATGTGGTGGGGCCCTCGATTTTTTTGTCATCTGGTTCCTTCGGTCACGACGAATAGATATCAGCTCGACCGAGCCGTACTCTACGGCCTAGCGCTCGTCGCCCTAATAGGTGTGGGCCATGACCAATGGACGTTTGTAATCGTAAGTGAACATCGGACGCGACCATACATAGCGGTACACCTACCCGTGTGGTCCACACATGCCATATTTTCCGCATAAAACGTTGTTTTGGGCTTGTAGGTACTTTTGCATAGCCAAGCCATAGTAATTTTTGCACGTTGCCAAACCATGGTAAATTTCCACGGATGGAGTTTCCCTACTAGTGCGAGTACGAACCATTTTTACATTTTTATGTGGTGGGGCCCTCGATTTTTTTGTCATCTAGTTCCTTCGGTCACGACGAATAGATATCCGCTCGACCGAGCCGTACTCTACGGCCTAGCGCTCGTCGCCCTAATAGGTGTGGGCCGTGACCAATGGACGTTTTCAATCGTAAGTGAACATCGGACGCGACCATACATAGCGGCGCCCCTACACCTACCCGTGTGGTCCACACATGCCATATTTTCCGCATAAAACGTCGTTTTGGGCTTGTAGGTACTTTTGCATAGCCAAGCCATAGTAATTTTGCTCGTTGCCAAACCATGGTAAATTTCCACGGATGGAGTTTCCCTACTAGTGCGAGTATGAACCATTTTTACATTTTTATGTGGTGGGGCCCTCGATTTTTTTGTCATCCGGTTCCTTCGGTCACGACGAATAGATATCAGCTCGACCGAGCCGTACTCTACGGCCTAGCGCTCATCGCCCTAATAGGTGTGGGCCGTGACCAATGGACGTTTGCAATCGTAAGTGAACATCGGACGCGACCATACATAGCGGCGCCCCTACACCTACCCGTGTGGTCCACACATGCCATATTTTCCGCATAAAACGTCGTTTTGGGCTTGTAGGTACTTTTGCATAGCCAAGCCATAGTAATTTTTGCACGTTGCCAAACCATGGTAAATTTCCACGGATGGAGTTTCCCTACTAGTGCGAGTACGAACCATTTTTACATTTTTATGTGGTGGGGCCCTCGATTTTTTTGTCATCTGGTTCCTTCGGTCACGACGAATAGATATCAGCTCGATCGAGCCGTACTCTACGGCCTAGCGCTCGTCGCCCTAATAGGTGTGGGCCGTGACCAATGGACGTTTGCAATCATAAGTGAACATCGGACGCGACCATACATAGCGGCGCCCCTACACCTACCCGTGTGGTCCACACATGCCATATTTTCCGCATAAAACGTCGTTTTGGGCTTGTAGGTACTTTTGCATAGCCAAGCCATAGTAATTTTTGCACGTTGCCAAACCATGGTAAATTTCCACGGATGGAGTTTCCCTACTAGTGCGAGTACGAACCATTTTTACATTTTTATGTGGTGGGGCCCTCGATTTTTTTGTCATCCGGTTCCTTCGGTCACGACGAATAGATATCGGCTCGACCGAGCCGTACTCTACGGCCTAGCGCTCGTCGCCCTAATAGGTGTGGGCCGTGACCAATGGACGTTTTGCAATCGTAAGTGAACATCGGACGCGACCATACATAGCGGCGCCCCTACACCTACCCGTGTGGTCCACACATGCCATATTTTCCGCATAAAACGTCGTTTTGGGCTTGTAGGTACTTTTGCATAGCCAAGCCATAGTAATTTTGCACGTTGCCAAACCATGGTAAATTTCCACGGATGGAGTTTCCCTACTAGTGCGAGTACGAACCATTTTTACATTTTTATGTGGTGGGGCCCTCGATTTTTTTGTCATCTGGTTCCTTCGGTCACGACGAATAGATATCAGCTCGACCGAGCCGTACTCTACGGCCTAGCGCTCGTCGCCCTAATAGGTGTGGGCCATGACCAATGGACGTTTGCAATCGTAAGTGAACATCGGACGCGACCATACATAGCGGCGCCCCTACACCTACCCGTGTGGTCCACACATGCCATATTTTCCGCATAAAACGTCGTTTTGGGCTTGTAGGTACTTTTGCATAGCCAAGCCATAGTAATTTTGCACGTTGCCAAACCATGGTAAATTTCCACGGATGGAGTTTCCCTACTAGTGCGAGTACGAACCATTTTTACATTTTTATGTGGTGGGGCCCTCGATTTTTTTGTCATCGGTTCCTTCGGTCACGACAAATAGATATCGGCCGAGCCGGCTCGGCCGAGCCGTTGCTAATAGGTGTACTCTATCGTAAGTGAACATCGGCCTAGCGCTCGTCGCCCTAATAGGTGTGGGCCATGACCAATGGACGTTTTCAATCGTAAGTGAACATCGGACGCGACCATACATAGCGGCGCCCCTACACCTACCCGTGTGGTCCACACATGCCATATTTTCCGCATAAAACGTCGTTTTGGGCTTGTAGGTACTTTTGCATAGCCAAGCCATAGTAATTTTGCACGTTGCCAAACCATGGTAAATTTCCACGGATGGAGTTTCCCTACTAGTGCGAGTACGAACCATTTTTACATTTTTATGTGGTGGGGCCCTCGATTTTTTTGTCATCTAGTTCCTTCGGTCACGACGAATAGATATCAGCTCGACCGAGCCGTACTCTACGGCCTAGCGCTCGTCGCCCTAATAGGTGTGGGCCATGACCAATGGACGTTTGCAATCATAAGTGAACATCGGACGCGACCATACATAGCGGCGCCCCTACACCTACCCGTGTGGTCCACACATGCCATATTTTCCGCATAAAACGTCGTTTTGGGCTTGTAGGTACTTTTGCATAGCCAAGCCATAGTAATTTTTGCACGTTGCCAAACCATGGTAAATTTCCACGGATGGAGTTTCCCTACTAGTGCGAGTACGAACCATTTTTACATTTTTATGTGGTGGGGCCCTCGATTTTTTTGTCATCGGTTCCTTCGGTCACGACGAATAGATATCGGCTCGGACCGAGCCGTACTCTACGGCCTAGCGCTCGTCGCCCTAATAGGTGTGGGCCATGACCAATGGACGTTTGCAATCATAAGTGAACATCGGACGCGACCATACATAGCGGCGCCCTACACCTACCCGTGTGGTCCACACATGCCATATTTTCCGCATAAAACGTCGTTTTGGGCTTGTAGGTACTTTTGCATAGCCAAGCCATAGTAATTTTGCACGTTGCCAAACCATGGTAAATTTCCACGGATGGAGTTTCCCTACTAGTGCGAGTACGAACCATTTTTACATTTTTATGTGGTGGGGCCCTCGATTTTTTTGTCATCCGGTTCCTTCGGTCACGACGAATAGATATCCGCTCGACCGAGCCGTACTCTACGGCCTAGCGCTCGTCGCCCTAATAGGTGTGGGCCGTGACCAATGGACGTTTGCAATCGTAAGTGAACATCGGACGCGACCATACATAGCGGCGCCCCTACACCTACCCGTGTGGTCCACACATGCCATATTTTCCGCATAAAACGTCGTTTTGGGCTTGTAGGTACTTTTGCATAGCCAAGCCATAGTAATTTTTGCACGTTGCCAAACCATGGTAAATTTCCACGGATGGAGTTTCCCTACTAGTGCGAGTACAAACCATTTTTACATTTTTATGTGGTGGGGCCCTCGATTTTTTTGTCATCCGGTTCCTTCGGTCACGACGAATAGATATCAGCTCGACCGAGCCGTACTCTACGGCCTAGCGCTCGTCGCCCTAATAGGTGTGGGCCGTGACCAATGGACGTTTGCAATCGTAAGTGAACATCGGACGCGACCATACATAGCGGCGCCCCTACACCTACCCGTGTGGTCCACACATGCCATATTTTCCGCATAAAACGTCGTTTTGGGCTTGTAGGTACTTTTGCATAGCCAAGCCATAGTAATTTTGCACGTTGCCAAACCATGGTAAATTTCCATGGATGGAGTTTCCCTACTAGTGCGAGTACGAACCATTTTTACATTTTTATGTGGTGGGGCCCTCGATTTTTTTGTCATCCGGTTCCTTCGGTCACGACAAATAGATATCAGCTCGACCGAGCCGTACTCTACGGCCTAGCGCTCGTCGCCCTAATAGGTGTGGGCCATGACCAATGGACGTTTTCAATCGTAAGTGAACATCGGACAAGACCATACATAGCGGCGCCCTACACCTACCCGTGTGGTCCACACATGCCATATTTTCCGCATAAAACGTCGTTTTGGGCTTGTAGGTACTTTTGCATAGCCAAGCCATAGTAATTTTGCACGTTGCCAAACCATGGTAAATTTCCACGGATGGAGTTTCCCTACTAGTGCGAGTACGAACCATTTTTACATTTTTATGTGGTGGGGCCCTCGATTTTTTTGTCATCCGGTTCCTTCGGTCACGACGAATAGATATCAGCTCGACCGAGCCGTACTCTACGGCCTAGCGCTCGTCGCCCTAATAGGTGTGGGCCGTGACCAATGGACGTTTGTAATCGTAAGTGAACATCGGATGCGACCATACATAGCGGCGCCCCTACACCTACCCGTGTGGTCCACACATGCCATATTTTCCGCATAAAACGTCGTTTTGGGCTTGTAGGTAATTTTGCATAGCCAAGCCATAGTAATTTTGCACGCTGCCAAACCATGGTAAATTTCCACGGATGGAGTTTCCCTACTAGTGCGAGTATGAACCATTTTTACATTTTTATGTGGTGGGGCCCTCGATTTTTTTGTCATCCGGTTCCTTGGTCACGACGAATAGATATCCGCTCGACCGAGCAGTACTCTACGGCCTAGCACTCGTCACCCTAATAGGTGTGGGCCGTGACCAATGGACGTTTGCAATCGTAAGTGAACATCGGACGCGACCATACATAGCGGCGCCCCTACACCTACCCGTGTGGACCACACATGCCATATTTTCCGCATAAAACGTCGTTTTGGGCTTGTAGGTACTTTTGCATAGCCAAGCCATAGTAATTTTGCACGCTGCCAAACCATGGTAAATTTCCACGGATGGAGTTTCCCTACTAGTGCGAGTACGAACCATTTTTACATTTTTATGTGGTGGGGCCCTCGATTTTTTTGTCATCTGGTTCCTTCGGTCACGACGAATAGATATCAGCTCGACCGAGCCGTACTCTACGGCCTAGCGCTCGTCGCCCTAATAGGTGTGGGCCGTGACCAATGGACGTTTTCAATCGTAAGTGAACATCGGACGTGACCATACATAGCGGCGCCCCTACACCTACCGTGTGGTCCACACATGCCATATTTTCCGCATAAAACGTCGTTTTGGGCTTGTAGGTACTTTTGCATAGCCAAGCCATAGTAATTTTTGCACGTTGCCAAACCATGGTAAATTTCCACGGATGGAGTTTCCCTACTAGTGCGAGTACGAACCATTTTTACATTTTTATGTGGTGGGCCCTCGATTTTTTTGTCATCTGGTTCCTTCGGTCACGACGAATAGATATCAGCTCGACCGAGCCGTACTCTACGGCCTAGCGCTCATCGCCCTAATAGGTGTGGGCCATGACCAATGGACGTTTGCAATCGTAAGTGAACATCGGACGCGACCATACCTACCGTGTGGTCCACACATGCCATATTTTCCGCATAAAACGTCGTTTTGGGCTTGTAGGTACTTTTGCATAGCCAAGCCATAGTAATTTTGCACGCTGCCAAACCATGGTAAATTTCCACGGATGGAGTTTCCCTACTAGTGCGAGTACGAACCATTTTTACATTTTTATGTGGTGGGGCCCTCGATTTTTTTGTCATCCGGTTCCTTCGGTCACGATGAATAGATATCAGCTCGACCGAGCCGTACTCTACGGCCTAGCGCTCGTCGCCCTAATAGGTGTGGGCCATGACCAATGGACGTTTTCAATCGTAAGTGAACATCGGACGCGACCATACATAGCGGCGCCCTACACCTACCCGTGTGGTCCACACATGCCATATTTTCCGCATAAAACGTCGTTTTGGGCTTGTAGGTACTTTTGCATAGCCAAGCCATAGTAATTTTGCACGTTGCCAAACCATGGTAAATTTCCACGGATGGAGTTTCCCTACTAGTGCGAGTACGAACCATTTTTACATTTTTATGTGGTGGGGCCCTCGATTTTTTTGTCATCCGGTTCCTTCGGTCACGACGAATAGATATCAGCTCGACCGAGCCGTACTCTACGGCCTAGCGCTCGTCGCCCTAATAGGTGTGGGCCGTGACCAATGGACGTTTGCAATCGTAAGTGAACATCGGACGTGACCATACATAGCGGCGCCCCTACACCTACCCGTGTGGTCCACACATGCCATATTTTCCGCATAAAACGTCGTTTTGGGCTTGTAGGTACTTTTGCATAGCCAAGCCATAGTAATTTTGCACGTTGCCAAACCATGGTAAATTTCCACGGATGGAGTTTCCCTACTAGTGCGAGTACGAACCATTTTTACATTTTTATGTGGTGGGGCCCTCGATTTTTTTGTCATCGGTTCCTTCGGTCACGACGAATAGATATCAGCTCGACCGAGCCGTACTCTACGGCCTAGCGCTCGTCGCCCTAATAGGTGTGGGCCGTGACCAATGGACGTTTTCAATCGTAAGTGAACATCGGACGCGACCATACATAGCGGCGCCCCTACACCTACCCGTGTGGTCCACACATGCCATATTTTCCGCATAAAACGTCGTTTTGGGCTTGTAGGTACTTTTGCATAGCCAAGCCATAGTAATTTTGCACGTTGCCAAACCATGGTAAATTTCCACGGATGGAGTTTCCCTACTAGTGCGAGTACGAACCATTTTTACATTTTTATGTGGTGGGGCCCTCGATTTTTTTGTCATCCGGTTCCTTCGGTCATGACGAATAGATATCATCTCGACCGAGCCGTACTCTACGGCCTAGCGCTCGTCGCCCTAATAGGTGTGGGCCGTGACCAATGGACGTTTGCAATCGTAAGTGAACATCGGATGCGACCATACATAGCGGCGCCCCTACACCTACCCGTGTGGTCCACACATGCCATATTTTCCGCATAAAACGTCGTTTTGGGCTTGTAGGTACTTTTGCATAGCCAAGCCATAGTAATTTTGCACGCTGCCAAACCATGGTAAATTTCCACGGATGGAGTTTCCCTACTAGTGCGAGTACGAACCATTTTTACATTTTTATGTGGTGGGGCCCTCGATTTTTTTGTCATCCGGTTCCTTCGGTCATGATGAATAGATATCCGCTCGACCGAGCCGTACTCTACGGCCTAGCGCTCGTCGCCCTAATAGGTGTGGGCCGTGACCAATGGACGTTTTGCAATCGTAAGTGAACATCGGACGTGACCATACATAGCGGCGCCCCTACACCTACCCGTGTGGTCCACACATGCCATATTTTCCGCATAAAACGTCGTTTTGGGCTTGTAGGTACTTTTGCATAGCCAAGCCATAGTAATTTTGCACGTTGCCAAACCATGGTAAATTTCCATGGATGGAGTTTCCCTACTAGTGCGAGTACGAACCATTTTTACATTTTTATGTGGTGGGGCCCTCGATTTTTTTGTCATCTGGTTCCTTCGGTCACGACGAATAGATATCAGCTCGACCGAGCCGTACTCTACGGCCTAGCGCTCGTCGCCCTAATAGGTGTGGGCCGTGACCAATGGACGTTTGCAATCGTAAGTGAACATCGGACGTGACCATACATAGCGGCGCCCTACACCTACCCGTGTGGTCCACACATGCCATATTTTCCGCATAAAACGTCGTTTTGGGCTTGTAGGTACTTTTGCATAGCCAAGCCATAGTAATTTTGCACGCGCGCCAAACCATGGTAAATTTCCACGGATGGAGTTTCCCTACTAGTGCGAGTACGAACCATTTTTACATTTTTATGTGGTGGGGCCCTCGATTTTTTTGTCATCCGGTTCCTTCGGTCACGACGAATAGATATCGCTCGACCGAGCCGTACTCTACGGCCTAGCGCTCGTCGCCCTAATAGGTGTGGGCCGTGACCAATGGACGTTTGCAATCGTAAGTGAACATCGGACGCGACCATACATAGCGGCGCCCCTACACCTACCCGTGTGGTCCACACATGCCATATTTTCCGCATAAAACGTCGTTTTGGGCTTGTAGGTACTTTTGCATAGCCAAGCCATAGTAATTTTGCATGTTGCCAAACCATGGTAAATTTCCACGGATGGAGTTTCCCTACTAGTGCGAGTACGAACCATTTTTACATTTTTATGTGGTGGGGCCCTCGATTTTTTTGTCATCCGGTTCCTTCGGTCATGATGAATAGATATCCGCTCGACCGAGCAGTACTCTACGGCCTAGCGCTCGTCACCCTAATAGGTGTGGGCCGTGACCAATGGACGTTTGCAATCGTAAGTGAACATCGGACGCGACCATACATAGCGGCGCCCCTACACCTACCCGTGTGGTCCACACATGCCATATTTTCCGCATAAAACGTCGTTTTGGGCTTGTAGGTACTTTTGCATAGCCAAGCCATAGTAATTTTTGCACGTTGCCAAACCATGGTAAATTTCCACGGATGGAGTTTCCCTACTAGTGCGAGTACGAACCATTTTTACATTTTTATGTGGTGGGGCCCTCGATTTTTTTGTCATCTGGTTCCTTCGGTCACGACGAATAGATATCAGCTCGACCGAGCCGTACTCTACGGCCTAGCGCTCGTCGCCCTAATAGGTGTGGGCCGTGACCAATGGACGTTTGTAATCGTAAGTGAACATCGGACGTGACCATACATAGCGGCGCCCCTACACCTACCCGTGTGGTCCACACATGCCATATTTTCCGCATAAAACGTCGTTTTGGGCTTGTAGGTACTTTTGCATAGCCAAGCCATAGTAATTTTGCACGCTGCCAAACCATGGTAAATTTCCACGGATGGAGTTTCCCTACTAGTGCGAGTACGAACCATTTTTACATTTTTATGTGGTGGGGCCCTCGATTTTTTTGTCATCTAGTTCCTTCGGTCACGACGAATAGATATCAGCTCGACCGAGCCGTACTCTACGGCCTAGCGCTCGTCGCCCTAATAGGTGTGGGCCGTGACCAATGGACGTTTGCAATCGTAAGTGAACATCGGACGCGACCATACATAGCGGCGCCCTACACCTACCCGTGTGGTCCACACATGCCATATTTTCCGCATAAAACGTCGTTTTGGGCTTGTAGGTACTTTTGCATAGCCAAGCCATAGTAATTTTGCACGTTGCCAAACCATGGTAAATTTCCATGGATGGAGTTTCCCTACTAGTGCGAGTACGAACCATTTTTACATTTTTATGTGGTGGGGCCCTCGATTTTTTTGTCATCGGTTCCTTCGGTCACGACGAATAGATATCGCTCGACCGAGCCGTACTCTACGGCCTAGCGCTCATCGCCCTAATAGGTGTGGGCCGTGACCAATGGATGTTTTCAATCGTAAGTGAACATCGGACGCGACCATACATAGCGGCGCCCTACACCTACCCGTGTGGTCCACACATGCCATATTTTCCGCATAAAACGTCGTTTTGGGCTTGTAGGTACTTTTGCATAGCCAAGCCATAGTAATTTTGCACGTTGCCAAACCATGGTAAATTTCCACGGATGGAGTTTCCCTACTAGTGCGAGTACGAACCATTTTTACATTTTTATGTGGTGGGGCCCTCGATTTTTTTGTCATCCGGTTCCTTCGGTCACGACGAATAGATATCGCTCGACCGAGCCGTACTCTACGGCCTAGCGCTCGTCGCCCTAATAGGTGTGGGCCGTGACCAATGGACGTTTGCAATCATAAGTGAACATCGGACGCGACCATACATAGCGGCGCCCTACACCTACCCGTGTGGTCCACACATGCCATATTTTCCGCATAAAACGTCGTTTTGGGCTTGTAGGTACTTTTGCATAGCCAAGCCATAGTAATTTTGCACGTTGCCAAACCATGGTAAATTTCCACGGATGGAGTTTCCCTACTAGTGCGAGTACGAACCATTTTTACATTTTTATGTGGTGGGGCCCTCGATTTTTTTGTCATCCGGTTCCTTCGGTCACGACGAATAGATATCGCTCGACCGAGCCGTACTCTACGGCCTAGCACTCGTCGCCCTAATAGGTGTGGGCCGTGACCAATGGACGTTTTCAATCGTAAGTGAACATCGGACATGACCATACATAGCGCGCCCCTACACCTACCCGTGTGGTCCACACATGCCATATTTTCCGCATAAAACGTCGTTTTGGGCTTGTAGGTACTTTTGCATAGCCAAGCCATAGTAATTTTGCATTTTTGCCAAACCATGGTAAATTTCCACGGATGGAGTTTCCCTACTAGTGCGAGTACGAACCATTTTTACATTTTTATGTGGTGGGGCCCTCGATTTTTTTGTCATCCGGTTCCTTCGGTCACGACGAATAGATATCGCTCGACCGAGCCGTACTCTACGGCCTAGCGCTCGTCGCCCTAATAGGTGTGGGCCGTGACCAATGGACGTTTTCAATCGTAAGTGAACATCGGACGCGACCATACATAGCGGCGCCCTACACCTACCCGTGTGGTCCACACATGCCATATTTTCCGCATAAAACGTCGTTTTGGGCTTGTAGGTACTTTTGCATAGCCAAGCCATAGTAATTTTGCACGCTGCCAAACCATGGTAAATTTCCACGGATGGAGTTTCCCTACTAGTGCGAGTACGAACCATTTTTACATTTTTATGTGGTGGGGCCCTCGATTTTTTTGTCATCTGGTTCCTTCGGTCACGACGAATAGATATCATCTCGACCGAGCCGTACTCTACGGCCTAGCGCTCGTCGCCCTAATAGGTGTGGGTCGTGACCAATGGACGTTTGCAATCGTAAGTGAACATCGGATGCGACCATACATAGCGGCGCCCCTACACCTACCCGTGTGGTCCACACATGCCATATTTTCCGCATAAAACGTCGTTTTGGGCTTGTAGGTACTTTTGCTTAGCCAAGCCATAGTAATTTTTGCACGTTGCCAAACCATGGTAAATTTCCACGGATGGAGTTTCCCTACTAGTGCGAGTACGAACCATTTTTACATTTTTATGTGGTGGGGCCCTCGATTTTTTTGTCATCTGGTTCCTTCGGTCACGATGAATAGATATCAGCTCGACCGAGCCGTACTCTACGGCCTAGCGCTCGTCGCCCTAATAGGTGTGGGCCGTGACCAATGGACGTTTTCAATCGTAAGTGAACATCGGACGCGACCATACATAGCGGCGCCCCTACACCTACCCGTGTGGTCCACACATGCCATATTTTCCGCATAAAACGTCGTTGTGGGCTTGTAGGTACTTTTGCATAGCCAAGCCATAGTAATTTTGCACGCTGCCAAACCATGGTAAATTTCCATGGATGGAGTTTCCCTACTAGTGCGAGTACGAACCATTTTTACATTTTTATGTGGTGGGGCCCTCGATTTTTTTTGTCATCTGGTTCCTTCGGTCACGACGAATAGATATCAGCTCGACCGAGCCGTACTCTACGGCCTAGCGCTCGTCGCCCTAATAGGTGTGGGCCGTGACCAATGGACGTTTTCAATCGTAAGTGAACATCGGACGCGACCATACATAGCGGCGCCCCTACACCTACCCGTGTGGTCCACACATGCCATATTTTCCGCATAAAACGTCGTTTTGGGCTTGTAGGTACTTTTGCATAGCCAAGCCATAGTAATTTTTGCACGTTGCCAAACCATGGTAAATTTCCATGGATGGAGTTTCCCTACTAGTGCGAGTACGAACCATTTTTACATTTTTATGTGGTGGGGCCCTCGATTTTTTTGTCATCTGGTTCCTTCGGTCACGACGAATAGAGATCAGCTCGACCGAGCCGTACTCTACGGCCTAGCGCTCGTTGCCCTAATAGGTGTGGGCCGTGACCAATGGACGTTTTCAATCGTAAGTGAACATCGGACGCGACCATACATAGCGGCGCCCCTACACCTACCCGTGTGGTCCACACATGCCATATTTTCCGCATAAAACGTCGTTTTGGGCTTGTAGGTACTTTTGCATAGCCAAGCCATAGTAATTTTGCACGCTGCCAAACCATGGTAAATTTCCACGGATGGAGTTTCCCTACTAGTGCGAGTACGAACCATTTTTACATTTTTATGTGGTGGGGCCCTCGATTTTTTTGTCATCTGGTTCCTTCGGTCACGACGAATAGATATCAGCTCGACCGAGCCGTACTCTACGGCCTAGCGCTCGTCGCCCTAATAGGTGTGGGCCGTGACCAATGGACGTTTGCAATCGTAAGTGAACATCGGACGCGACCATACATAGCGGCGCCCCTACACCTACCCGTGTGGTCCACACATGCCATATTTTCCGCATAAAACGTCGTTTTGGGCTTGTAGGTACTTTTGCATAGCCAAGCCATAGTAATTTTGCACGTTGCCAAACCATGGTAAATTTCCACGGATGGAGTTTCCCTACTAGTGCGAGTACGAACCATTTTTACATTTTTATGTGGTGGGGCCCTCGATTTTTTTGTCATCCGGTTCCTTCGGTCACGACGAATAGATATCGCTCGACCGAGCCGTACTCTACGGCCTAGCGCTCGTCGCCCTAATAGGTGTGGGCCGTGACCAATGGACGTTTTCAATCGTAAGTGAACATCGGACGCGACCATACATAGCGGCGCCCCTACACCTACCCGTGTGGTCCACACATGCCATATTTTCCGCATAAAACGTCGTTTTGGGCTTGTAGGTACTTTTGCATAGCCAAGCCATAGTAATTTTTGCACGTTGCCAAACCATGGTAAATTTCCACGGATGGAGTTTCCCTACTGTTAACACCAAAATTTGGACAGCTGAGAAATATAATTGGCAAGAAATGGCTCGAGGCTTAACATCCAAAAAGCAAGAGAAGATAGAAGAGAAAAGAAGACATGCATACGCCTATGGCACCAGACTCACGTAATCAGTTATCTAATATGCCGTGCATGGCAGCCAATTGCCATATTTGGCCATGTCTATCTCTGTTCGGTTGGTTTGGTACACTAATATATGCTATTAAGCGATGGAAGAGAGAGCCGGCCCGAAGTATATATTTTGATATATAAAGGAGGAGATTGATGTCCCGCAGCTCATCCCGTGTGAAAATAAGAAGAAAAGGAACACATATCCAGACTCCAAGTATATCACATTGGTTGCATGTATATGGCGTACTTGCATGAAGGCAAAGAAGGAATGTTACATGCGTACATGCAAGGAGAAGAGATTTGCTTCAATTGGGGCACGTATCGCCTGTCCATATATGACCAAAGGAAAAGGAGATTATTTGTTTGGCTCGGTCAAAAGAAGGAAGTTATATTCGTATCTTGGAATCCAAAAGATCACGTACGCAATCAAAAGATAATGGCATGCACACGAGATCTTGACCTGTGCTACGTGTCTTATTTGGACGGCAACATCTGAATGATGTACAAGGACACATATCCGTGCATGTGCAAAACCAGCGAGGCGTCATATTCCCCGAAGCAACAGGAGGATACGCGTCCGCCAAGGCAGCTTTATCGGTAAAGGATTCTGCGTCAAGAAGTCAGGGTCCGTGTACCTTAATATTTCAATTTATTTAGATATTTTCCTTAGGCAAGTCTTGTACGACGGTCGTCAGCCCAGGGTATAAATATAAATCCCTGACTATTGTAAAGGAGGTTCACAACCAATTCAATACAACCGGCTACGTGCCACCCTTCGAGTCCTTTAGTCGTGTCGTCGAGTTCTTCGAGAGGGCCAATCGATCCGTCGACCTCCGTAAGTCCCGGCAACCTTGCTATCATGTCTAGTATCGTGCGGCGGATTTAGATGTGATGCAAGTAGTCTCATCCGTTTTGCTTAGTATCGTGCGGCGGATTTAAGCTTAATGATGGGAAGTTTTTGCTTGTGCCTTGTATCGTGCGGCGGATTAAGACATGAGTAAAGATAGTTATCGGCTCTTTTAGATTTGGCAAGATCTAATAGATTCATTAAGTTATCACGTGTTGCATATTTTATTTAATGTTTATTTATTTGCAACACTATTTTGCCCAATCTAGATTGATGCTCTTTTCGGCTTTTTGATCATAATCTCATGTTTATTCAATATCAAGTAGATCAATTTCATATAGCTGAATTAGATCGATCTAGATTGTTACGTGTTGTGGGTTCATTCACGTTAGATGTAGATAAGCCTTGACAGGACCGGGTACCGTGCGGCAGATGCAGGTCTTTGGGTTACTCTAGAGCTAGTCATCCGGTGGACTAGAGATCGGTTTAATCTGATAGGTTTCTTTTACATGTTACATGTTTGTTCCTTCTTCATGGACCCCGATTCGGCAATCTTGCCGATATGGTTATGCTTATACATGTAGCGAGTATTTATAGATCTCGTTAGGTAATTACGTGCTTTTAGCTCTTTATTGTTAGATTGTATCATGCGGTGGATTGATCGCGGTAGTAAGGAGTGGCGTAAATTCATAGTGAGTGGTATCATGCGGTGGATTAGCTTGCTTGGGTTTATGCTCGACGGGTTTATGAAGGCTAGACGTGCGAGACTAGTTGGAGTGGCCTATGCATGTGTTATTTAGTAGATTTATATTTATAAGTTACTTATCCTTAATTATTAGTGCTTGATGATGCTTTAAACCGAGATGTAGTTTGATATGCTTTAATGATTTAATCTTGTTCAAACATGTCTTCGTTTACACGCATTCGGCGTAGTTCAGCTTTATTCATGTCGGTCATATCATATTAGCCGAATGAATTGCAAACTTGTTGCGAGATAGCTTCTATAGCTATATGTCGTCGTAAGTGGCTTCAGGGCTGTAAAGATGGAACTGTCTGGTCTCACCCAGCACGTTCCAGTTATGATTTTACCGTTTTATCCCTTGTCGACTTTCAGGTCAAATCGACTGGCACGCTTCCGGATTCAGACGCCCGGGCACCCGATTGAAGCTAGGCTTTCCGGCTTGCTGTGTGTGAGACACAGTGCGCCACATTTTGTGTCAACACACATTTTGGCACGCCCGGTGGGACACACACATTTTGATCGGAAGTCAGATCCTCTTCAAATACTTATCACTTTCTAGATCACTATGGAGATGCCATTCGAACTTTTATTTTCGACGAGGTTCGGCCAAAAGAAGCAACAAAGATGAAGAGCAATTTTTAGAAAATCAGTTTGATGGCCGATATCATCAAGGATGAGTCGAATCCGAAGCAACACGTCAATGCCAAGAAAAGATCCAAGATAGAAATATTGATTATTTCAGTAAAGATTGGATTGGAGGATATAATTATTGCATCGTCCATATTGATGAGATTGCCACCACATGAAGCTTGCGGGCCAATCATTCGTACGTGCCATCCGCATGATACTTGGATATGGCATATGGTGACACGTTGACACTATGATGGATAAAGAGATTTAAAAGCTGCTGCTCTTATATTCCATTGCTAGGAGAATATGGCATCGGCTAAACATAGGGCGACATGCATGCCGTATATTTATCAAGGAGATAAAGATAGACAGTTAACGCATATGCATACGAGGCCGGGAGATCGTTCTTTGAGACAAATATCAAGCAAGCGTCGGCCAAAGAGATCGGAGCAATGGTGAACAAAACATACTATTTATTATTAGCCAATGGGTAATTATGCCAATACATTTGTGGAGCCATCGGTTCGAAGACATCTAGCGATTCCCGAGAAGACTTGGCCAATTCATGAGAAGCAAATTCAGAAGTCTATCAAGAAGACTATTCAAGTAGGAATCGGCTACTTCCTTCCCTTCGGGTATTCATCTTCCAGTCATCTTCTACCACCGGCTATTGGAAATATCAAATTGATACTTGGGCCGATGGTAGTGATAGTGCAAATACACTTGTCAACCATCCGCAAGCCGAATATGACAGTCACTACTTGAATTTATTCATGATGAGTATTGATCAAAGAAAGAATATCGGCTATAAAGAATTTCTAGTCATAATATTAAAAGCATGTTCAGAGAGTCTGCGACATACGCCAGAGCCCATGATGAATACGGAAATTTGGAAGGGTTTATGAGAAAATAATATGCTCATGGATGATTAATATGTTCGGCCGCGCAATGATTTAGGATCGACAACAATAGAGGCATATTATCCAACAAGATTAGCGTCGGGCCGAGGTATTGTATTATTCATGCATCACGACCGCTTTGGAGTTCCGGGAATATCACTTGCACAAGTTTTGGAAAGGAGTGCTTGATACCGTATAAACATCCACTAAGTAGTCAGAGCATATACACGAAGCCGTATGGATACTAGTATGGGTCAAAAAGATGGATAGCCGATAGTCGAGAAAAGGAATCGGCTATTGAACAAAATAATCGGCTAATCGAGGAAGAAATCAGCTATTCGACCCAAAGCCGATGGTACACAAAGCCGATAAAAGACGATGAGATCATTTTCCACGTGCAACCGGGAATCGGGAATCCAAATGCATCACGTTAAATTGAACTCTATCTCTGTTACCCACTTCGATCAACTCCAAGAACAGATGAACGGAGATTGACCGGGAGATCGGTACGCGGTTCGGTTTTACGATTCAACCGATGCACCGGGAGACACGGCCCGACGACATAACATGGCGCGTAGACAAACCTCGGGGAAGAGAGTTCAAGATGCAAGGGTCTAAACGTGGAATCCAGATCCCTATGATCCTAGCATGAAGAAAAAACTAAAAGATTCGGGAAATTGGATATATCATGACGGGGGAGAAGACGGGATACATCTCCGGCTTATCGAGATATATGTTCATACCCGACCGATTGCTGCATTCGGCTATATATAAATAATTTAGTTGGTACGAGGACGACTCCAACAAGTACAGACGTGCCCGTATTGTGGAAAAAAGAAGAATCAGTTGTTGGATGGCGAAGATAAGAATCGGCTATTCGGGACACCCGACGTATAGCCGATGGTAACACAAAGTTGCCGATTATGATGGCCAAGGATCCAGGAGCCACATGGTAGTTGCATACGAACAAAGCTAGAATCCCTCGATCGGCCGTGATAAGAGTTGGAAGCAGGTTTGGCCATTCAAAAGGAAAGATCAGTTTTTTAAAGAAGACACATCAACTATTTGCAGCGAAATCGCCATGATAAAGTGGTCGATTGGCGATTCTATAATAAGGAAGTCTGGGGGGAATAAGCTGATCGGCTAATGACTCGTCACATCGGCTATTTGATCAAGCATATTTTCTACAGGAATTTAGAGTCGTAATATTTGGAGAAAAGTATGTTATGGGGACGGTTCTTCGACAAAATATTCGGCAGATGACGAAGCTTTGATCAGCAAGCATATATATGTGTGATATCTTGGGCAACCGCACGTGCACGCGGAGTTCGTTAGATGGATGCATACATGAATGCCATAATTGGACTTGGTTCGGTTCCGTCGGTTTTCCAGGATGCACCAGATGATTCGAGAGACGAGATTGTCATATCAAGATCCGATTGGGTTTTCTTTATTTGAAAGACATCTTTATGGTCTATCGGCATTACATTACGGACAATCAAGTTACAACTCAACACAAGTCTAGCTCAAGGGTCTCCAAAGTGGGTTTAAACGACCAAATATCTAGCTGCGGGTGCAACTCGTATGGTCGATCACAAAGGATACTCATCGGCTCACAAGGATGACCAGGATTATTTCAAGCCGATGGGAGTATACGGCCCGACAACAAGAGCAAAGCGAGAAGACATATACATATATGATTAGACGTGCGTGTTCAGTTTGCTAAGGATGCTCATGCGAGTATGGCCAATAATTAATATGTTTGGCCATCTACATTTGATAAGCCTCACGTTCAAAGTTAGCGAGATTACACAAGCAAAGGACACAGCGGAGGAAGCGTTGTGCATCACAAAAGGAATGTTGAATCCATGACGAGTATGAAGCACGCCTATTCGGAGTTGTGCAAAAGAAAAAAGAATACTACAGAAGTACGAGCACTAAAAAAAAATTCGGAGATCCAGTTTGGAGTTTGAGTGCGGACTAATCGGCAAAACCGAATCAATGATACAGGTCAATCGGCTATTTAGCTGATAGCCCGATCGGGAAAAGGAAAAGGGATAAGGTTGTTCGGCCAAGAGGAGTAAAGAAGAGCAAAACAATATTTTTTACAATTGGCCGATGACCTTCCAAAGAGTCAAGTATGATAGCTAATATCATCAACCATATGGTGGATAGATTCAACAATAGGTGCTTATTATCCTTTGGCAGGCGATGTAACAAAGTTATTCAGAAGACACCATTGCCAAAGATGATGGAACATGAACAATCGGGTACAGTCATCTAATTAAAGATAGCCGAATTAATTATTCTCCTTGTTGAGACTGATTAATTAATTCGGTTAATTGTTCAAGTTGATTTTGAGGGCATCACCGCATCAGTCTACCAGGGATTGCCATGACACCAAGTTTGTTGCTATGTGTGTAATCCACATGATGCTCGTTGTGGCATGCGCCAACACGTTGGCAGTATGGATGATGAGCACGCGAAGATGAAAAGTTGCCACTTTACTCCACCTGTCATGGGCATAAAGAGGGGCGCCGTAGGGCGCAAGTGTCCTAGTTGGGCCTTAAGCCCATTAGTGTTAATTAGTGTCTCTCTCAGTTATTTGTCTATAGGAATAGTACCATATTGTCTAGGCACAAGAGGTGTTAGTCCTATGTACCCTTTATATTCAGCCCATGGGGCACAATGGAAAGCAAGCAATGAATTATGAAGAAACAATCTAATCTCCCTCTCAAGCTCTTGGCATAGCATAAGGCCAACCTCTCAAGCTCTTGGCAAAGCATAAGGCCTAGTTATCCTAAGCTCTTGGCAAAGCATAAGGCCTAGTTATCCCCAATTATCCCCTAAATATCCATCCACATAACATCTGGTATCAGTTAGCCTTCGATCCTCCATCCACAGCCGCTACCGATCCTCTTCCACAAAAAAAAAAAAACAAAAATCCTCGATCCAGAGCCGTCGCGCCCCCACCACCCGCATCGTCCTCCTGCGCGGCTCGTCATCGCCACCTCTGCGCCGCCCGTGCATCCTCTGCGCCCGCGGCGCCCGCGAGGCCTCTGCGCCGCCACCCCACCACCACGGCGGGTCCCCTCCTCGGCTTCGCTCCGTCGCGAGCAGCCGTCTTCCCCGGCCGTCCCCGCATCATCCGCGTCGCCGTGTCCTCTCCGGCTGTCCGCGGTCTACGTGCTCTGCGCCTTCTGCGCCATCCGCGAGTCCTGCTCCAACGCCATGGGTGACGACCTCAAGGCTTCCATCGAGGCCCTCACCAAGGCCGTCGCCGCCACGCAGGCCATGGTCGAGGCCAACGCCAAGGCCATCGCCACCCTCACCAACGCCCGCGCCTCTCCACCGGGCACCGAGCACCACCAAGACCGACCGCCCAACCAATGGCGGTCCAATTTTCCGCGCTATGATGGCAAGACCGACCCACTCGTGTTCATCAATCGATGTGAGTACTTCTTCCTTCACCAAAGACATTATGGAAGAAGAGAAGGTCCGGATGGCCGGCCGCCATCTAGAGGAGAGCGCTAAGGTGTGGTACATCCAAGTCCAAGAGGACGAGGGTACGCCACAATGGCGCCGATTCTCGGAGCTGCTCCAACATCGTTTTGAGCCGCCCTCCGTCCTCTCGACGAGGTCGTGCCTTGCAACAAGCATGAGTTCTACGGTTGACTCTCGGGATCCTCTTGACGCCGTGCTTCCACACGAAGGCATCCCGATAGCGCCGCCACAGTCCGGGGCCCCTACGGCTCTTACCATAGCGCTCGGGGCCTCTCCAGCGGCTCTTACCATAGCGCTCGGGGCCTCTCCAGCGGACGCCCTACCGCCTGTGGATCAAAGCAACAAGTTGCTGCCGCCTTTGCAAGTGCAACCAGATCCACTACAGCCCACAAACAGGCCGGTATTACCTGTTTTCATCATCAACGGGACCAAGGAACGGGAACATCGCGGCTACTATCCCACGATGGATTGGATGGCGCCTCCCTCTACCGATCATGTCTCTCGCACGACACCTTTGTGTAGGCAAGTTTCTGGGATTCAATTTCAGGATCCAAGACAAGGCAGGAAGGGCATTCAGGTGGTCCGGTATGTTGCTCCAGTACGATACAGAAGACGGTGCCATCAAACTATCCAGCTCGAGGGCGAGCTGGGTCTCCGAGGGCGGGGGAGATGTCATGGGCATAAAGAGGGGCGCCGTAGGGCGCAAGTGTCCTAGTTGGGCCTTAAGCCCATTAGTGTTAATTAGTGTCTCTCTCAGTTATTTGTCTATAGGAATAGTACCATATTGTCTAGGCACAAGAGGTGTTAGTCCTATGTACCCTTTATATTCAGCCCATGGGGCACAATGGAAAGCAAGCAATGAATTATGAAGAAACAATCTAATCTCCCTCTCAAGCTCTTGGCATAGCATAACGCCAACCTCTCAAGCTCTTGGCAAAGCATAAGGCCTAGTTATCCTAAGCTCTTGGCAAAGCATAAGGCCTAGTTATCCCCTAAATATCCATCCTCATAACACCACCACTCAATAAACCTGAGATCGACAAGAGTACAGAGAATAGAGCATTGAGTGTTGTTCACTTATAAGAGGCAACAGCTAAATCGTCAGCCGGGCAACAAGAAGAATGATCGGCTAGGGAAAAGTTAAACAAGATTTTCATCAACCATCGGATAGCTGATTTCGTCAGGACGGCATCTATCAACTCTTCGTATGCCAAAGCATGTGCCTACCAATGAAAATCAATATGATTATTGAAAAGTTGAAAGGTCTGATTTCCATCAGTCGCCAAGCTGCTATATGGTGACTAGATAGATGAGACAAAGTATAGAGATAAGATGGATCAGTCAGGCGACCGATGAAATTTCTTATTATCGGCTAAAAGCATCAACTCGATAGCCGATGAGAAGGGGATGCCACAGTGATGTCCTGCCCGGAGACGGATAGAGATTTTTGTTTGAAGATTACATATTGATTTGGAAATCAGCTGCCATATATTTTCAATCGGTCATTCGGATTTGGAAAGAAAATAAGAAAATCGATGTGGACAGATTGGGATCTAAGAGCTACACTTCGTTACACGTGCATATTTGGAATACGGTCAAGAAACTACGAAGAGAATATTACCCGCATGAAAGCCGATGAATATTTATACACCTATTTATTATCGGCTAATCACATAACCAGGTATATTTAACATGGCGGCCGAAAGATTTTATTAAAATATTCTACCGGTGGTCATGGTAATGTGCACTATTGAAAACACGAGCTTTGCATCATGAGGGAAGTCACGAAGATGTCTATTAGTTGACTGCCAAGAGGAGATCAGAATTTATTCTTGCGCTTGGCGATCGACTATCCAAAAGAAGCATCGGTTGTTGCCACGAGATAGCAAATGGTTATGACAGCCCATGCCGAATGATTTACCGTACAAGTTAGAGCAGATTGCACCTCGCTCCATTGGCTCCAAGACAAAATAGGCGAGAGATAAACTTGGGGGGCCGGTGTTGGCTCGTTTCCACTATAGCGAGCATCAGGCGAGGCCATTTGGCTTGGCGGCGTAACTAACTCGATGAGAGCAGCCACCGACAGCGGTACCTTGACAATTTGCAATATGGTAAAGCGCTTGAAGACACGGAGCTCGAATAGCCGATGATTACAATCGGCAAAATTTTGTAGATCGAATGCACGCGGCTACATGTCGACATCGAAACCATGACACATGAGAGTATTGATAAAGACCTATTTGATAGTTCAGTTCGTGGGTTGGTCACATCTTCTACTCGAGAAATCTATATGTGGATCAATTTCGACATATCGACTTGGCTATATTGACCTTGAGGCGGACGGTTGAAAAGTAAGATAGCTGCATGAATATAGGTCGCAAAGAAGCGAGGAAAAGGCCAGCTACTATGCATCGGCTCGAAAGCGATTACGCATTCATTTCCTTTTTTTTTCGAAAGCACGCATGTGCGTGTATTGCTCTAAGAGAAAAGGAGTTTTAGTACACGGTCGCGACGGCCCGGGCGAACGCATTCATTTCCTCGATGATCGTCGACATGGATATATACGGGGTAAAGAAGAGAAGCTGCTAAGTCACTATGCATCAGTTTGGAGCCTCACGAGATTAATAAAGAAGCAATGGGTAGCAGTCGATCGATAAAAGTATTGTCTCGATCGTTATATTATCCAAAGGAAGCATCGCTCTCTTGTTTTCATAAATAGCCGATGGTTACAACGGACCGCATTGATCTTCGAGTTGGAACAAATTGCACCGTGAAAAATACAAGGGTTGTTCCGAAAGAATTCAAATGGTTTGCATCATGCTACAAATAGGTGATGCTCCATCGGCTAATTTGACCTTGGAAAGATAATATAGCCGGAGACAAGATGATCAGATAGACAGCTCCATCGCATTGAAGAAACTTTGTGGTGCTTCTGTCGGATTGACCAAGCACGTTTAAACACCCGGGCCAATCAAAGAAGAGGTGGACGCGCGAAAGCGACCTACGTATCACCAAGCCGAAGAAGCACTACATAGTGAAGGATGCCACCGGAGATCGATTATCCTAAAATTGGATCGGCTATTAAGCCATTTGCCGATCAAAGAAAGAAAGCTAGATAATCATGGGGAGTGCATGAGCATGCAAGCCCCGAGAAAGGCGATCGATACTCGTTGAGGAAGAAAAGAGATCAACGTGGCTTAACCGTCACATTCGACCGAATCGGCTATTCTAGCTTCTATGCACTTAAGCCGATGAAGGAAAATATCAAGGCCGAGGGTTAGCCAATCGATCAACCGGCCGTGAGTATAGAATAAAAATATGAGGTGCACAATGAAAGGAGAAGTTAGCCGTCGTTTTCGAAAAATCATTGAAAGCCGAGTGCTATTTTCAGATTTGCAAAAACATTGACTTTGGCTTTCAGTTCTTATCGGCATATATCTACAGATTTCATGTTATGATCGAACCAACGCCGGGAAGATTAGTGAGATGAACACACTCGGGGTCTAGACTTCTACTTCAGCTATACGTCGGGCCTTGGGAGCCGTAAATCATCTTGCACAAATCATGCGCCACGACGGGTTAATACGTGTGTATCGACGGTAGAAGACAGATGCGATATTGGGGAGCTCGGGCTACGAGCTCAATCGACAATGGAAATAAGAAGCTCGAGGCTTGTTAAGAAGCAACATAGTGATTTGAGAGGTTGGGTCGAAGACGCAAGAGAAATTATCAACCCGATGACGGCCGATGGATACAAAAGTATCATTAATTGGTGCAAGTTATTCGAAAAGGATATACATCGGCTAAATAAAGAAAGTCATCAATAAGAAGGAAGATTGTACTTGTCTTTGGAACCAGAGAAGATGACTCATGTGATACATGGAGATGGAATCGAGAAAAATTGCAAGATCCGAAAACAGCCGACTATTTGCAAAAAGGGTTGATGTGTGCAATCGGCTCAATTTTGATGTCCCCGATGAGAGCCAGAAAGACGACAGCACCGCCGCGACTATGCTCGGGGGGCCTGAACACATCGCACACGCATCTGTGCACCACCGAGCATATGTTCATCCTCTACGGCACATTCTATAACTCGAGGAGTTTGATCAAAATAGAAGATGGGCATCGGAAAATTGGTGTGTACAAAATGCAATTTTGTACATACGTAAAATAGATTGCAAGCATCTCGGAGTTCACCGGGAAACATATAAGGACGAGAGAAAAGCCATGTCCATTAAAGCGAGCATATATATCTTTGGTGTACGTCCGGTACATGGGAATCCCAGACGATACGGACATGCATATGACTACAACTGATTGGCTAAGATAAAGTCGATAAAATCCAGACAATCATTAATGACCTCTAGGGGAGATTTTTTGATCAGAGATCAAGGATTTTCAGAAGAGGATTTTTGCATCGATTCAGCAGTAGCAAGCAAAAATACCGGATCGATAGCATTCTATTTCTCGCATGGCCGGTGACTCCGTCGACCTCCCATGACGCAAAAGGTACTATACTAAGGTTGAGTATTGGCGGGAGGTACGAATATTCAATACGTACCCGTGGAGAACTTGGCTGCAAGCACATTTTGTACCAAGCCGATTGGATCCAATCGGAAGCTCGGCCAACCGATGAGACCGTTGCGGATGGTCGACTTGTACACTTGTACTCCATAAACATCAAGACGAGTGCAAAGCACCGGATAGCCGAGTTGTTACCGGCTCGACCGGTGAAGTCTCGTAATTTACAGCCCAGTAAACATAGCAAGGCATGAGTATACCGGAATAAAAGAGAAGTCGGTCCAGTCGCACGTGAATGCTATAACATCCGGTGTCAAGGCTGATTACGTTTTTGTTCAAAATAAGTCGGGCCTCAAGACCGATCGCATTTACTTAGCCTCGCTTTGTTCCAAGTGGAAGAAGGTGCTAAGTCATATCAGGGAGGACAATTGAAGATTATGCTACGTGAACTTGCATCTACAGTAGAATACAAGCAGCAACGGGGAGAAGGAATAAATATCAGAGGAGGAGTTACCACTATCAAACTACGTCCAATCCAAGCCTCGAATTGCAACGGCCGGTTTCAAGATAATAAGGAGGCGTGCATGCATATATGAGGAACTAATGGTGTAGAAGGCCCTTGAAGAAAACAGGCTCGATGTCTCAGACTCCTGCATCGCTCGAGGAGCCTGACTCACCACGACTTGTTTAGGGCAACATCAAGCGATCCATCACGAAGAAGGACTCAGCGAATGACCTCCATTGTTTTCTTCATCTTCAACGGTGGTATATTGTGGAAATATGGTGGGAACACGCTATTGTTGCTGTTGGATATCTCGGCTCTTTGAAGAGGACCACCAGATTGAAAATAGTTCGAAGCATGAGATTCATACTCCGAACCGGGGGCCGTGTTAACACCAAAATTTGGACAGTGAGAAATATAATTGGCAAGAAATGGCTCGAGGCTTAACATCCAAAAAGCAAGAGAAGATAGAAGAGAAAAGAAGACATGCATACGCCTATGGCACCGACTCACGTAATCGTTATCTAATATGCCGTGCATGGCAGCCAATTGCCATATTTGGCCATGTCTATCTCTCGTTCGGTTGGTTTGGTACACTAATATATGCTATTAAGCGATGGAAGAGAGAGCCACCGAAGTATATATTTTGATATATAAAGGAGGAGATTGATGTCCTGCGGCTCATCCCGTGTGAAAATAAGAAGAAAAGGAACACATATCCAGACTCCAAGTATATCACATTGGTTGCATGTATATGGCCTACTTGCATGAAGGCAAAGAAGGAATGTTACATGCGTACATGCAAGGAGAAGAGATTTGCTTCAATTGGGGCACGTATCGCTTTGTCCATATATGACCAAAGGAAAAGGAGATTATTTGTTTGGCTCGGTCAAAAAGAAGGAAGTTATATTCGCATCTTGGAATCCAAAAGATCACGTACGCAATCAAAAGATAACGGCATGCACACGAGATCTTGACCTGTGCTACGTGTCTTATTTGGACGGCAACATCTGAACGATGTACAAGGACACATATCCGTGCATGTGCAAAACCAGCGAGGCGTCATATTCCCCGAAGCAACAGGAGGATACGCGTCCGCCAAGGCAGCTTTATCGGTAAAGGATTCTGCGTCAAGAAGTCAGGGTCCCGTGTACCTTAATATTTCAGTTTATTTAGATATTTTCCTTAGGCAAGTCTTGTGCGACGGTCGTCAGCCCAGGGTATAAATATAAATCCCTGACTATTGTAAAGGAGGTTCACAACCAATTCAATACAACCGGCTACGTGCCACCCTTCGAGTCCTTTAGTCGTGTCGTCGAGTTCTTCGAGAGGGCCAATCGATCCGTCGACCTCCGTAAGTCCGGCAACCTTGCTATCATGTCTAGTATCGTGCGGCGGATTTAGATGTGATGCAAGTAGTCTCATCCGTTTTGCTTAGTATCGTGCGGCGGATTTAAGCTTAATGATGGGAAGTTTTTGCTTGTGCCTTGTATCGTGCGGCGGATTAAGACATGAGTAAAGATAGTTTTCGGCTCTTTTAGATTTGGCAAGATCTAATAGATTCATTAAGTTATCACATGTTGCATATTTTATTTAATGTTTATTTATTTGCAACACTATTTTGCCCAATCTAGATTGATGCTCTTTTCGGCTTTTTGATCATAATCTCATGTTTATTCAATATCAAGTAGATCAATTTCATATAGCCGAATTAGATCGATCTAGATTGTTACGTGTTGTGGGTTCATTCACGTTAGATGTAGATAAGCCTTGACAGGACCGGGTACCGTGCGGCAGATGCAGGTCTTTGGGTTACTCTAGAGCTAGTCATCCGGTGGACTAGAGATCGGTTTAATCTGATAGGTTTCTTTTACATGTTACATGTTTGTTCCTTCTTCATGGACCCCGATTCGGCAATCTTGCCGATACGGTTATGCTTATACATGTAGCGAGTATTTATAGATCTGTTAGGTAATTACGTGCTTTTAGCTCTTTATTGTTAGATTGTATCATGCGGTGGATTGATCTGGTAGTAAGGAGTGGCGTAAATTCATAGTGAGTGGTATCATGCGGTGGATTAGCTTGCTTGGGTTTATGCTCGATGGGTTTATGAAGGCTAGACGTGCGGCAGACTAGTTGGAGTGGCCTATGCATGTGTTATTTAGTAGATTTATATTTATAAGTTACTTATCCTTAATTATTAGTGCTTGATGATGCTTTAAACCCGAGATGTAGTTTGATATGCTTTAATGATTTAATCTTGTTCAAACATGTCTTCGTTTACACGCATTGGCGGTTCAGCTTTATTCATGTCGGTCATATCATATTAGCCGAATGAATTGCAAACTTGTTGGCGAGATAGCTTCTATAGCTATATGTCGTCGTAAGTGGCTTCAGGGCCATAAAGATGGAACTGTCTGGTCTCACCCAGCACGTTCCAGTTATGATTTTACCATTTTATCCCTTGTCGACTTTTAGGTCAAATCGACTGGCACGCTTCCGGATTCAGACGCCCGGGCACCCGATTGAAGCTAGGCTTTCCGGCTTGCTGTGTGTGAGACACAGTGCGCCACATTTTGTGTCAACACCTACTAGTGCGAGTACGTACCATTTTTACATTTTTATGTGGTGGGGCCCTCGATTTTTTTGTCATCCGGTTCCTTCAGTCATGACGAATAGATATCCGCTCGACCGAGCAGTACTCTACGGCCTAGCGCTCGTCGCCCTAATAGGTGTGGGCCATGACCAATGGACATTTGCAATCATAAGTGAACATCGGACGCGACCATACATAGCGGCGCCCCTACACCTACCCGTGTGGTCCACACATGCCATATTTTCCGCATAAAACGTCGTTTTGGGCTTGTAGGTACTTTTGCATAGCCAAGCCATAGTAATTTTTGTACGTTGCCAAACCATGGTAAATTTCCACGGATGGAGTTTCCCTACTAGTGCGAGTACGAACCATTTTTACATTTTTATGTGGTGGGGCCCTCGATTTTTTTGTCATCCGTGACCAATGGGTTCCTTCGGTCACGACGAATAGATATCGGCTCGACCGAGCCGTACTCTACGGCCTAGCGCTCGTCGCCCTAATAGGTGTGGGCCGTGACCAATGGACGTTTTCAATCGTAAGTGAACATCGGACGCGACCATACATAGCGGCGCCCCTACACCTACCCGTGTGGTCCACACATGCCATATTTTCCGCATAAAACGTCGTTTTGGGCTTGTAGGTACTTTTGCTTAGCCAAGCCATAGTAATTTTTACGTTGCCAAACCATGGTAAATTTCCACGGATGGAGTTTCCCTACTAGTGCGAGTACGAACCATTTTTACATTTTTATGTGGTGGGGCCCTCGATTTTTTTGTCATCTGGTTCCTTCGGTCACGACAAATAGATATCAGCTCGACCGAGCCGTACTCTACGGCCTAGCGCTCGTCGCCCTAACAGGTGTGGGCCGTGACTAATGGATGTTTTCAATCGTAAGTGAACATCGGACGCGACCATACATAGCGACGCCCCTACACCTACCCGTGTGGTCCACACATGCCATATTTTCCGCATAAAACGTCGTTTTGGGCTTGTAGGTACTTTTGCATAGCCAAGCCATAGTAATTTTTGCACGTTGCCAAACCATGGTAAATTTCCACGGATGGAGTTTCCCTACTAGTGCGAGTATGAACCATTTTTACATTTTTATGTGGTGGGGCCCTCGATTTTTTTGTCATCCGGTTCCTTCGGTCATGACGAATAGATATCCGCTCGACCGAGCAGTACTCTACGCCCTAGCGCTCGTCGCCCTAATAGGTGTGGGCCATGACCAATGGACGTTTGCAATCGTAAGTGAACATCGGACGCGACCATACATAGCGGCGCCCCTACACCTACCCGTGTGGTCGACACATGCCATATTTTCCGCATAAAACGTCGTTTTGGGCTTGTAGGTACTTTTGCATAGCCAAGCCATAGTAATTTTTGCACGTTGCCAAACCATGGTAAATTTTGATGGATGGAGTTTCCCTACTAGTGCGAGTACGAACCATTTTTACATTTTTATGTGGTGGGGCCCTCGATTTTTTTGTCATCCGGTTCCTTCGGTCATGACGAATAGATATCCGCTCGACCGAGTTGTACTCTACGGCCTAGCGCTCGTCGCCCTAATAGGTGTGGGTCGTGACCAATGGACGTTTGCAATCGTAAGTGAACATCGGACGTGACCATACATAGAGGCGCCCCTACACCTACCCGTGTGGTCCACACATGCCATATTTTCCGCATAAAACGTCGTTGTGGGCTTGTAGGTACTTTTGCATAGCCAAGCCATAGTAATTTTGCACGCTGCCAAACCATGGTAAATTTCCACGGATGGAGTTTCCCTACTAGTGCGAGTATGAACCATTTTTACATTTTTATGTGGTGGGGCCCTCGATTTTTTTGTCATCTGGTTCCTTCGGTCACGACGAATAGATATCAGCTCGACCGAGCCGTACTCTACGGCCTAGCGCTCGTCGCCCTAATAGGTGTGGGCCGTGACCAATGGACGTTTGCAATCGTAAGTGAACATCGGACGCGACCATACATAGCGGCGCCCCTACACCTACCCGTGTGGTCCACACATGCCATATTTTCCGCATAAAACGTCGTTGTGGGCTTGTAGGTACTTTTGCATAGCCAAGCCATAGTAATTTTGCACGCTGCCAAACCATGGTAAATTTCCACGGATGGAGTTTCCCTACTAGTGCGAGTATGAACCATTTTTACATTTTTATGTGGTGGGGCCCTCGATTTTTTTGTCATCTGGTTCCTTCGGTCACGACGAATAGATATCAGCTCGACCGAGTCGTACTCTACGGCCTAGCGCTCGTCGCCCTAATAGGTGTGGGCCGTGACCAATGGACGTTTTCAATCGTAAGTGAACATCGGACGCGACCATACATAGCGGCGCCCCTACACCTACCCGTGTGGTCCACACATGCCATATTTTCCGCATAAAACGTCGTTTTGGGCTTGTAGGTACTTTTGCATAGCCAAGCCACAGTAATTTTTGCACGCTGCCAAACCATGGTAAATTTCCATGGATGGAGTTTCTCTACTAGTGCGAGTACGAACCATTTTTACATTTTTATGTGGTGGGGCCCTTGATTTTTTTGTCATCTGGTTCCTTCGGTCACGACGAATAGATATCAGCTCGACCGAGCAGTACTCTACGGCCTAGCGCTCATCGCCCTAATAGGTGTGGGCCATGACCAATGGACGTTTTCAATCGTAAGTGAACATCGGACGCGACCATACATAGCGGCGCCCCTTCACCTACCCGTGTGGTCCACACATGCCATATTTTCCGCATAAAACGTCGTTTTGGGCTTGTAGGTACTTTTGCATAGCCAAGCCATAGTAATTTTTGCACGTTGCCAAACCATGGTAAATTTCCACGGATGGAGTTTCCCTACTAGTGCGAGTACGAACCATTTTTACATTTTTATGTGGTGGGGCCCTCAATTTTTTTGTCATCTGGTTCCTTCGGTCACGACGAATAGATATCAGCTCGACCGAGCCGTACTCTACGGCCTAGCGCTCGTCGCCCTAATAGGTGTGGGCCGTGACCAATGGATGTTTGCAATCATAAGTGAACATCGGACGCGACCATACATAGCGGCGCCCCTACACCTACCCGTGTGGTCCACACATGCCATATTTTCCGCATAAAACGTCGTTTTGGGCTTGTAGGTACTTTTGCATAGCCAAGCCATAGTAATTTTTGCACGTTGCCAAACCATGGTAAATTTCCACGGATGGAGTTTCCCTACTAGTGCGAGTATGAACCATTTTTACATTTTTATGTGGTGGGGCCCTCGATTTTTTGTCATCGGTTCCTTCGGTCACGACGAATAGATATCGGCTCGCCGAGCCGTACTCTACGGCCTAGCGCTCGTCGCCCTAATAGGTGTGGGCCGTGACCAATGGACGTTTTCAATCGTAAGTGAACATCGGACGCGACCATACATAGCGGCGCCCCTACACCTACCCGTGTGGTCCACACATGCCATATTTTCCGCATAAAACGTCGTTTTGGGCTTGTAGGTACTTTTGCATAGCCAAGCCATAGTAATTTTTGCACGTTGCCAAACCATGGTAAATTTCCATGGATGGAGTTTCCCTACTAGTGCGAGTACGAACCATTTTTACATTTTTATGTGGTGGGGCCCTCGATTTTTTTGTCATCCGGTTCCTTCGGTCACGACGAATAGATATCCGCTCGACCGAGCCGTACTCTACGGCCTAGCGCTCGTCGCCCTAATAGGTGTGGGCCGTGACCAATGGATGTTTGCAATCGTAAGTGAACATCGGCCGCGACCATACATAGCGGCGCCCCTACACCTACCCGTGTGGTCCACACATGCCATATTTTCCGCATAAAACGTCGTTTTGGGCTTGTAGGTACTTTTGCATAGCCAAGCCATAGTAATTTTTGCACGTTGCCAAACCATGGTAAATTTCCACGGATGGAGTTTCCCTACTAGTGCGAGTATGAACCATTTTTACATTTTTATGTGGTGGGGCCCTCGATTTTTTTGTCATCCGGTTCCTTCGGTCACGACGAATAGATATCAGCTCGACCGAGCCGTACTCTACGGCCTAGCGCTCGTCGCCCTAATAGGTGTGGGCCGTGACCAATGGACGTTTGCAATCGTAAGTGAACATCGGACGCGACCATACATAGCGGCGCCCTACACCTACCCGTGTGGTCCACACATGCCATATTTTCCGCATAAAACGTCGTTGTGGGCTTGTAGGTACTTTTGCATAGCCAAGCCATAGTAATTTTTGCACGTTGCCAAACCATGGTAAATTTCCACGGATGGAGTTTCCCTACTAGTGCGAGTATGAACCATTTTTACATTTTTATGTGGTGGGGCCCTCGATTTTTTTGTCATCTGGTTCCTTCGGTCACGACGAATAGATATCAGCTCGACCGAGCCGTACTCTACGGCCTAGCGCTCGTCGCCCTAATAGGTGTGGGCCGTGACCAATGGACGTTTTCAATCGTAAGTGAACATCGGACGTGACCATACATAGCGGCGCCCCTACACCTACCCGTGTGGTCCACACATGCCATATTTTCCGCATAAAACGTCGTTTTGGGCTTGTAGGTACTTTTGCATAGCCAAGCCATAGTAATTTTTGCACGTTGCCAAACCATGGTAAATTTCCACGGATGGAGTTTCCCTACTAGTGCGAGTACGAACCATTTTTACATTTTTATGTGGTGGGGCCCTCGATTTTTTTGTCATCCGGTTCCTTCGGTCACGACGAATAGATATCAGCTCGACCGAGCCGTACTCTACGGCCTAGCGCTCGTCGCCCTAATAGGTGTGGGCCATGACCAATGGACGTTTGCAATCGTAAGTGAACATCGGACGCGACCATACATAGCGGCGCCCCTACACCTACCCGTGTGGTCCACACATGCCATATTTTCCGCATAAAACGTCGTTTTGGGCTTGTAGGTACTTTTGCATAGCCAAGCCATAGTAATTTTTGCACGTTGCCAAACCATGGTAAATTTCCACGGATGGAGTTTCCCTACTAGTGCGAGTACGAACCATTTTTACATTTTTATGTGGTGGGGCCCTCGATTTTTTTTGTCATCGGTTCCTTCGGTCACGACGAATAGATATCGCTCGACCGAGCCGTACTCTACGGCCTAGCGCTCGTCGCCCTAATAGGTGTGGGCCGTGACCAATGGACGTTTGCAATCGTAAGTGAACATCGGACGCGACCATACATAGCGGCGCCCCTACACCTACCCGTGTGGTCCACACATGCCATATTTTCCGCATAAAACGTCGTTTTGGGCTTGTAGGTACTTTTGCATAGCCAAGCCATAGTAATTTTTGCACGTTGCCAAACCATGGTAAATTTCCACGGATGGAGTTTCCCTACTAGTGCGAGTATGAACCATTTTTACATTTTTATGTGGTGGGGCCCTCGATTTTTTTGTCATCGGTTCCTTCGGTCACGACGAATAGATATCGCTCGACCGAGCCGTACTCTACGGCCTAGCGCTCGTCGCCCTAATAGGTGTGGGCCGTGACCAATGGATGTTTGCAATCGTAAGTGAACATCGGACGCGACCATACATAGCGGCGCCCCTACACCTACCCGTGTGGTCCACACATGCCATATTTTCCGCATAAAACGTCGTTTTGGGCTTGTAGGTACTTTTGCATAGCCAAGCCATAGTAATTTTGCACGTTGCCAAACCATGGTAAATTTCCACGGATGGAGTTTCCCTACTAGTGCGAGTACGAACCATTTTTACATTTTTATGTGGTGGGGCCCTCGATTTTTTTGTCATCTGGTTCCTTCGGTCACGACGAATAGATATCAGCTCGACCGAGCCGTACTCTACGGCCTAGCGCTCGTCGCCCTAATAGGTGTGGGCCATGACCAATGGACGTTTGTAATCGTAAGTGAACATCGGACGCGACCATACATAGCGGCGCCCCTACACACCTACCCGTGTGGTCCACACATGCCATATTTTCCGCATAAAACGTCGTTTTGGGCTTGTAGGTACTTTTGCATAGCCAAGCCATAGTAATTTTTGCACGTTGCCAAACCATGGTAAATTTCCACGGATGGAGTTTCCCTACTAGTGCGAGTACGAACCATTTTTACATTTTTATGTGGTGGGGCCCTCGATTTTTTTGTCATCTGGTTCCTTCGGTCACGACGAATAGATATCAGCTCGACCGAGCCGTACTCTACGGCCTAGCGCTCGTCGCCCTAATATGTGTGGGCCATGACTAATGAACATTTTCAATCGTAAGTGAACATCGGACGCGACCGTACATAGCGACGCCCCTACACCTACCCGTGTGGTCCACACATGCCATATTTTCCGCATAAAACGTCGTTTTGGGCTTGTAGGTACTTTTGCATAGCCAAGCCATAGTAATTTTTGCACATTGCCAAACCATGGTAAATTTCGATGGATGGAGTTTCCCTACTAGTGCGAGTACGAACCATTTTTACATTTTTATGTGGTGGGGCCCTCGATTTTTTTGTCATCCGGTTCCTTCGGTCACGACGAATAGATATCGCTCGACCGAGCCGTACTCTACGGCCTAGCGCTCGTCGCCCTAATAGGTGTGGGCCGTGACCAATGGACGTTTGCAATCGTAAGTGAACATCGGACGCGACCATACATAGCGGCGCCCCTACACCTACCCGTGTGGTCCACACATGCCATATTTTCCGCATAAAACGTCGTTTTGGGCTTGTAGGTACTTTTGCATAGCCAAGCCATAGTAATTTTGCACGTTGCCAAACCATGGTAAATTTCCATGGATGGAGTTTCCCTACTAGTGCGAGTACGAACCATTTTTACATTTTTATGTGGTGGGGCCCTCGATTTTTTTGTCATCTGGTTCCTTCGGTCACGACGAATAGATATCGCTCGACCGAGCCGTACTCTACGGCCTAGCGCTCGTCGCCCTAATAGGTGTGGGCCGTGACCAATGGACGTTTGCAATCGTAAGTGAACATCGGACGCGACCATACATAGCGGCGCCCCTACACCTACCCGTGTGGTCCACACATGCCATATTTTCCGCATAAAACGTCGTTTTGGGCTTGTAGGTACTTTTGCATAGCCAAGCCATAGTAATTTTTGCTTGTTGCCAAACCATGGTAAATTTCCAAGGATGGAGTTTCCCTACTAGTGCGAGTACGAACCATTTTTACATTTTTATGTGGTGGGGCCCTCGATTTTTTTGTCATCTGGTTCCTTCGGTCACGACGAATAGATATCAGCTCGACCGAGCCGTACTCTACGGCCTAGCGCTCGTCGCCCTAATAGGTGTGGGCCGTGACCAATGGACGTTTGCAATCGTAAGTGAACATCGGACGCGACCATACATAGCGGCGCCCCTACACCTACCCGTGTGGTCCACACATGCCATATTTTCCGCATAAAACGTCGTTTTGGGCTTGTAGGTACTTTTGCATAGCCAAGCCATAGTAATTTTGCACGTTGCCAAACCATGGTAAATTTCCACGGATGGAGTTTCCCTACTAGTGCGAGTACGAACCATTTTTACATTTTTATGTGGTGGGGCCCTCGATTTTTTTGTCATCGGTTCCTTCGGTCACGACGAATAGATATCAGCTCGACCGAGCCGTACTCTACGGCCTAGCGCTCGTCGCCCTAATAGGTGTGGGCCATGACCAATGGACGTTTGCAATCGTAAGTGAACATCGGACGCGACCATACATAGCGGCGCCCCTACACCTACCCGTGTGGTCCACACATGCCATATTTTCCGCATAAAACGTCGTTTTGGGCTTGTAGGTACTTTTGCATAGCCAAGCCATAGTAATTTTTGCACATTGCCAAACCATGGTAAATTTCCACGGATGGAGTTTCCCTACTAGTGCGAGTACGAACCATTTTTACATTTTTATGTGGTGGGGCCCTCGATTTTTTTGTCATCTGGTTCCTTCGGTCACGACGAATAGATATCAGCTCGACCGAGCCGTACTCTACGGCCTAGCGCTCGTCGCCCTAATAGGTGTGGGCCGTGACCAATGGACGTTTGCAATCGTAAGTGAACATCGGACGCGACCATACATAGCGGCGCCCCTACACCTACCCGTGTGGTCCACACATGCCATATTTTCCGCATAAAACGTCGTTTTGGGCTTGTAGGTACTTTTGCATAGCCAAGCCATAGTAATTTTTGCACGTTGCCAAACCATGGTAAATTTCCACGGATGGAGTTTCCCTACTAGTGCGAGTACGAACCATTTTTACATTTTTATGTGGTGGGGCCCTCGATTTTTTGTCATCTGGTTCCTTCGGTCACGACGAATAGATATCCGCTCGACCGAGCCGTACTCTACGGCCTAGCGCTCGTCGCCCTAATAGGTGTGGGCCGTGACCAATGGACGTTTGCAATCGTAAGTGAACATCGGACGTGACCATACATAGCGGCGCCCCTACACCTACCCGTGTGGTCCACACATGCCATATTTTCCGCATAAAACGTCGTTTTGGGCTTGTAGGTACTTTTGCATAGCCAAGCCATAGTAATTTTTGCACGTTGCCAAACCATGGTAAATTTCCACGGATGGAGTTTCCCTACTAGTGCGAGTACGAACCATTTTTACATTTTTATGTGGTGGGGCCCTCGATTTTTTTGTCATCGGTTCCTTCGGTCACGACGAATAGATATCGGCTCGGCCGAGCCGTACTCTACGGCCTAGCGCTCGTCGCCTAATAGGTGTGGGCCGTGACCAATGGACGTTTTGCAATCGTAAGTGAACATCGGACGCGACCATACATAGCGGCGCCCCTACACCTACCCGTGTGGTCCACACATGCCATATTTTCCGCATAAAACGTCGTTTTGGGCTTGTAGGTACTTTTGCATAGCCAAGCCATAGTAATTTTTGCACGTTGCCAAACCATGGTAAATTTCCACGGATGGAGTTTCCCTACTAGTGCGAGTATGAACCATTTTTACATTTTTATGTGGTGGGGCCCTCGATTTTTTGTCATCCGGTTCCTTCGGTCACGACGAATAGATATCAGCTCGACCGAGCCGTACTCTACGGCCTAGCGCTCGTCGCCCTAATAGGTGTGGGCCGTGACCAATGGACGTTTGCAATCGTAAGTGAACATCGGACGCGACCATACATAGCGGCGCCCCTACACCTACCCGTGTGGTCCACACATGCCATATTTTCCGCATAAAACGTCGTTTTGGGCTTGTAGGTACTTTTGCATAGCCAAGCCATAGTAATTTTTGCACGTTGCCAAACCATGGTAAATTTCCACGGATGGAGTTTCCCTACTAGTGCGAGTACGAACCATTTTTACATTTTTATGTGGTGGGGCCCTCGATTTTTTTGTCATCTGGTTCCTTCGGTCACGACGAATAGATATCAGCTCGACCGAGCCGTACTCTACGGCCTAGCGCTCGTCGCTCTAATAGGTGTGGGCCGTGACCAATGGATGTTTGCAATCGTAAGTGAACATCGGACGCGACCATACATAGCGGCGCCCCTACACCTACCCGTGTGGTCCACACATGCCATATTTTCCGCATAAAACGTCGTTTTGGGCTTGTAGGTACTTTTGCATAGCCAAGCCATAGTAATTTTTGCACGTTGCCAAACCATGGTAAATTTCCACGGATGGAGTTTCCCTACTAGTGCGAGTACGAACCATTTTTACATTTTTATGTGGTGGGGCCCTCGATTTTTTTGTCATCCGGTTCCTTCGGTCATGACGAATAGATATCAGCTCGACCGAGCCGTACTCTACGGCCTAGCGCTCGTCGCCCTAATAGGTGTGGGCCGTGACCAATGGACGTTTGCAATCGTAAGTGAACATCGGACGCGACCATACATAGCGGCGCCCCTACACCTACCCGTGTGGTCCACACATGCCATATTTTCCGCATAAAACGTCGTTTTGGGCTTGTAGGTACTTTTGCATAGCCAAGCCATAGTAATTTTTGCACGTTGCCAAACCATGGTAAATTTCCACGGATGGAGTTTCCCTACTAGTGCGAGTACGAACCATTTTTACATTTTTATGTGGTGGGGCCCTCGATTTTTTTGTCATCGGTTCCTTCGGTCACGACGAATAGATATCGCTCGACCGAGCCGTACTCTACGGCCTAGCGCTCGTCGCCCTAATAGGTGTGGGCCGTGACCAATGGACGTTTGCAATCGTAAGTGAACATCGGACGCGACCATACATAGCGGCGCCCCTACACCTACCCGTGTGGTCCACACATGCCATATTTTCCGCATAAAACGTCGTTTTGGGCTTGTAGGTACTTTTGCATAGCCAAGCCATAGTAATTTTGCACGTTGCCAAACCATGGTAAATTTCCACGGATGGAGTTTCCCTACTAGTGCGAGTACGAACCATTTTTACATTTTTATGTGGTGGGGCCCTCGATTTTTTTGTCATCGGTTCCTTCGGTCACGACGAATAGATATCGGCTCGACCGAGCCGTACTCTACGGCCTAGCGCTCGTCGCCCTAATAGGTGTGGGCCATGACCAATGGACGTTTGCAATCGTAAGTGAACATCGGACGCGACCATACATAGCGGCGCCCCTACACCTACCCGTGTGGTCCACACATGCCATATTTTCCGCATAAAACGTCGTTTTGGGCTTGTAGGTACTTTTGCATAGCCAAGCCATAGTAATTTTTGCACGTTGCCAAACCATGGTAAATTTCCACGGATGGAGTTTCCCTACTAGTGCGAGTACGAACCATTTTTACATTTTTATGTGGTGGGGCCCTCGATTTTTTGTCATCCGGTTCCTTCGGTCACGACGAATAGATATCAGCTCGACCGAGCCGTACTCTACGGCCTAGCGCTCGTCGCCCTAATAGGTGTGGGCCGTGACCAATGGACGTTTGCAATCGTAAGTGAACATCGGACGTGACCATACATAGCGGCGCCCCTACACCTACCCGTGTGGTCCACACATGCCATATTTTCCGCATAAAACGTCGTTTTGGGCTTGTAGGTACTTTTGCATAGCCAAGCCATAGTAATTTTTGCACGTTGCCAAACCATGGTAAATTTCCATGGATGGAGTTTCCCTACTAGTGCGAGTATGAACCATTTTTACATTTTTATGTGGTGGGGCCCTCGATTTTTTTGTCATCTGGTTCCTTCGGTCACGACGAATAGATATCAGCTCGACCGAGCCGTACTCTACGGCCTAGCGCTCGTCGCCCTAATAGGTGTGGGCCGTGACCAATGGACGTTTGCAATCGTAAGTGAACATCGGACACGACCATACATAGCGGCGCCCCTACACCTACCCGTGTGGTCCACACATGCCATATTTTCCGCATAAAACGTCGTTTTGGGCTTGTAGGTACTTTTGCATAGCCAAGCCATAGTAATTTTTGCACGTTGCCAAACCATGGTAAATTTCCACGGATGGAGTTTCCCTACTAGTGCGAGTACGAACCATTTTTACATTTTTATGTGGTGGGGCCCTCGATTTTTTTTTCATCATCGGTTCCTTCGGTCACGACGAATAGATATCGGCTCGACCGAGCCGTACTCTACGGCCTAGCGCTCGTCGCCCTAATAGGTGTGGGCCGTGACCAATGGACGTTTGCAATCGTAAGTGAACATCGGACGCGACCATACATAGCGGCGCCCCTACACCTACCCGTGTGGTCCACACATGCCATATTTTCCGCATAAAACGTCGTTTTGGGCTTGTAGGTACTTTTGCATAGCCAAGCCATAGTAATTTTTGCACGTTGCCAAACCATGGTAAATTTCCACGGATGGAGTTTCCCTACTAGTGCGAGTACGAACCATTTTTACATTTTTATGTGGTGGGGCCCTCGATTTTTTTGTCATCCGGTTCCTTCGGTCACGACGAATAGATATCGGCTCGGACCGAGCCGTACTCTACGGCCTAGCGCTCGTCGCCCTAATAGGTGTGGGCCGTGACCAATGGACGTTTGCAATCGTAAGTGAACATCGGACGCGACCATACATAGCGGCGCCCCTACACCTACCCGTGTGGTCCACACATGCCATATTTTCCGCATAAAACGTCGTTTTGGGCTTGTAGGTACTTTTGCATAGCCAAGCCATAGTAATTTTTGCACATTGCCAAACCATGGTAAATTTCCACGGATGGAGTTTCCCTACTAGTGCGAGTACGAACCATTTTTACATTTTTATGTGGTGGGGCCCTCGATTTTTTTGTCATCCGGTTCCTTCGGTCACGACGAATAGATATCGGCTCGGCCAGAGCCGTACTCTATGGCCTAGCGCTCGTCGCCCTAATAGGTGTGGGCCGTGACCAATGGACGTTTGCAATCGTAAGTGAACATCGGATGCGACCATACATAGCGGCGCCCCTACACCTACCCGTGTGGTCCACACATGCCATATTTTCCGCATAAAACGTCGTTTTGGGCTTGTAGGTACTTTTGCATAGCCAAGCCATAGTAATTTTTGCACGTTGCCAAACCATGGTAAATTTCCATGGATGGAGTTTCCCTACTAGTGCGAGTACGAACCATTTTTACATTTTTATGTGGTGGGGCCCTCGATTTTTTTGTCATCTGGTTCCTTCGGTCACGACGAATAGATATCAGCTCGACCGAGCCGTACTCTACGGCCTAGCGCTCGTCGCCCTAATAGGTGTGGGCCATGACCAATGGACGTTTGCAATTGTAAGTGAACATCGGACACGACCATACATAGCGGCGCCCCTACACCTACCCGTGTGGTCCACACATGCCATATTTTCCGCATAAAACGTCGTTTTGGGCTTGTAGGTACTTTTGCATAGCCAAGCCATAGTAATTTTTCTTGTTGCCAAACCATGGTAAATTTCCAAGGATGGAGTTTCCCTACTAGTGCGAGTACGAACCATTTTTACATTTTTATGTGGTGGGGCCCTCGATTTTTTTGTCATCTGGTTCCTTCGGTCACGACGAATAGATATCAGCTCGACCGAGCCGTACTCTACGGCCTAGCGCTCGTCGCCCTAATAGGTGTGGGCCGTGACCAATGGACGTTTGCAATCATAAGTGAACATCGGACGCGACCATACATAGCGGCGCCCCTACACCTACCCGTGTGGTCCACACATGCCATATTTTCCGCATAAAACATCGTTTTGGGCTTGTAGGTACTTTTGCATAGCCAAGCCATAGTAATTTTTGCACGTTGCCAAACCATGGTAAATTTCCACGGATGGAGTTTCCCTACTAGTGCGGGTACGAACCATTTTTACATTTTTATGTGGTGGGGCCCTCGATTTTTTTGTCATCCGGTTCCTTCGGTCACGACGAATAGATATCGGCTCGGCCGAGCCGTACTCTACGGCCTAGCGCTCGTCGCCCTAATAGGTGTGGGCCGTGACCAATGGACGTTTGCAATCGTAAGTGAACATCGGACGCGACCATACATAGCGGCGCCCCTACACCTACCCGTGTGGTCCACACATGCCATATTTTCCGCATAAAACGTCGTTTTGGGCTTGTAGGTACTTTTGCATAGCCAAGCCATAGTAATTTTTGCACGTTGCCAAACCATGGTAAATTTCCACGGATGGAGTTTCCCTACTAGTGCGAGTACGAACCATTTTTACATTTTTATGTGGTGGGGCCCTCGATTTTTTTGTCATCGGTTCCTTCGGTCACGACGAATAGATATCAGCTCGGTCGAGCCGTACTCTATGGCCTAGCGCTCGTCGCCCTAATAGGTGTGGGCCATGACCAATGGACGTTTTCAATCGTAAGTGAACATCGGACGCGACCATACATAGCGGCGCCCCTACACCTACCCGTGTGGTCCACACATGCCATATTTTCCGCATAAAACGTCGTTTTGGGCTTGTAGGTACTTTTGCATAGCCAAGCCATAGTAATTTTTGCACATTGCCAAACCATGGTAAATTTCCATGGATGGAGTTTCCCTACTAGTGCGAGTACGAACCATTTTTACATTTTTATGTGGTGGGGCCCTCGATTTTTTTTTTTTTTGTCATCCGGTTCCTTCGGTCACGACGAATAGATATCGGCTCGGCCAGAGCCGTACTCTACGGCCTAGCGCTCGTCGCCCTAATAGGTGTGGGCCATGACCAATGGATGTTTGCAATCGTAAGTAAACATCGGATGCGACCATACATAGCGGCGCCCTACACCTACCCGTGTGGTCCACACATGCCATATTTTCCGCATAAAACGTCGTTTTGGGCTTGTAGGTACTTTTGCATAGCCAAGCCATAGTAATTTTTGCACGTTGCCAAACCATGGTAAATTTCCACGGATGGAGTTTCCCTACTAGTGCGGTACGAACCATTTTTACATTTTTATGTGGTGGGGCCCTCGATTTTTTTGTCATCGGTTCCTTCGGTCACGACGAATAGATATCAGCTCGACCGAGCCGTACTCTACGGCCTAGCGCTCGTCGCCCTAATAGGTGTGGGCCGTGACCAATGGATGTTTGCAATCATAAGTGAACATCGGACGTGACCATACATAGCGGCGCCCCTACACCTACCCGTGTGGTCCACACATGCCATATTTTCCGCATAAAACATCGTTTTGGGCTTGTAGGAACTTTTGCATAGCCAAGCCATAGTAATTTTTCTCGTTGCCAATCCATGGTAAATTTCCACGGATGGAGTTTCCCTACTAGTGCGAGTACGAACCATTTTTACATTTTTATGTGGTGGGGCCCTTGATTTTTTTGTCATCTGGTTCCTTCGGTCACGACGAATAGATATCAGCTCGACCGAGCCGTACTCTACGGCCTAGCGCTCATCGCCCTAATAGGTGGGGGCCGTGACCAATGGACGTTTGCAATCGTAAGTGAACATCGGACGTGACCATACATAGCGGCGCCCCTACACCTACCCGTGTGGTCCACACATGCCATATTTTCCGCACAAAACGTCGTTTTGGGCTTGTAGGTACTTTTGCATAGCCAAGCCATAGTAATTTTTCCACGTTGCCAAACCATGGTAAATTTCCACGGATGGAGTTTCCCTACTAGTGCGAGTACGAACCATTTTTACATTTTTATGTGGTGGGGCCCTCGATTTTTTTGTCATCTGGTTCCTTCGGTCACGACGAATAGATATCAGCTCGGCCGAGCCGTACTCTATGGCCTAGCGCTCGTCGCCCTAATAGGTGTGGGCCGTGACCAATGGATGTTTGCAATCGTAAGTGAACATCGGACGCGACCATACATAGCGGCGCCCTACACCTACCCGTGTGGTCCACACATGCCATATTTTCCGCATAAAACGTCGTTTTGGGCTTGTAGGTACTTTTGCATAGCCAAGCCATAGTAATTTTTGTACGTTGCCAAACCATGGTAAATTTCCACGGATGGAGTTTCCCTACTAGTGCGAGTACGAACCATTTTTACATTTTTATGTGGTGGGGCCCTCGATTTTTTTTTCATCGGTTCCTTCGGTCACGACGAATAGATATCGGCTCGACCGAGCCGTACTCTACGGCCTAGCGCTCGTCGCCCTAATAGGTGTGGGCCGTGACCAATGGATGTTTGCAATCGTAAGTGAACATCGGACGTGACCATACATAGCGGCGCCCCTACACCTACCCGTGTGGTCCACACATGCCATATTTTCCGCATAAAGCATCGTTTTGGGCTTGTAGGAACTTTTGCATAGCCAAGCCATAGTAATTTTTCTCGTTGCCAATCCATGGTAAATTTCCATGGATGGAGTTTCCCTACTAGTGCGAGTACGAACCATTTTTACATTTTTATGTGGTGGGGCCCTTGATTTTTTTGTCATCTGGTTCCTTCGGTCACGACGAATAGATATCAGCTCGACCGAGCCGTACTCTATGGCCTAGCGCTCGTCGCCCTAATAGGTGTGGGCCGTGACCAATGGACGTTTGCAATCGTAAGTGAACATCGGACGTGACCATACATAGCGGCGCCCCTACACCTACCCGTGTGGTCCACACATGCCATATTTTCCGCATAAAACGTCGTTTTGGGCTTGTAGGTACTTTTGCATAGCCAAGCCATAGTAATTTTTGCACGTTGCCAAACCATGGTAAATTTCCACGGATGGAGTTTCCCTACTAGTGCGAGTACGAACCATTTTTACATTTTTATGTGGTGGGGCCCTCAATTTTTTTGTCATCTGGTTCCTTCGGTCACGACGAATAGATATCAGCTCGATCGAGCCGTACTCTACGGCCTAGCGCTCGTCGCCCTAATAGGTGTGGGCCATGACCAATGGACGTTTGCAATCGTAAGTGAACATCGGACGTGACCATACATAGCGGCGCCCCTACACCTACCCGTGTGGTCCACACATGCCATATTTTCCGCATAAAACGTCGTTTTGGGCTTGTAGGTACTTTTGCATAGCCAAGCCATAGTAATTTTTGCACGTTGCCAAACCATGGTAAATTTCCACGGATGGAGTTTCCCTACTAGTGCGAGTACGAACCATTTTTACATTTTTATGTGGTGGGGCATTCGATTTTTTTGTTATCTGGTTCCTTCGGTCACGACAAATAGATATCAGCTCGACCGAGCCGTACTCTACGGCCTAGCGCTCGACGCCCTAATAGGTGTGGGCCGTGACCAATGGATGTTTGCAATCATAAGTGAACATCGGACATGACCATACATAGCGGCGCCCCTACACCTACACGTGTGGTCCACACATGCCATATTTTCCGCATAAAACGTCGTTTTGGGCTTGTAGGTACTTTTGCATAGCCAAGCCATAGTAATTTTTCTCGTTGCCAAACCATGGTAAATTTCCACGGATGGAGTTTCCCTACTAGTGCGAGTACGAACCATTTTTACATTTTTATGTGGTGGGGCCCTTGATTTTTTTGTCATCTGGTTCCTTCGGTCACGACGAATAGATATCAGCTCGACCGAGCCGTACTCTACGGCCTAGCGCTCATCGCCCTAATAGGTGTGGGCCATGACCAATGGACGTTTGCAATCGTAAGTGAACATCGGACGTGACCATACATAGCGGCGCCCCTACACCTACCCGTGTGGTCCACACATGCCATATTTTCCGCATAAAACGTCGTTTTGGGCTTGTAGGTACTTTTGCATAGCCAAGCCATAGTAATTTTTGCACGTTGCCAAACCATGGTAAATTTCCACGGATGGAGTTTCCCTACTAGTGCGAGTACGAACCATTTTTACATTTTTATGTGGTGGGGCCCTCGATTTTTTTGTCATCTGGTTCCTTCGGTCACGACGAATAGATATCAGCTCGACCGAGCCGTACTCTATGGCCTAGCGCTCGTCGCCCTAATAGGTGTGGGCCGTGACCAATGGACGTTTGCAATCGTAAGTGAACATCGGACGCGACCATACATAGCGGCGCCCCTACACCTACCCGTGTGGTCCACACATGCCATATCTTCCGCATAAAACGTCGTTTTGGGCTTGTAGGTACTTTTGCATAGCCAAGCCATAGTAATTTTTCTCGTTGCCAAACCATGGTAAATTTCCACGGATGGAGTTTCCCTACTAGTGCGAGTAACCATTTTTACATTTTTATGTGGTGGGGCCCTCGATTTTTTTTCATCTGGTTCCTTCGGTCACGACGAATAGATATCAGCTCGACCGAGCCGTACTCTACGGCCTAGCGCTCGTCGCCCTAATAGGTGTGGGCCGTGACCAATGGATGTTTGCAATCGTAAGTCAACATCGGATGCGACCATACATAGCGGCGCCCTACACCTACCCGTGTGGTCCACACATGCCATATTTTCCGCATAAAACGTCGTTTTGGGCTTGTAGGTACTTTTGCATAGCCAAGCCATAGTAATTTTTCTCGTTGCCAAACCATGGTAAATTTCCATGGATGGAGTTTCCCTACTAGTGCGTACGAACCATTTTTACATTTTTATGTGGTGGGGCCCTTGATTTTTTTTTGTCATCGGTTCCTTCGGTCACGACGAATAGATATCAGCTCGGTCGAGCCGTACTCTATGGCCTAGCGCTCGTCGCCCTAATAGGTGTGGGCCGTGACCAATGGACATTTGCAATCATAAGTGAACATCGGACGTGACCATACATAGCGGCGCCCCTACACCTACCCGTGTGGTCCACACATGCCATATTTTCCGCATAAAATGTCGTTTTGGGCTTGTAGGTACTTTTGCATAGCCAAGCCATAGTAATTTTTGTACGTTGCCAAACCATGGTAAATTTCCACGGATGGAGTTTCCCTACTAGTGCGAGTACGAACCATTTTTACATTTTTATGTGGTGGGGCCCTCGATTTTTTTGTCATCTGGTTTCTTCGGTCACGACGAAAAGATATCAGCTCGACCGAGCCGTACTCTACGGCCTAGCGCTCGTCGCCCTAATAGGTGTGGGCCGTGACCAATGGACGTTTGCAATCGTAAGTGAACATCGGATGTGACCATACATAGCGGCGCCCCTACACCTACCCGTGTGGTCCACACATGCCATATTTTCCGCATAAAACGTCGTTTTGGGCTTGTAGGTACTTTTGCATAGCCAAGCCATAGTAATTTTTCTACGTTGCCAAACCATGGTAAATTTCCATGGATGGAGTTTCCCTACTAGTGCGAGTACGAACCATTTTTACATTTTTATGTGGTGGGGCCCTCAATTTTTTTGTCATCTGGTTTCTTCGGTCACGACGAATAGATATCAGCTCAACCGAGCCGTACTCTACGGCCTAGCGCTCGTCGCCCTAATAGGTGGTGGCCGTGACCAATGGATGTTTGCAATCGTAAGTGAACATTGGACGCGACCATACATAGCGGCGCCCCTACACCTACCCGTGTGGTCCACACATGCCATATTTTCCGCATAAAACGTCGTTTTGGGCTTGTAGGTACTTTTGCATAGCCAAGCCATAGTAATTTTTGCACGTTGCCAAACCATGGTAAATTTCCACGGATGGAGTTTCCCTACTAGTGCGAGTAACCATTTTTACATTTTTATGTGGTGGGGCCCTTGATTTTTTTGTCATCTGGTTCCTTCGGTCATGACGAATAGATATCGGCTCGGCCGAGCCGTACTCTACGGCCTAGCGCTCGTCGCCCTAATAGGTGTGGGCCGTGACCAATGGACGTTTGCAATCGTAAGTGAACATCGGACGCGACCATACATAGCGGCGCCCTACACCTACCCGTGTGGTCCACACATGCTATATTTTCCGCATAAAACGTCGTTTTGGGCTTGTAGGTACTTTTGCATAGCCAAGCCATAGTAATTTTTCTCGTTGCCAAACCATGGTAAATTTCCACGGATGGAGTTTCCCTACTAGTGCGAGTAACCATTTTTACATTTTTATGTGGTGGGGCCCTCAATTTTTTTGTCATCTGGTTCCTTCGGTCACGACGAATAGATATCAGCTCGACCGAGCCGTACTCTACGGCCTAGCGCTCGTCGCCCTAATAGGTGTGGGCCGTGACCAATGGATGTTTGCAATTGTAAGTGAACATCGGACGCGACCATACATAGCGGCGCCCCTACACCTACCCGTGTGGTCCACACATGCCATATTTTCCGCATAAAACGTCGTTTTGGGCTTGTAGGTACTTTTGCATAGCCAAGCCATAGTAATTTTTCTCGTTGCCAAACCATGGTAAATTTCCATGGATGGAGTTTCCCTACTAGTGCGAGTACGAACCATTTTTACATTTTTATGTGGTGGGGCCCTGATTTTTTTGTCATCGGTTTCCTTCGGTCACGACGAATAGATATCGGCCAGAGCCGTACTCTACGGCCTAGCGCTCGTCGCCCTAATAGGTGTGGGCCGTGACCAATGGACGTTTGCAATCGTAAGTGAACATGGATGTGACCATACATAGAGGCGCCCCTACACCTACCCGTGTGGTCCACACATGCCATATTTTCCGCATAAAACGTCGTTTTGGGCTTGTAGGTACTTTTGCATAGCCAAGCCATAGTAATTTTTGCACGTTGCCAAACCATGGTAAATTTCCATGGATGGAGTTTCCCTACTAGTGCGAGTACGAACCATTTTTACATTTTTATGTGGTGGGGCCCTCGATTTTTTTGTCATCGGTTCCTTCGGTCACGACGAATAGATATCGGCTCGGACCGAGCCGTACTCTGACGGCCTAGCGCTCGTCGCCCTAATAGGTGTGGGCCGTGACCAATGGACGTTTGCAATCGTAAGTGAACATCGGACGCGACCATACATAGCGGCGCCCCTACACCTACCCGTGTGGTCCACACATGCCATATTTTCCGCATAAAACGTCGTTTTGGGCTTGTAGGTACTTTTGCATAGCCAAGCCATAGTAATTTTTCTCGTTGCCAAACCATGGTAAATTTCCACGGATGGAGTTTCCCTACTAGTGCGAGTAACCATTTTTACATTTTTATGTGGTGGGGCCCTCGATTTTTTTGTCATCTGGTTCCTTCGGTCACGACGAATAGATATCAGCTCGACCGAGCCGTACTCTACGGCCTAGCGCTCGTCGCCCTAATAGGTGTGGGCCGTGACCAATGGATGTTTGCAATTGTAAGTGAACATCGGACGTGACCATACATAGCGGCGCCCCTACACCTACCCGTGTGGTCCACACATGCCATATTTTCCGCATAAAACGTCGTTTTGGGCTTGTAGGTACTTTTGCATAGCCAAGCCATAGTAATTTTTCTCGTTGCCAAACCATGGTAAATTTCCATGGATGGAGTTTCCCTACTACTAGTGCGTACGTAACCATTTTTACATTTTTATGTGGTGGGGCCCTTGATTTTTTTGTCATCGGTTCCTTCGGTCACGACGAATAGATATCGGCTCGGCCGAGCCGTACTCTAGGGCCTAGCGCTCGTCGCCCTAATAGGTGTGGGCCGTGACCAATGGACTTTTGCAATTGTAAGTGAACATCGGACGTGACCATACATAGGCGCCCCTACACCTACCCGTGTGGTCCACACATGCCATATTTTCTGCATAAAACGTCATTTTGGGCTTGTAGGTACTTTTGCATAGCCAAGCCATAGTAATTTTTCTCATTGCCAAACCATGGTAACTTTCCAAGGATGGAGTTTCCCTACTAGTGTGAGTACGAACCATTTTTACATTTTTATGTGGTGGGGCCCTCGATTTTTTTGTCATCTCGGTTCCTTCGGTCACGACGAATAGATATCGGCTCGGACCGAGCCGTACTCTACGGCCTAGCGCTCGTCGCCCTAATAGGTGTGGGCCGTGACCAATGGATGTTTGCAATCGTAAGTGAACATCGGACGCGACCATACATAGCGGCACCCCTACACCTACCCGTGTGGTCCACACATGCCATATTTTCCGCATAAAACGTCGTTTTGGGCTTGTAGGTACTTTTGCATAGCCAAGCCATAGTAATTTTTGCACGTTGCCAAACCATGGTAAATTTCCACGGATGGAGTTTCCCTACTAGTGCGAGTAACCATTTTTACATTTTTATGTGGTGGGGCCCTTGATTTTTTTGTCATCTAGTTCCTTCGGTCACGACGAATAGATATCGGCTCGGCCAGAGCCGTACTCTAGGGCCTAGCGCTCGTCACCCTAATAGGTGTGGGCCGTGACCAATGGACTTTTGCAATCGTAAGTGAACATCGGACGTGACCATACATAGCGCCCCTACACCTACCCGTGTGGTCCACACATGCCATATTTTCCGCATAAACGTCATTTTGGGCTTGTAGGTACTTTTGCATAGCCAAGCCATAGTAATTTTTCTCGTTGCCAAACCATGGTAAATTTCCATGGATGGAGTTTCCCTACTAGTGCGAGTAACCATTTTTACATTTTTATGTGGTGGGGCCCTCGATTTTTTTGTCATCGGTTCTTCGGTCACGACGAATAGATATCAGCTCGGCCGAGCCGTACTCTACGGCCTAGCGCTCGTCGCCCTAATAGGTGTGGGCCGTGACCAATGGATGTTTGCAATCGTAAGTGAACATCGGACGTGACCATACATAGCGGCGCCCCTACACCTACCCGTGTGGTCCACACATGCCATATTTTCCGCATAAAACGTCGTTTTGGGCTTGTAGGTACTTTTGCATAGCCAAGCCATAGTAATTTTTGCACATTGCCAAACCATGGTAAATTTCCACGGATGGAGTTTCCCTACTCGTGCGAGCACGAACCATTTTTATATTTTTATGTGGTGGGGCCCTTGATTTTTTTGTCATCTGGTTCCTTCGGTCACGACGAATAGATATCAGCTCGACCGAGCCGTACTCTACGGCCTAGTGCTCGTCGCCCTAATAGGTGTGGGCCGTGACCAATGGACATTTTCATTCGTAAGTGAACATCGGATGCAACCATACATAGCGGCGCCCCTACACCTACTGTTGATACTAGATACGCACATGAAAGAATCAAAGAGAAATAATCCGCAAGCGCACGGATATCGGTGAGCACTTCACCCGGGAGATATTCCAGAGTATCGTTATTTATTTATCCGCTAGGAGAAAACGTGCATCTGACTAACCCAAGTCTATACTTAACCCCTGAGCTACACACAAGATAATGAGCGATATAGAGAGGATTACTACCACAGTCTCCTTCCAACCTATGGCAAGCTTTGCAACTACTACTCTATGGGAGCACCTAAGAAAAGACACCACGAGAGGATGCTTAACCTAGCACTTTTGGACCTACCTTAGCTGCGACGGGAAGTGGATTACAAAGGTAACAAAGGGACTGTCATCTCCCCGCTACTACCATGGTTCCGGCCGGATAGGGAGCATCTACGAGTGAACTTAGCCCAAGCACCACGCTTACGCTACGAAAGATTACTCTATTCCCAACCGGAAGCGAATAAAGTAAACTCGTAAACCAAAGAGCAATAATAACAAGAACTTACTAGTATCAGAAGTTGAATTGTAGAATGATCCTAGAACCAAGCCTCGGGTTAGGAGACTTGATCCCATAGGTACAACCGGAGAGGAGACACCGACATGCCGGGCTTCCTCCAACTCTACCTCCACCCTATACTCTCTCTATCTATCTTGAATGCTAGGCTCTAGGGAGGAAGATCCATTCAAGGGACCCCCTCACCTGATCCTCTCTGGAAATAATGAATTAGGGTTTCATGGGATGCCTCCTCCAGGGGCCAGGGGCCCTGCTTATATAGCCCCCTAGGATGCACCGCAGCCCTCGGATCAAACCGACCTAAACGGACGATTATTATTCATCCTCAAAGGCGGTGGAACAGGGATCCGCGAGGCTGACGTTGATTGGCTGAAGTGGGCAGTCGGCCGCCCAAGGTGGGGAGTCGGCCGACTCTCCATCGAGCCCGTTCGGGCTCTCATTTGGTCCAGAGCCTTCTCGAACCTTCCAGATTACAGAATTTTCACCGGTTCCCGATTATCTCTATGTAAACCTGACATGTGGGCCTTCCTTGGGTATTTTCAGCTGACACCCTGCAGAAACAGACATTCACCAAAACTCATGGAATTCCATTAGTGTAAGCCCTATATCTAGATGGTAATTATATTTAGGTCCTTTTTCATGTCTAGTTGACGGTTAAAAATAGGAGTTATCTACCGTCAACAACTCCCCCAAGCTTACCCTTTGCTCGTCCGAGCAAAGATAAACTCAGATGATGGATCGGGAGTTGCTACAATGCTTTCATGCCCCAAAAGCACACATGCGTTCAAACAAGAACTCTCCTCGAATTAGAGTGAAGCTGTTCTAACTCAAAACTTACTCATATTACCTTTCACCATGGGGCTTGTAACCGTCACTTGGGTCTTGAGCAGTTGAAAGACAGAACGGTCAAGTCAAGCGCTATGTTTCTCGCTCTTTGATCAACTATTATTCTGGAGTTTTTTCAAGATTTTCAAATAAAACTCAGAGTTTCCTTGTATGACCCTTTCAGGTCTCTCATTTGTGGTATTTTTGGATCCTCTCCAAGGCATGAGTAGTGTATGCCTTCTCTCTTCTCTCAGAATATGTGGTATTTGTGGAACTAAGGCATAGTGAAAAGAGCCTTCTCTCTCTCACCCTACTTTCTAATAGGCTTATGTGGAGCTCATAGGTGGGGAGACACTCAAACTCACTTGCATATATTGCACAGTTAAACCATGGATCCAACAGGAACTAAAATAATAATAAAGTCATATGTGCATGTGAAGGAGGAAATGGGATGAATGATAAGATGATGATGATAAGGAAATGATTATGAGGGGTGATCACTTGGCGAACATCTACTTCTACACTTGCTCCTTTGGGGATAACATGACTCCCTTTATTCGGAAACCTTGAAACTTCTTGAAAGGAAGGACTTGGCTACTCTTTCTTTCTTTCTTTCTTTCTCTTTTTTTCCTTTTTTCTTTTTCTTCTTTTTTTTTTCTTTTTCTTTTTTTCTCTCTCTCTTTTTTTTAGAGCAACCAATCCTCTGAAAATGAAACTTTAGCAACGGGGAGTGTATAACTTGAAATGATAATGACTGGAGCTTTTATGTAGGCAAATGGAACGGCGATGATTATTTCTAGATGTTCACTCCCAGGATAGGAGTAGAACCTTTTCTGGATGAAGTGAAATGAGTGGTGTATGTATTTTGTGGATGGATGGATGCATGCGTACTCCCAGGGTAGGAGCAGCGTAAGCGCGTATCTCCAGGGTAGAGACAGCACAATATGTGGGGGAATGCGTACTCCCAAGATAGGAGCAGCATAAGTGCGTATCTCCAGGGTAGAGACAGCACGATTTGTAGTGGATATGGATCTATATGTGGGTGGTACTTCTAGGGACAGAAGTAGCACAGAATGAATGTACTATTTATAAAATGGGTGCATGCTTCTGAGGACAGAAGTAGCATAGATCAATGGATGGAGAGCACATAGTATTGACTTTAACTGCATGACTGGTTCCTTATGGGTCCACAGCATAACCACTCTCGTCATACAGGAACTCATCATGCAGAAATTTTAAGATTTTAAAAGATAAACTCTCCAGAACTCTAGCATCTCTAGGAACAAGATGGACAGCAGCTCAAAACTTTCCCATATCATATCTATCAATTACCTAGACTTAGATCAAGCATTCGCTACCCACAAGTTTCAGGTTCAGAGTAAATCTCAAATCTAAACGGTTGTGTCCAAAACTCGGGAGAGTGCAAGGTTGAAAACTAGGTACTTGAAAGGAATTACGGCGAGCAACTATTCATCATTTCCATATAAGAGCTTATTCTGTAGGGTTCATTTTAAGAGCATGGACTTTTCACATACTCTCCTCTATTTTATTTTGCAAATTAACAAATAGATAGATAGATAGATAGATAAGCTAGTGATACTTAGCTGGATACAAGGGGGTGCTCTCCCCAAGCTGGATGTTGACGTAGTCTGTTGGTGTTGCGGCGCGGTGAAGGCGTCTTGCCCCTCGGAGTGTCGGGGATAATGGTAGAGACAAGACCTTTGCGGCGGTGAAGACAAAGCACTCCGACAAGGGACGGGACGTCCTTACGCACTGTTAGCTCTTCTTGATCCTTTAAGTTCGTCGGGCTCAAATAGACAACAAAGCTTGTGGAACTGATTTAAGTGTTAGTGGTAAACCTCTAAGCCTTGGATGTCTAGAACTTCCTTAACTCATAAATCTTTTTAGCAGGATCTCAATATTTTTGCAATTTTTTTGATATGCAGGCAGAAAAATGCAACTAAGATGAAAACTTATTTTTATGCCACCACAGGGGATATCTTTGTGGGCTGTCGCACCACAAAATTATTCACATGGGGCTTAGCATTTTCTAGATGGAATACAAGATAAAACTATTTTCTTTTCTAATGCGGATATAGCAAAGCAAAAATGCAACAAGAATTGATTATGCAAAAAGTAAATATGCTAAAGGAAAAACTTATGCAATGGGAAATATGGATAACTACCAAGTTACCTCCTTGGCAAGGGTTCGGTGTTTTAAGTCCTCGAACGGGACTTCTTGTCATGTTCAATCCTTCGGTGCTTCATTTGATCTCAAAGGTAGAGACCTTGAGAACTGCACCTCTTGAGTTGGTAATTCTTGAGGAAAGTGTCACCATGTTCTTTCCTTGTCCGGTGGTACAAGCGAACCTTTAATTGTGATGTTGGCAGCATCTTGTTTAGTGTGCATGTTGCGGGTTCGAACTATCTTTGGAGCACCCCGGGATGAAGAGTAGATGCTTCTAGTGGGCCTCTCCCTCGACCTAGTGTTCCATTTATTGTTTCTTCTCGTAGAGGATTAGTGGCAAAACATACCCGAAGGAATATAATAACAAGGGTAGATTTGTCATAGAGCTAAGATCATATTCAATGCTACAAAAAAGTTGGGTTGAAAATTTTAATTAGCATAGAACATTTGCTCAACACTACTTCTTCTCTTAAGGATTGATTTTAGTTTATCTTAAGTTTGATGTGTATGACATATATAGAAAACAATCAAACTTATAAAGGAGAAGTAATTGTGAGTGGAGGGATTGCAAACCGACGCGCCGGAGCGACGAGGACTTGAGAAGATGAAGAGCATTGTTGGATCATCATTAGAGGAGTCGGCGGCCTTCCTCCCCAAGCTTGTTGTTGCTCATCACTTTGGAAGCCAAGTGTGTGTGTTGAATCATCCCTCAAAGTGTGTTGTAATAACTCCATGTTCTTAGACATTGTCGTCCTCTGTTCTTAAGTACGTCGGAGAGGGATCTCGATTCTAGAGCAAAGATCTCTCCTTTGCATTCTTCTTTTCTTTGGACTATCCAATCTAGGACGGACAGTTGCATGATCTTCTTTTGTCAACCATTCTTGATTTTTGTTGAGCCTTGGTCGACTAATTGATGTTCATTGGAGATGTAGACTCGAGTTCTTCCTTGATGGTCAGCATGGCGAAGAGTTGTGGTTAATGATACGCCATCTGCCTTGATGATCAAGGAAGGGACTTCATTAATATTTGTATGCAGGCTTCATCTCCAAATGACCTAGGGACATCATCTTGCAAATGTAGTTGTTCATGGCCTTCTTGGGCTTGGTCGGTAGTCAATCCCTTGATGGTGATTGGTTGACACAAGGATGCATGCTTATCATGCCATGGTTGTTTTTGCTACCGACGTGCAAGATGGTGTCTTCAAGAACACAAGAGTAGGTCTTTGAATGGTCAAAATGAGGCGAGTTGCTCCCAGCTTCTCATTGGTGTCCTAGCTCGAGTTTTGGGCTCAATGCTATGATGTCCTCAATGTTGCTCATAGCTTGTCGCCTTGTTCATCCACTTCCTTTGGGTGAGTGCTATTCATGTAGATCCTTCTTATGGCACTCTTATCTCCTTCTTTGTTCCATCACTTGAAGTGGTGATTTGGCAGGTTCACCATGAACAGGCATGCCATATATTCTTTCAATCCTTTCTTGGATGATGAATGAACTATGTCTTCTGTGCGAAGTTGTTCGAGTTCATCATATGCCTTGCTTCATCTCTAATGTGAGTTCATCTCAGGACTTTCCCAATTTGGATTGGGGAGTTCTTCTGCAGGGGTTAGTCCAACAAAATATACCAATGTCTACTGAAGCAGTTTTTAGTTCAATAACCAAACTAGACTCCATGCCTAATCAGATTAAGGAAGGCTATTTAACCTAAGCACCACGCTTAATTTAAAAGCCAATAGAAGCATGTCCAGTACTTCTAAACCAACACTTACTATGGTAGATAAAGGTAACATGAAAGCACTACAGAGATTTACTCAAATAGTGATGGCAGAGCATGATTGATGTTTAGCAATTTGAGCATGCCAAAGGTAGGGACAACCAAGATAATGTAGCAACATGGCAAAAGATGTATCTATGGAAGTATATTCCCCCAAGCTTGAATTCAGCAGAAATCAAATTGGATGAATGCAATTCAATGTTACATAATGATTGGTTGGACATACCTTGCATTTGTTATTCCTTCAATCTTTTTGCTTCGAACTGGAAAGGTTAGTGACACGAATATCCGAAGGAATAATTATAATTCTATGCTCATTTAACGGGGGGCAGCGGTGGAAAGGTGTACACTCATGTCATGGTACGAACGGTGCTTGTTTTAGGACACTAAGCTTGTCCTTGGGAAACCTTCAAGATGTGAATTGGTGAAGTGGTTCCCCTCCAACACCAATCTATGTGCACTAATCTCGAGATCGCAACATTTATGATAAACATATGTGTCTACAACCACCCTTTCAAAATCTTTAGGAATAGGGAGCATGAGAGGGTTGAAGATCTCATGTGTGGTAATGTTGGGGAGACTAAATGAATCGGGAGTTTTTTCATATGAGCAAGGTCTTGATGCGGTGTTAAAGAAGTAACTACTTTGCTCATTGAAGTCTCCATCATTTTCTACTTCAAAGGGTGACTCGACATAAATGTCCAAAATTCCCCTTGGATCGTCTCTCGAAATGATCTCATCTAAGGCCTTATCCATCCATTCAATGGCAATAGCACATAGGTCTTTAATGCTCTCTAGCCATGGATGTTGCTCTTTGCAATCCTCTATATGGTCTTGATGATTCCTATGCGTAGGACATCTAGATGGACTTCTAGGATCATCAGGAGGTTTAGGAGAAAGGGCATAGAATGAGTTATAGGGGTCAAGGATCGGTTTAAAGATAGGTTCGTATTCTATATTTGATGTGGGCATAGAAGGGGAGAAGATAAGGGTGGATCCTAGATGGCTTCGCTCTCCTTCTATGGCGTCACTTGGCATGCCATCCTTGAGTCTTTCTAAACGTCCTTCAAAGGGATTGGGTGTGAGACACTTTCTAAGAGATCTCTTCCGAGAAGATTTATAATGCATGCACTAAAAGATCTCTTATGAAGCGAGAAGTTTATGCTCCTCCCAAAATTGCCATCAAAAAGAATTTCTAAGGATAGAATTACTTCTTTCCTTAGAGAATTTTGGAGTACTACGGTTTGGGATGGATAGCCAAATCATGGGATTGAAATGTTTGCAATGTGGCTATGATAACTTCCTCTTCTAGTTTGGGGGATGATTCCTTCTCTACCTCTAGGATGTGATCATGAAGGCTAGTGCAAGGAGTATGTCCATTAATAATAAGGACAAACCTGACTTCACTAAAGGGTAAAGAAAGGAAAACTCCTCCAAAGGCGATATTATCAAGACCCATATAAAAATGTTGAAGAAGAACATGGTCTTGTAAGGCTAGGTCTAAACCTAAGTTTATAGGAAAATTAGAAGATTCCCTAAGTGTAGCAAAAAGTTCATTACCTACTTGATCAGAAGATAGGACTTTGGGTTCATTACCTTCTCCATGGTTAGAAGATAGGACCTTGGGTACAATACCCTCTTGATTAGAAGATAGGACTCTAGCTGTAGAAAAGGGTTGGCTTTGACCTATTGCAACCACAGATTGGTGTAGCTCATAGCTAGATGTGAAAATCATGGGTTCTAGAGGCTCTAAGCATGTGCTCATGGGTGCAAGATATTGGTGGATAGGCGTGGAATTTGGGTTATCTATAAGGATAGAAAAGAAAAGGCAAAAGAAAAATACAAAAAGATAAAAGTATAATACAAGGCTAAGCATGACTTAAGATTATCTCAGCAGACCGTCTTTCTCCCCGGCAACGGCGCCAGAAATGCTTGTTGATACTAGATACGCACACGAAAGAATCAAAGAGAAATAATCCGCAAGCGCACGGATATCGGTGAGCACTTCACCCGGGAGATATTCTAGAGTATCGTTATTTATTTATCCGCTAGGAGAAAAAGTGCATCTGACTAACCCAAGTCTATACTTAACCCCTGAGCTACACACAAGATAATGAGCGATATAGAGAGGATTACTACCACAGTCTCCTTCCAACCTATGGCAAGCTTTGCAACTACTACTCTATGGGAGCACCTAAGAAAAGACACCACAGAGGATGCTTAACCTAGCACTTTTGGACCTACCTTACCAACCGACGGGAAGTGGATTACAAAGGTAACAAAGGGATCGTCATCTCCCCGCTACTACCACGGTTCCGGCCAGATAGGGAGCATCTACGAGTGAACTTAGCCCAAGCACCACGCTTACGCTACGAACGATTACTCTATTCCCAACCGGAAGCGAATAAAGTAAACTCATAAACCAAAGAGCAATAATAACAAGAACTTACTAGTATCAGAAGTTGAATTGCAGAATGATCCTAGAACCAAGTCTCGGGTTAGGAGACTTGATCCCGTAGGTACAACCGGAGAGGAGACACCGACATGCCGGGCTTCCTCCAACTCTACCTCCACCCTATACTCTCTCTATCTATCTTGAATGCTAGGCTCTAGGGAGGAAGATCCATTCAAGGGACCCCCTCACCTGATCCTCTCTGGAAATAATGAATTAGGGTTTCATGGGATGCCTCCTCCAGGGGCCAGGGGCCCTGCTTATATAGCCCCCTAGGATGCACCGCAGCCCTCGGATCAAACCGACCTAAACGAACGATTATTATTCATCCTCAAAGGTGGTGGAACAGGGATCCGCGAGGCTGACGTTGATTGGCTGAAGTGGGCAGTCGGCCGCCCAAGGTGGGGAGTCGACCGACTCTCCACCGAGCCCGTTCGGGCTCTCATTTGGTCCAGAGCCTTCTCGAACCTTCCAGATTACAGAATTTCCACCGGTTCCCGATTATCTCTATGTAAACCTGACATGTGGGCCTTCCTTGGGTATTTTCAGCTGACACCCTGCAGAAATAGACATTCACCAAAACTCGTGGAATTCCATTAGTGTAAGCCCTATATCTAGATGGTAATTATATTTAGGTCCTTTTTCATGTCTAGTTGACGGTTAAAAATAGGAGTTATCTACCGTCAACACCTACCCGTGTGGTCCACACATGCCATATTTTCCGCATAAAACGTTGTTTTGGGCTTGTAGGTACTTTTGCATAGCCAAGCCATAGTAATTTTTGTACGTTGCCAAACCATGGTAAATTTCCACGGATGGAGTTTCCCTACTAGTGTGAGTACGAACCATTTTTACATTTTTATGTGGTGGGGCCCTCAATTTTTTTGTCATCTGGTTTCTTCGGTCACGACGAATAGATATCAGCTCGACCAAACCGTACTCTACGGCCTAGCGCTCGTCGCCCTAATAGGTGTGGGCCGTGACCAATGGACGTTTGCAATCGTAAGTGAACATCGGACATGACCATACATAGCGGCGCCCCTACACCTACCCGTGTGGTCCACACATGCCATATTTTCCGCATAAAACGTCATTTTGGGCTTGTAGGAACTTTTGCATAGCCAAGCCATAGTAATTTTTCTCGTTGCCAAACCATGGTAAATTTCCACGGATGGAGTTTCCCTACTAGTGCGAGTATGAACCATTTTTACATTTTTATGTAGTGGGGCCCTCGATTTTTTTGTCATCTGGTTCCTTCGGTCACGACGAATAGATATCAGCTCGACCGAGCCGTACTCTACGGCCTAGCGCTCGTCGCCCTAATAGGTGGGGGCCGTGACCAATGGACATTTGCAATCGTAAGTGAACATCGGACGTGACCATACATAGCGGCGCCCCTACACCTACCCGTGTGGTCCACACATGCCATATTTTCCGCATAAAACGTCGTTTTGGGCTTGTAGGAACTTTTGCATAGCCAAGCCATAGTAATTTTTCTCGTTGCCAAACCATGGTAAATTTCCATGGATGGAGTTTCCCTACTAGTGTGAGTATGAACCATTTTTACATTTTTATGTGGTGGGGCCCTTGATTTTTTTGTCATCTGGTTCCTTCGGTCACGACGAATAGATATCAGCTTGACCGAGCCGTACTCTACGGCCTAGCGCTCGTCGCCCTAATAGGTGGGGGCCGTGACCAATGGACGTTTGCAATCGTAAGTGAACATCGGACGTGACCATACATAGCGGCGCCCCTACACCTACCGTGTGGTCCACACATGCCATATTTTCCGCATAAAACGTCGTTTTGGGCTTGTAGGTACTTTTGCATAGCCAAGCCATAGTAATTTTTCTCGTTGCCAAACCATGGTAAATTTCCACGGATGGAGTTTCCCTACTAGTGTGAGTAACCATTTTTACATTTTTATGTGGTGGGGCCCTCGATTTTTTTGTCATCTGGTTCCTTCGGTCACGACGAATAGATATCAGCTCGACCGAGCCGTACTCTACGGCCTAGCGCTCGTCGCCCTAATAGGTGTGGGCCGTGACCAATGGATGTTTGCAATCGTAAGTGAACATCGGACACGACCATACATAGCGGCGCCCTACACCTACCCGTGTGGTCCACACATGCCATATTTTCCGCATAAAACGTCGTTTTGGGCTTGTAGGTACTTTTGCATAGCCAAGCCATAGTAATTTTTCTCGTTGCCAAACCATGGTAAATTTCCACGGATGGAGTTTCCCTACTAGTGCGAGTACGAACCATTTTTACATTTTTATGTGGTGGGGCCCTCGATTTTTTTGTCATCTGGTTCCTTCGGTCACGACGAATAGATATCAGCTCGACCGAGCCGTACTCTACGGCCTAGCGCTCGTCGCCCTAATAGGTGTGGGCCGTGACCAATGGACATTTTCATTCGTAAGTGAACATCGGATGCAACCATACATAGCGGCGCCCCTACACCTTCTGTTGATACTAGATACGCACACGAAAGAATCAAAGAGAAATAATCCGCAAGCGCACGGATATCGGTGAGCACTTCACCCGGGAGATATTCCAGAGTATCGTTATTTATTTATCCGCTAGGAGAAAACGTGCATCTGACTAACCCAAGTCTATACTTAACCCCTGAGCTACATACAAGATAATGAGCGATATAGAGAGGATTACTACCACAGTCTCCTTCCAACCTATGGCAAGCTTTGCAACTACTACTCTATGGGAGCACCTAAGACAAGACACCACAGAGGATGCTTAACCTAGCACTTTTGGACCTACCTTACCTCTCGACGGGAAGTGGATTACAAAGGTAACAAAGGACTGTCATCTCCCCCGCTACTACCACGGTTCGGCCGGATAGGGAGCATCTACGAGTGAACTTGGCCCAAGCACCACGCTTACGCTACAAACGATTACTCTATTCCCAACCGGAAGTGAATAAAGTAAACTCGTAAACCAAAGAGCAATAATAACAAGAACTTACTAGTATCAGAAGTTGAATTGCAGAATGATCCTAGAACCAAGCCTCGGGTTAGGAGACTTGATCCCGTAGGTACAACCGGAGAGGAGACACCGACATGCCGGGCTTCCTCCAACTCTACCTCCACCCTATACTCTCTCTATCTATCTTGAATGCTAGGCTCTAGGGAGGAAGATCCATTCAAGGGACCCCCTCACCTGATCCTCTCTGGAAATAATGAATTAGGGTTTCATGGGATGCCTCCTCCAGGGGCCGGGGGCCCTGCTTATATAGCCCCCTAGGATGCACCGCAGCCCTCGGATCAAACCGACCTAAACGGACGATTATTATTCATCCTCAAAGGTGGTGGAACAGGGATCCGCGAGGCTGACGTTGATTGGCTAAAGTGGGTAGTCGGCCGCCCAAGGTGGGGAGTCGGTGTTGATACTAGATACGCACACGAAAGAATCAAAGAGAAATAATCCGCAAGTGCACGGATATCGGTGAGCACTTCACCCGGGAGATATTCCAGAGTATCGTTATTTATTTATCCGCTAGGAGAAAACGTGCATCTGACTAACCCAAGTCTATACTTAACCCTTGAGCTACAGACAAGGTAAATGAGCGATATAGAGAGGATTACTACCACAGTCTCCTTCCAACCTATGGCAAGCTTTGCAACTACTACTCTATGGGAGCACCTAAGAAAAGACACCACAGAGGATGCTTAACCTAGCACTTTTGGACCTACCTTACCTACTGATGGGAAGTGGATTACAAAGGTAACAAAGGGACTGTCATCTCCCCCGATACTACCATGGTTCCGGCCAGATAGGGAGCATCTACGAGTGAACCTAGCCCAAGCACCACGCTTACGCTACGAACGATTACTCTATTCCCAACCGGAAGCGAATAAAGTAAACTCGTAAACCAAAGAGCAATAATAACAAGAACTTACTAGTATCAGAAGTTGAATTGCGAATGATCCTAGAACCAATCCTCGGGTTAGGAGACTTGATCCCGCAGGTACAACCGGAGAGGAGACACCGACATGCCGGGCTTCCTCCAACTCTACCTCCACCCTATACTCTCTCTATCTATCTTGAACGCTAGGCTCTAGGGAGGAGATCCATTCAAGGGACCCCTCTCACCTGATCCTCTCTGGAAATAATGAATTAGGGTTTCATGGGATGCCTCCTCCAGGGGCCAGGGGCCCTGCTTATATAGCCACCTAGGATGCATCGCAGCCCTCGGATCAAACCGACCTAAACGGACGATTATTATTCATCCTCAAAGGCGGTGGAACAGGGATCCGCGAGGCTGATTCTGATTGGTTGACTTGGCCAGTCGGCCGACCAAGGTGGGGAGTCGGCCGACTCTCCACCGAGCCCGTTCGGGCTCCCGTTTGGTCCAGAGCCTTCTCGAACCTTCCAGATTACAGAATTTTCACCGGTTCCCGATTATCTCTATGTAAACCTGACATGTGGGCCTTCCTTGGGTATTTTCGGTGACACACCTGAGAAACGGACATTCACCAAAACTCGTGGAATTCTATTAGTGTAACCCCTATATCTAGTTGGTGAACATATTTTAGTCCTTTCTCATGTCTAGTTGACGGTAAAAATTGGCACTTAACGACCGTCAACAACTCCCCCAAGCTTACCCTTTGCTCGTCTACGAGCAAAGATAAACTGATGATGGATCGGGAGTTGCTACAATGCTTTCACGCCTCAAAAGTACACATGCGTTCAAACAAGAACTCTCCTCCGGATTAGAGTGAACTATTCTGACTCAAAACTTACTCATATTACCTTTCACCATGGGGCTTGTAGCCATCACTTGGGTCTTTGAGCAGTTGAAAGACAGAACGGTCAAGTCAAACGCTATGTTTCTCGCTCTTTGATCAACTATCATTCCGGAGTTTTTGCAATATTTTCAAATAAAACTCAGAGTTTCCATGTATGACCCTCTCAGGTCTCTCATTTGTGGTATTTCTGGATCCTCTCGAAGGCATGAGTAGTGTATGCCTTCTCTCTACTCTCAGAATATGTGGTATTTTTGGAATTAAGGCATAGTGGAAAGAGCCTTCTCTCTCTCACCCTACTTTCTAATAGGCTTATGTGGAGATTATAGGTGGGGAGACACTCAAACTCACTTGCATATATTGCACAGTTATACCATGGATCCAATAGGAACTAAAATAATAAAGTCATATGTGCATGTGAATGAGGAAATGGGATGAATGATAAGATGATGATGATAAGGAAATGATTATGAGGGGTGATCACTTGGCGAACATCTACTTCTACACTTGCTCCTTTGGGGATAACATGACTCCCTGTATTCGGAAACCTTGAAACTTCTTGAAAGGAAGGACTTGGCTACTCTTTCTTTCTTTCTTTCTCTTTTTTTCTTCTTTTTTTTAGAGCAACCAATCCTACGAAAATGAAACTTTAGCAACGGGGAGTGTATAACTTGAAATGATAATGACTGGAGCTTTTATGTAGGCAAATGGAACGGCGATGATTATTTCTAGATGTTCACTCCCGGGATAGGAGTAGAACCTTTTCTCGGATGAAGTGAAATGAGTGGCGTATGTATTTTGTGGATGGATGGATGGATGGATGGATGCGTACTCCCAGGGTAGGAGCAGCATAAATGCGTATCTCCAGGGTAGAGACGGCACAATATGTGGGGGAATGCGTACTCCCAAGGTAGGAGCAGCATAGGTGCGTATCTCCAGGGTAGAGATAGCACAATATGTGGTGGATGTGGATCTATATGTAGGTGGTACTTCTAGGGAAGTAGCACTGAGAATGAATGTAGTATTTATAAAATGGGTGCATGCTTCGAGGACGAAGTAGCATAGATCAATGGATGGAGAGCACATAGTATTGACTTTAACCGCATGATTGGTTCCTTATGGGTCCACAAAGATAACCACACTCAATGCCTATAAAGACTACACTCAAGCCTACAATATGATCTATACAAATAGATGGGTTTTCCTAATCTAGCAAGCATTAATGTATGGCTGTGGTAGGAATTTTGAACTCTCGTCATACAGGAACTCATCATGCAAAAAATTTAAGATTTTTAAAAGATAAACTCTCTAGAACTCTAGCATCTCTAGGAACAAGATGGACAAAGACTCAAAACTTTCCCATATCATATCCGTCAACTACCTAGACTTAGATCAAACATTCGCTACCCACAAGTTTCGTGTTGAGCAAATCTCAAATCTAAACAGTTGTATCCAAAACTCGAGAGAGTGCAAGGTTGAAAACTAGGTACTTGAAAGGAATTACGGCAGAGCAACTATTCATCATTTCCATATAAGAGCTTATTCCAGGGATTACTTAAAGACAGATTAAAAAGAGCTCTCCAAAAGTAGAAAAGATAGATAAGGAAATCTTTTTGGGTTTCTAAGGTTATGCATTTTTTTAGTTGTTTTAACAAAGCAAGCTCTATAAATAAATAGACAAGTTGGAACACTTAGCTTGATACACGGGGTGCTCTCCCCAAGCCTGGATGTTGACGTAGTATGTTGATGTTGATCGCGGTGCGGGCGTCTTCGCCCCTCCTAGAGTGTCGGGGATAATGGTGTAGAGACAAAAGCTGATTGTTGAAGACAGCACTCCGACAAGGGATAGGACATCCTTCTGCCTGTTAGCTCTTCTTGATCCTTTAAATTCTGTGAAGCTCAAATAGACAGCAAAACTTGTGGAACTGATTAAGCATTAGTGATAAACCTCTAAGCCTTGAATGTCTAGAACCTTCTTAACACATAAATCTTTTAGCAGGATCTTAATATTTTTACAATTTTATATTTATGATATGTAGGCGAGAAAAATGCAACTAAGATGAAAACTTATTTTTTATGCCACCACGGTGGATATCTTTGTGGGCTGTCGCACCAAAAAATTATTCACATGGGGCTTAGCATTTTCTAGATGCAATGCAAGACAAAATTATTTTCTTTTCTAATGCGGATGCAAAGCAAAGTAAATATGCAACAAGAACTGATTATGCAAAAAGTAAATATGCTAAAGGAAAACTTATGCAATGATGAAGTGGGAAATATGGATAACTACCAAGTTACCTCCTTGGCAAGGGTTCGGTGTTTTAAGCCCTCTGAATAGGACTTCTTGTCATGTTCACTCCTTCGGTCATCATTTGATCTCAAAGGTAGAGACCTTGAGAACTGCACCACTTGAGTTGATATCTCTTGAGGGAGGGGTCATCCATGTTCTTTCCTTCTCCAACGGTTTGAAGTGAACCTTTAATTGTGATGCTAGCAGCATCTAGGCCTTGTGCTCCACTTATTGTTTCTTCACTGCATAGGATTAGTAGACAACACATACCCGAAGGAATATACAAATAACAAGGGTAGAGTTGTCTTAAAGGTAAAGGTCATATTCTATGCTACAGAAAAGATTGGGTTGAAAATTTTAATTAGCATAGAACATTTGCTCACCATTACTTCTTCTCTTAAGGATTGATTTTACTATGTCTTAAGTTTGATTGGTGTATGAAATCTATAGAAAATAGTCAAACTTATAGAGAGGAAGTAATTGCGAGTGGAGGGATTGCAAACCAGTGTGCCAGAGTGACGAGGGTTTGAGAAGAGGAAGGGCATTGTTGGATCATCATTAGAGGTGTCGGCGGCCTTCCTCCCCCATGCTTGTTGTTGCTCATCATTGGAAGCCAAGTGTATGTGTTGAATCATCCCTCGAAGTGTGTTGTAACTATATGTTCTTTAGACATTGTCCATCCTCTCGCTCAAGTCCGTTGGAGAGGGATCTTGATTCTAGGTCCATTGAGCAAAGATCTCTCCTTTGCATTCTTCTTTTCTTTGGACTATCCAATCTAGGACGGACGAGTTGCATGATCTTCTTTTGTCAACCATTCTTGATTTTTGCCGAGCCTTGGTCGATTAATTGATGTTCATTGGAGATGTAGACTCGAGTTCTTCCTTGATGGTCTTTGTCTTCTAGCAAAGCATGGCGAAGAGTTGTAGTTAATGATACGCCATCCGTCTTGATGATCAAGGAAGGGACATCATTAATTGTATGCAGTGCTTCATCTCCAATGGCATAGGGACATCATCTTGCAAATGTAGTTGTTCATGGTCTTCTTGGGCTTGGTCGGTAGTCAACCCTTGATGGTGATTGGTTGACACAAGGATGCATGCTATCATGACATGCTTGTCCTTACCGCCGACGTGCAAGATGGTGTCTTCAAGAATAAGAAGAGCAGGTCTTTGATTGACCAAAATGAGGTGAGTTTCTCCCGGCTTCTCATTGGTGTCCTAGCTCGAGTTTTGGGCTCAATACTATGATGTCTTCATGGTTGCTCATAGCTTGTCGCCTTGTTCATCCACTTCCTTTGGGCGAGTGCTATTGATGTAGATCCTTCTTGTAGCACTCTTGTCTCCTTTGTTCCATCGAAGTGGTGATTTGGTAGGTTCACCATGAATAGGCATGCTATAAATTCCTTGAACTCTTTCTTGGACGATGAATGAGCTATGTCTTCTATGTGAAGTTGTTGTAGTTCATCATATGTCTTGCTTCATCTTTGATGTGAGTTCATCTAGGACTCTCCCAATTTGGATTTGGAAGTTTTCTGCAGGGTTAGTCCAACAAAATATACCAATATCTACTACAAAGACAATTTTAGTTCAATAACCAAACTAGACTCCATGTCTAATCTAATTAAGGAAGGCAATTTAACCTAAGCACCACGCTTAATTTAAAAACCTTTAGAAGTACCCATATTGCAATTATGAAGCACCTCTAAACTAAAGCATACTATAACAGACAAAGGCAAAGCATGAGAGCACTACGAGAGATTTACTCAAACGGTGATGGCGAGCATGATTGATGTTTAGCAAATTGAGCATGCCAAAGGTAGGGACAACCAAAATAATGTAGCAACATGGCAAAAGATGTATTTATGGAAGTATATCCCCCAGCCTTGAATTTTGCGAAATCAAGATTGGATGAATGTAATTTAATGTTGCATAATGATTGGTTGTACATACCTTGCAATTGTTATTCCTTCGATCTTTTTGCTTCGAACCTGGAAAGGTTAGTGACGAATACCCGAAGGAACATTTTCATAATTATAACTCTATGCTCATTTAACAAGGACGGTGTAGCAAGCGAAAAGGTGAACAATCATGTCATGGTCTAAATAGTGCTTGTTTTAGGACACTAAGCTTGTCCTTGGGAGACCTACAAGATGTGAATTGGTGAAGTGGTTCCCCTCCAATACCGATCTATGTATACTATCTCAAGATTCAACACGACAAGATCTGCAATGTTTATGGAAAACATATGCATCTACAACCACCCTTTCAATGTCTTTAGAAACAAGGAGCATGAGGGGGGTTGAAGATCTCATGTGTGGTAATGTTGGAGAGACTAAGTGAATCAGGAGATTTTTCATATGAGCAAGGTCTTGATGGGGTGTTTAAGAAGTAACTACTTTGCTCATTGAAGTCTCCATCATTTTCTACTTCCAAGGGTGACTCAACATAAATGTCCAAAATTCCCCTTGGATCGTCTCTCGAAATGATCTCATCTAAGGCCTTATCCCTCCATTCAATGGCAATAGCACATAGGTCTTTAATGCTCTCTAGCCATGGATGTTGCTCTTCGTGATCCTCTATATAGTTTTGATGATTCCTATGCGTGGGATATCTAGATGGATTTCTAGGATCATCGGGAGGTTCAGGAGAAAAAGCATAGAACGAGTCATATGGGTCAAGGATGGGCTTAAACGTGGGTTCGTATTCTATATTTGATGTGGGCATAGAAGGAGAGAAGACGAAGGTGGTTTCTAAATGGCTACACTCTCCTTCTATGGCATCACTTGGCATGCCATCCTTGAGTCTTTCTAAACGTCTTTCAAAGGGATTGGATGTGAGACACTTTCTACAAGATCTCTTCCTGAGAAGATTTATAATGCATGCACTAAAAGATCTCTTATGAAGCGGGAAGTTTATGCTCCTCCCAAAATTGCCATCAAAAAGAATTTCTAGGGATTGAATTACTTCTTTCCTTAGAGAAGTTTGGAGTACTACTGGGTTGGGATGGATAGCCAAATCATGGGATTGAAATGTTTGCAAAGTGGCTATGAAAACTTTCTCTTCTAGTTTGGGGAATGATTCCTTCTCTACCTCTAAGATTTTAGCATGAAGGCTAGTGCAAGGAGTGTGTCCACTAATAAGGACAAACCTCTCTTCACTAAAGGATAAAGAAAGGAAAACTCCTCCAAAGGCGATATTATCAAGACCCATATATAGATGTTGAATAAGAACATGGTCTTGTAAGGCTAGGTCTAAACCTAAGTTTATATGAAAATTAGAAGATTCCCTAAGTGTAGCCAAAAGTTCATTACCTACTTGATCAGAGGATAGGACTTTGGGTTCATTACCCTCACTTAGGTTGAGGATAGGACCTTGGGTACAATACCCTCTTGATTAGAAGATAGGACTCTAGCTGTAGAAAAGGGTTGGCTTTGACCTATTGCAACCACAGCATTGGTGTAGCTCATAGCTAGATGTGAAAATCATGGGTTCTAGAGGCTCTAAGCATGTGCTCATGGGTGCAAGATATTGGTGGATAGGCGTGGAATTTGGGTTATCCATAAGGATATAAAATAAAAGGCAAAAGAAAAATACAAAAAGATAAAAGTATAATACAAGGCTAAGCGGGACTTAAGGTTATCTCACAGACCGTCTTTCTCCCCGGCAACGCGCGAAATGCTTGTTGATACTAGATACGCACACGAAAGAATCAAAGAGAAATAATCCGCAAGCGCACGGATATCGGTGAGCACTTCACCCGGGAGATATTCTAGAGTATCGTTATTTATTTATCCGCTAGGAGAAAACGTGCATCTGACTAACCCAAGTCTATACTTAACCCTTGAGCTACAGACAAGGTAAATGAGCGATATAGAGAGGATTACTACCACAGTCTCCTTCCAACCTATGGCAAGCTTTGCAACTACTACTCTATGGGAGCACCTAAGAAAAGACACCACAGAGGATGCTTAACCTAGCACTTTTGGACCTACCTTACCTGCGACGGGAAGTGGATTACAAAGGTAACAAAGGGACTGTCATCTCCCCCGATACTACCATGGTTCCGGCCAGATAGGGAGCATCTACGAGTGAACCTAGCCCAAGCACCACGCTTACGCTACGAACGATTACTCTATTCCCAACCGGAAGCGAATAAAGTAAACTCGTAAACCAAAGAGCAATAATAACAAGAACTTACTAGTATCGAAGTTGAATTGCGAGAATGATCCTAGAACCAAGCCTCGGGTTAGGAGACTTGATCCCAGGTACAACCGGAGAGGAGACACCGACATGCCGGGCTTCCTCCAACTCTACCTCCACCCTATACTCTCTCTATCTATCTTGAATGCTAGGCTCTAGGGAGGAGATCCATTCAAGGGACCCCTCTCACCTCGATCCTCTCGGAAATAATGAATTAGGGTTTCATGGGATGCCTCCTCCGGGGGCCGGGGCCCCGCTTATATAGCCCCCTATGATGCACCGCAGCCCTCGGATCAAACCGACCTAAACGGACGATTATTATTCATCCTCAAAGGCGGTGGAACAGGGGATCCGCGAGGCCGATTCCCGATTGGTTGACTTGGCCAGTCGGCCGACCAAGGTGGGGAGTCGGCCGACTCTCCACCGAGCCCGTTCGGGCTCCGAGCTTTTGAACCTTCAGACATGCATTTTCAGCTTTCTCTATGTAAAAACCTTCCTTGGGTACAGCCGACATTTTCACTCCTATTAGTGTAACCCCTATTCCCGAACATATTTTATCATGTCTAGTTGTAAACCCGACATGTGGGCCTTCCTTGGGTATTTTCACGGACACCTCTATGTAAACCTGACATGTGGGCCTTCCTTGGGGACATTCACCAAAACTCGTGGAATTCCATTAGTGTAAGCCCTATATCTAGATGGTAATTATATTTAGGTCCTTTTTCATGTCTAGTTGACGGTTAAAAATAGGAGTTATCTACCGTCAACAACTCCCCCAAGCTTACCCTTTGCTCGTCCTGAGCAAAGATAAACTCAGTGATGGATCAGGAGTTGCTACAATGCTTTCATGCCTCAAAAGCAAACATGCGTTCAAACAAGAACTCTCCTCTGAATTAGAGTGAACTATTCTAACTCAAAACTTACTCATATTACCTTTCACCATGGGGCTTGTAACCGTCACTTGGGTCTTGAGCAGCTGAAAGACAGAACGGTCAAGTCAAGCGCTATGTTTCTCGCTCTTTGATCAACTATTATTCCGGAGTTTTTGCAAGATTTTCAAATAAAACTCGAGTTTCCTTGTATGACCCTTTCGGTCTCTCATTTGTGGTATTTTTGGATCCTCTCCAAGGCATGAGTAGTGTATGCCTTCTCTCTTCTCTCGAGAATATGTGGTTTTTGTGGAACTAAGGCATAGTGAAAAGAGCCTTCTCTCTCTCACCCTACTTTCTAATAGGCTTATGTGGAGCTCATAGGTGGGGAGACACTCAAACTAACTTGCATATATTGCACGGTTAAACCATGGATCCAACGGGAACTAAAATAATAATAAAGTCATATGTGCATGTGAAGGAGGAAATGGGATGAATGATAAGATGATGATGATAAGGAAATGATTATGAGGGGTGATCACTTGGCGAACATCTACTTCTACACTTGCTCCTTTGGGGATAACATGACTCCCTTTATTCGGAAACCTTGAAACTTCTTGAAAGGAAGGACTTGGCTACTCTTTCTTTCTTTCTTTCTTTCTTTCTTTCTTTTTTTTTTTCCTTTTTTTCTTTTTCTTCTTTTTTTTCTTTTTCTTTTTTTCTCTCTCTCTTTTTTTAGAGCAACCAATCCTCCGAAAACGAAACTTTAGCAACGGGGAGTGTATAACTTGAAATGATAATGATTTGGAGCTTTTATGTAGGCAAATGGAACGGCGATGATTATTTCTTGATGTTCACTCCCGGGATAGGAGTAGAACCTTTCTCGGATGAAGTGAAATGAGTGGCGTATGTATTTTGTGGATGGATGGATGCATGCGTACTCCCGGGGGGTAGGAGCGGCGTAAGCGCGTATCTCCGGGGTAGAGACAAGACAATATGTGGGGGAATGCGTACTCCCAAGGTAGGAGCAGCATAAGTGCATATCTCCGGGGTAGAGACAAGCACGATTTGTAGTGGATATGGATCTATATGTGGGTGGTACTTCTAGGGACGAAGTAGCACGTAATGAATGTACTATTTATAAAATGGGTGCATGCTTCGAGGACGAAGTAGCATAGATCAATGGATGGAGAGCACATAGTATTGACTTTAACCGCATGATTGGTTCCTTATGGGTCCACAAGATAACCACACTCAATGCCTATAAAGACTACACTCAAGCCTACAATATGATCTATATAAATAGATGGGTTTTCCTAATCTAGCAAGCATGAATGTATGGTGTGGTAGGAATTTTTAACTCTCGTCATACGGGAACTCATCATGCAGAAATTTTAAGATTTTAAAAGATAAACTCTCCGAACTCTAGCATCTCTAGGAACAAGATGGACAGCAGCTCAAAACTTTCCCATATCATATCCTGTCAATTACCTAGACTTAGATCAAGCATTCGCTACCCACAAGTTTCGGAGTTCGAGTAAATCTCAAATCTAAACAAGTTTGTGTCCAAAACTCGGGAGAGTGCAAGGTTGAAAACTAGGTACTTGAAAGGAATTACGGCAGAGCAACTATTCATCATTTCCATATAAGAGCTTATTCTCAGTAGGGTTCATTTTATGACAGACTTTTCACATACTCTCCTCTATTTTATTTTGCAAATTAACAAATAGATAGATAGATAGATAGATAGATAGATAGATAGATAGATAGATAGATAGATAGATAGATAGATAGATAGATAGATAGATAGATAAGCTAGTGATACTTAGCTGGATACAAGGGGGTGCTCTCCCCCAAGCTGGATGTTGACGTAGTGTTGGTGTTGCCGACGGGGCGCGGTGAAGGCGTCTTGCCCCTCCCGGAGTGTCGGGGATAATGGTCGTAGAGACAAGATTGCAGGACCGTTGAAGACAGCACTCCGACAAGGGACGGGACGTCCTTACGCGCCGTTAGCTCTTCTTGATCCTTTAAGTTCTCATCGGGCTCAAATAGACAACAAAGCTTGTGGAACTCGATTTAAGTGTTAGTGGTAAACCTCTAAGCCTTGGATGTCTAGAACTTCCTTAACTCATAAATCTTTTTAGCAGGATCTCAATATTTTTGCAATTTTTATATTTTATGATATACAATCGAGAAAAATGCAACTAAGATGAAAACTTATTTTTATGCCACCACGGGGGATATCTTTGTGGGCCGTCGCACCACAAAATTATTCACATGGGGCTTAGCATTTTCTAGATGGAATACAAGATAAAACTATTTTCTTTTCTAATGCAGATATAGCAAAGCAAAAATGCAACAAGAATTGATTATGCAAAAAGTAAATATGCTAAAGGAAAAACTTATGCAATGGGAAATATGGATAACTACCAAGTTACCTCCTTGGCAAGGGTTCGGTGTTTTAAGTCCTCTGAACAGGACTTCTTGTCATGTTCAATCCTTCGGTGCTTCATTTGATCTCAAAGGTAGAGACCTTGAGAACTGCACCTCTTGAGTTGGTAATTCTTGAGGAAAGTGTCACCATGTTCTTTCCTTGTCCAGTGGTCTGAAGCGAACCTTTAATTGTGATGTTGGCAGCATCTTGTTTAGTGTGCATGTTGTAGGTTCAGAACTATCACTGGAGCACCCTGGGATGAAGAGTAGATGCTTCTAGTGGGCCTCTCCCTCGACCTAGTGTTCCATTTATTGTTTCTTCTCTGTAGAGGATTAGTGGACAAAACATACCCGAAGGAATATAATAACAAGGGTAGATTTGTCATAGAGCTAAGATCATATTCTATGCTACAAAAAAGTTGGGTTGAAAATTTTAATTAGCATAGAACATTTGCTAAACACTACTTCTTCTCTTAAGGATTGATTTTCGTTTATCTTAAGTTTGATGTGTATGACATATATAGAAAACAATCAAACTTATAAAGGAGAAGTAATTGTGAGTGGAGGGATTGCAAACCAAGCGTGCGAGCGACGAGGACTTGAGAAGATGAAGAGCATTGTTGGATCATCATTAGAGGAGTCGGCCTTCCTCCCCCAAGCTTGTTGTTGCTCGTCATTGGAAGCCAAGTGTGTGTGTTGAATCATCCCTCAAAGTGTGTTGTAATAACTCCATGTTCTTAGACATTGTCGTCCTCTGTTCTTAAGTCGTCGGAGAGGGATCTCGATTCTAGAGCAAAGATCTCTCCTTGGCATTCTTCTTTTCTTTGGACTATCCAATCTAGGACGGACAGTTGTATGATCTTCTTTTGTCAACCATTCTTGATTTTTCTTTGAGCCTTGGTCGACTAATTGATGTTCATTGGAGATGTAGACTCGAGTTCTTCCTTGATGGTCGGCATGGCGAAGAGTTGTGGTTAATGATACGCCATCTGCCTTGATGATCAAGGAAGGGACTTCATTAATATTTGTATGCAGGCTTCATCTCCAAATGACCTAGGGACATCATCTTGCAAATGTAGTTGTTCATGGCCTTCTTGGGCTTGGTCGGTAGTCAATCCCTTGATGGTGATTGGTTGACAATAGGATGCATGCTTATCATGCCATGCTTGTTTTTGCTACCGACGTGCAAGATGGTGTCTTCAAGAACACAAGAGTAGGTCTTTGAATGGTCAAAATGAGGCGAGTTGCTCCCAGCTTCTCATTGGTGTCCTAGCTCGAGTTTTGGGCTCAATGCTATGATGTCCTCAATGTTGCTCATAGCTTGTCGCCTTGTTCATCCACTTCCTTTGGGTGAGTGCTATTCATGTAGATCCTTCTTATGGCACTCTTATCTCCTTCTTTGTTCCATCACCGAAGTGGTGATTTGGCAAGTTCACCATGAACGGGCATGCCATATATTCTTTCAATCCTTTCTTGGATGATGAATGAACTATGTCTTCGTGCGAAGTTGTTCGAGTTCATCATATGCCTTGCTTCATCTCTAATGTGAGTTCATCTCAGGACTTTCCCAATTTGGATTTGGGAGTTTTTTATAGGGGTTAGTCCAACAAAATATACCAATGTCTACTAGCGCGTTTTTAGTTCAATAACCAAACTAGACTCCATGCCTAATCAAATTAAGGAAGGCTATTTAACCTAAGCACCACGCTTAATTTAAAAGCCAATAGAAGCATGTCCAAGTACTTCTAAACCAACACTTACTATGGTAGATAAAGGTAACATGAAAGCACTACGTAGAGATTTACTCAAACGGTGATGGCGAGCATGATTGATGTTTAGCAATTTGAGCATGCCAAAGGTAGGGACAACCAAGATAATGTAGCAACATGGCAAAAGATGTATCTATGGAAGTATATTTCCCAAGCTTGAATTCAGCAGAAATCAAGATTGGATGAATGCAATTCAATGTTACATAATGATTGGTTGGACATACCTTGCATTTGTTATTCCTTCAATCTTTTTGCTTCGAACCCTGGAAAGGTTAGTGACACGAATACCCGAAGGAATAATTATAATTCTATGCTCATTTAATAGGGCAGCGCAGTGGAAAGGTGTACACTCATGTCATGGTCTGAACAGTGCTTGTTTTAGGACACTAAGCTTGTCCTTGGGAAACCTTCAAGATGTGAATTGGTGAAGTGGTTCCCCCTCCAACACCAATCTATGTGCACTAATCTCGAGATCTGCAACATTTATGATAAACATATGTGTCTACAACCACCCTTTCAAAATCTTTAGGAATAGGGAGCATGAGAGGGTTGAAGATCTCATGTGTGGTAATGTTGGGGAGACTAAATGAATCAGGAGTTTTTTCATATGAGCAAGGTCTTGATGGGGTGTTAAAGAAGTAACTACTTTGCTCATTGAAGTCTCCATCATTTTCTACTTCCAAGGGTGACTCGACATAAATGTCCAAAATTCCCCTTGGATCGTCTCTCGAAATGATCTCATCTAAGGCCTTATCCATCCATTCAATGGCAATAGCACATAGGTCTTTAATGCTCTCTAGCCATGGATGTTGCTCTTTGCAATCCTCTATATGGTCTTGATGATTCCTATGCGTAGGACATCTAGATGGACTTCTAGGATCATCAGGAGGTTTAGGAGAAAGGGCATAGAATGAGTTATAGGGGTCAAGGATGGGTTTAAAGATAGGTTCGTATTCTATATTTGATGTGGGCATAGAAGGGGAGAAGATAAGGGTGGATCTAGATGGCTTCGCTCTCCTTCTATGGCGTCACTTGGCATGCCATCCTTGAGTCTTTCTAAACGTCCTTCAAAGGGATTGGGTGTGAGACACTTTCTAAGAGATCTCTTCCTGAGAAGATTTATAATGCATGCACTAAAAGATCTCTTATGAAGCGGGAAGTTTATGCTCCTCCCAAAATTGCCATCAAAAGAATTTCTAAGGATAGAATTACTTCTTTCCTTAGAGAATTTTGGAGTACTACTTGGTTTGGGATGGACAGCCAAATCATGGGATTGAAATGTTTGCAATGTGGCTATGATAACTTCCTCTTCTAGTTTGGGGGATGATTCCTTCTCTACCTCTAGGATGTGATCATGAAGGCTAGTGCAAGGAGTATGTCCATTAATAATAAGGACAAACCTCACTTCACTAAAGGGTAAAGAAAGTAAAACTCCTCCAAAGGCGATATTATCAAGACCCATATAAAAATGTTGAAGAAGAACATGGTCTTGTAAGGCTAGGTCTAAACCTAAGTTTATAGGAAAATTAGAAGATTCCTAAGTGTAGCAAAAAGTTCATTACCTACTTGATCGAAGATAGGACTTTGGGTTCATTACCTTCTCCATGGTTAGAAGATAGGACCTTGGGTACAATACCCTCTTGATTAGAAGATAGGACTCTAGCTGTAGAAAAGGGTTGGCTTTGACCTATTGCAACCATTGACATTGGTGTAGCTCATAGCTAGATGTGAAAATCATGGGTTCTAGAGGCTCTAAGCATGTGCTCATGGGTGCAAGATATTGGTGGATAGGCGTGGAATTTAGGTTATCTATAAGGATAGAAAAGAAAAGGCAAAAGAAAAATACAAAAAGATAAAAGTATAATACAAGGCTAAGCATGACTTAAGATTATCTCACGAGACCGTCTTTCTCCCCGGCAACGGCGCGTAAATGCTTGTTGATACTAGATACGCACACGAAAGAATCAAAGAGAAATAATCCGCAAGCGCACGGATATCGGTGAGCACTTCACCCGGAGATATTCGGAGTATCGTTATTTATTTATCCGCTAGGAGAAAACGTGCATCCGACTAACCCAAGTCTATACTTAACCCCTGAGCTACACACAAGATAATGAGCGATGTAGAGAGGATTACTACCACAGTCTCCTTCCAACCTATGGCAAGCTTTGCAACTACTACTCTATGGGAGCACCTAAGAAAAGACACCATAGAGGATGCTTAACCTAGCACTTTTGGACCTACCTTACCTACTGACGGGAAGTGGATTACAAAGGTAACAAAGGGACTGTCATCTCCCCCGCTACTACCACGGTTCCGGCCAGATAGGGAGCATCTACGAGTGACCTTAGCCCAAGCACCACGCTTACGCTACGAATGACTACTCTATTCCCAACCGGAAGCGAATAAAGTAAACTCGTAAACCAAAGAGCAATAATAACAAGAACTTACTAGTATCAGAAGTTGAATTGTAGAATGATCCTAGAACCAAGCCTCGGGTTAGGAGACTTGATCCCGTAGATACAACCGGAGAGGAGACACCGACATGCCGGGCTTCCTCCAACTCTACCTCCACCCTATACTCTCTCTATCTATCTTGAATGCTAGGCTCTAGGGAGGAAGATCCATTCAAGGGACCCCCTCACCTGATCCTCTCTGGAAATAATGAATTAGGGTTTCATGGGATGCCTCCTCCAGGGGCTAGGGGCCCTGCTTATATAGCCCCCTAGGATGCACCGCAGCCCTCGGATCAAACCGACCTAAACGAACGATTATTATTCATCCTCAATGGCGGTGGAACAGGGATCCGCGAGGCTGAAGTTGATTGGCTGAAGTGGGCAGTCGGCCGCCCAAGGTGGGGAGTCGGCCGACTCTCCACCGAGCCCGGTCGGGCTCTCATTTGGTCCAGAGCCTTCTCGAACCTTCCAGATTACAGAATTTTCACCGGTTCCCGATTATCTCTATGTAAACCCGACATGTGGGCCTTCCTTGGGTATTTTCACCGACACCCTACGTAAAAACGGACATTCACCAAAACTCGTGGAATTCCATTAGTGTAAGCCCTATATCTAGATGGTAATTATATTTAGGTCCTTTTTCATGTCTAGTTGACGGTTAAAAATAGGAGTTATCTACCATCAACACCTACCCGTGTGGTCCACACATGCCATATTTTCCGCATAAAACGTCGTTTTGGGCTTGTAGGTACTTTTGTATAGCCAAGCCATAGTAATTTTTGTACATTGCCAAACCATGGTAAATTTCCACAGATGGAGTTTCCCTACTAGTGCGAGTACGAACCATTTTTACATTTTTATGTGGTGGGGCCCTCAATTTTTTTGTCATCTGGTTTCTTCGGTCACGACGAATAGATATCAGCTCAATCGAACCGTACTCTACGGCCTAGCGCTCGTCGCCCTAATAGGTGTGGGCTGTGACCAATGGACGTTTGCAATCGTAAGTGAACATCGGACGTGACCATACATAGCGGCGCCCCTACACCTACCCGTGTGGTCCACACATGCCATATTTTCCGCATAAAACGTCGTTTTGGGCTTGTAGGAACTTTTGCATAGCCAAGCCATAGTAATTTTTCTCGTTGCCAAACCATGGTAAATTTCCACGGATGGAGTTTCCCTACTAGTGCGAGTATGAACCATTTTTACATTTTTATGTGGTGGGGCCCTCAATTTTTTTGTCATCTGGTTCCTTCGGTCACGACGAATAGATATCAGCTCGACCGAGCCGTACTCTACGGCCTAGCGCTCGTCGCCCTAATAGGTGGGGGCCGTGACCAATGGACGTTTGCAATCGTAAGTGAACATCGGACGTGACCATACATAGCGGCGCCCCTACACCTACCCGTGTGGTCCACACATGCCATATTTTCCGCATAAAACGTCGTTTTGGGCTTGTAGGAACTTTTGCATAGCCAAGCCATAGTAATTTTTCTCGTTGCCAAACCATGGTAAATTTCCACGGATGGAGTTTCCCTACTAGGGTGAGTATGAACCATTTTTACATTTTTATGTGGTGGGGCCCTCGATTTTTTTGTCATCTGGTTCCTTCGGTCACGACGAATAGATATCAGCTCGACCGAGCCGTACTCTACGGCCTAGCGCTCGTCGCCCTATTAGGTGGGGGCCGTGACCAATGGACGTTTGCAATCGTAAGTGAACATCGGACGTGACCATACATAGCGGCGCCCCTACACCTACCGTGTGGTCCACACATGCCATATTTTCCGCATAAAACGTCGTTTTGGGCTTGTAGGTACCTTTGCATAGCCAAGCCATAGTAATTTTTGCACGTTGCCAAACCATGGTAAATTTCCACGGATGGAGTTTCCCTACTAGTGCGAGTACGAACCATTTTTACATTTTTATGTGGTGGGGCCCTCGATTTTTTTGTCATCTGGTTCCTTCGGTCACAACGAATAGATATCAGCTCGACCGAGCCGTACTCTACGGTGTAGCGCTCGTCGCCCTAATAGGTGTGGGCCGTGACCAATGGATGTTTGCAATCGTAAGTGAACATCGGACATGAACATACATAGCGGCACCCTTACACCTACCCGTGTGGTCCAGACATGCCATATTTTCCACATAAAACATCGTTTTGGGCTTGTACGTACTTTTGCATAGCCAAGCCATAGTAATTTTGCACGCTGCCAAACCATGGTAAATTTCCACGGATGGAGTTTCCCTACTAGTGCGAGTACGAACCTTTTTACATTTTTATGTGGTGGGGCCCTCAATTTTTTTGTCATCTGTTTCCTTCGGTCACGACGAATAGATATCAGCTCGACCGAGCCGTACTCTACGGCCTAGCGCTCGTCGCCCTAATAGGTGTGGGCCGTGACCAATGGACGTTTTCAATCGTAAGTGAACATCGGTCACGACCATACATAGCGGCGCCCCTACACCTACCCATGTGGTCCACACATGCCATATTTTCCGCATAAAACGTCGTTTTGGGCTTGTAGGTACTTTTGCATAGCCAAGCCATAGTAATTTTTGCACGTTGCCAAACCATGGTAAATTTCCACGGATGGAGTTTCCCTACTAGTGCGAGTATGAACCATTTTTACATTTTTATGTGGTGGGGCCCTCGATTTTTTGTCATCTGGTTCCTTCGGTCACGACGAATAGATATCAGCTCGACCGAGCCATACTCTACGGCCTAGCGCTCGTCGCCCTAATAGGTGTGGGCCGTGACCAATGGACGTTTGCAATCGTAAGTGAACATCGGACGCGACCATACATAGCGGCGCCCCTACACCTACCCGTGTGGTCCACACATGCCATATTTTCCGCATAAAACGTCTATTAAGTGCAACTGAAATAAGGAGGGTTCCGCAAGCGCACAGAATATATCATCGTAGCATTTTAACCAGGAGTAATCCAGGTATCGTTATTTATAATTTTACCACTGGGAAGGGAATGCACTAGATAATGAGTGATGAGTAATGCACATGCGATAATGGAGAGCTTAACCTTGTCTCCGTATCGATCATCTCATACGGGGTAAGTGTCACATAAAATATAGGAATGAATGATAAATGACATAAGATAAATGAGAGCATTTAGCCACATAAAATAATAGTAATAAGCCATCTCAACTTAGCACTCTAAGCTTATAACACTAGCATGGACTAGGACGATCTAGGGTATAATCCTATGTTATTCTAACTACAAAGTCAAAGCATACAATGATTAGTGCAAGAACATCTAGCAATCATGGCGGGAAAAGGTTACATCTATGCATAGTGATATTACCGAGAAGACAAGAGACATAGCAATGACTTCAATGTAATAGGTTTGTTGCTAGACCTATACTCGGGAGAAGGGCTACAAAGGACTCAACAGACTGTCACTCCGCGATCTACCTCACGATCCGGAATATAGGGTGCAATCGCAGATAAATACAGTCTAGGCACCACGCCTACACAATATTTACCACTCACCCATCGATCTAATGAGCAAGCGCTATACGATCCTATGCATAAACATAATTCTAGTCCAACTATGCTAAACATATAATCAAAGTAAACTAAGAACAATATAATTGAGAACATAATCAAATAGAGCAAAGTCAAGTCGATATAATAGAATAGAATAAAGTACTACTCATAGTATCACGAACAATGATGAATATTACAAGAATGTAGAGGGGAATTACCAAGAACTCGACAGATCCGAACTCCAAGCTAGGCTTGATTCCTCTAGATCTATTCCTATGTAGCCATGCTACTAAACTATGGAGCTCTAATTGAGATGGTGGCTCGGCTTCTACGAATTCCGATGAGAGAATGAACTCTTGAATGAATTAGTGTTTCACCCGGGGGCCGGGGCTCGAATATATAGCCCCCTAGGATGAACCACAGCCCTCGATCGAACCGACCTAAATGGACGATAATTATTCATCCTCAAAGGCGGTGGAGGCGGGATCCGCGAGACTCGACGTGATTGGTAAGGGTGGGGAGTCGGCCGACTCCCCTTGGCGGCCGAATGGCCGCCCTGCCAGTGGGCCCCGCTTTCGTGTGTCGCCTTCGGAGTCTTCTAGATTATACAATTTTACCCGTTCGGTCTTTATCTCTATGTAATCATGACATGTGGGCCTCCTTTGGTTCTCTTTCGATAACCCCTACGTAAATAGACAATCACCAAAACTCGTGGAATTACGTCGGTGTAACCCCTATATCTAACGGTGAACTCAAATTAGTCCTTTCTCTTGCCGTGTTGATGGTATGAAATTGATACTTAACGATCTTCAACAAACTCCCCAAGCTTACCTTTTGCTCGTCCCTGAGCAAAGATAGACTCAGTGATGGATCAGGAGTTGCTACAATGCTTTCACTCTTCACAAGTACACATGCGTTCAAACAAGAACTCTCCTCCGGATTAGAGTGAACTATTCTGACTCAAAACTCACTCATATTACCTTTCACCATGGGGCTTGTAACCGTCACTTGGGTCTTGAGTAGTTGAAAGATAGAACGGTCAATTCAAGCGCCATGTTTCTCGCTCTTTGATCAACTATTATCCTGGAGTTTTTACAAGGTTTTGAAATAAAACTCAGAGTTCCTTGTATGAACCTTTCAAGTCTCTCATTTGTGGTATTTCTGGATCCTTTCTAAGGCATGAGTAGTGTATGCCTTCTCTCTTCTCTCAAAATATGTGGTATTTATGGAACTAAGGCATAGTGGAAAGTGCCTTCTCTCTCTCACGCTACTTTCTAATAGGCTTATGTGGAGCTCATAGGTGGGGAGACACTCAAACTCACTTGCATATATTGCATAGTTAAGACATGGATCCAATAGGAACTAAAATAATAATAAAGTCATATGTGCATATGAATGAGGAAATGGATGATAAGATGATGATAGGATGACGATAAGGAAATGATTATGAGGGGTGATCACTTGGTGAACATCTACTTCTACACTTGCTCCTTTGGGGATAACATGACTCCCTTTATTTGGAAACCTTGAAACTTCTTGAAACTTCTCGAAAGGAAGGACTTGGCTACTCTTTCTTTCTTTTCTCTTTTTTTTTAGACTAACCAATCCTCTGGAAACAAAACTTTAGCACGGGGAGTATATAACTTGAAATGATAATGACTGGAGCTTGTATGTAGGCAAATAGAACGGCGATGATTATTTCTAGATGTTCACTCCAAGGATAGGAATAGTACCTTTCTGGATGAAGTGAAATAAGTGGTGTATGTATATCTGGATGGATGGATGGATGGATGGATGGATGCGTACTTCCCAGGGTAGGAGCAGCATAGGTGCGTATCTCCAGGGTAGAGACAGCACAATATGTGGTGGACATGGATCTATATGTGGGTGGTACTTCTAGGTACAGAAGTAGCACAAAAATGAATGTAGTAGATATAAAATGGGTGCATGCTTCTGAGGACAGAAGTAGCATAGATCAATGGATGGAGAGCACATAGTATTGACTTTAAGCGCATGACTAATTCCTTATGGGTCCACAAAGATAACCACACTCAATGCCTATAAAGACTACACTCAAGCTACGGTGTGATCTATATAAACGAGATGGGTTTTCCTAATCTAGTAAGCATGAATATATGGTGTGGTAGGAATTTGAACTCTCATCATAAAGGAACTCATCATGCAGGAATTTAATATTTTCACGAGATAAATTCTCGAACTCTAGTATCTCTAGGAACAAGATGGACAAGGCTCAAAACCTTCCCATATCATACCCGTCAACCACCTAGACTTAGATCAAGTATTCGCTACCCACAAGTTTCGGGTTCGAGCAAATCTCAAGTCTAAACAATTGTGTCCAAAACTCGGGAGAGTGCAAGGTTGAAAACTAGGTACTTGAAAGGAATTATGGCAGAGCAACTATTCATCATCTCCATGTAGAGTTTATTCTAGGGGATAACTTTTAAGACAGATTGCAAAAGCTCTCCAAAAGATAAATAAGGAAATCTTTCTGGGTTTCTATGGTTATGCATCTTTTTTAGTAGTTTTAACAAAGCATACTTTAACAAGGCATAAACAGATAAGTTGGAAACACTTAGCTTGGTACACGGGGGATGCTCTCCCCCAAGCTGGATGTTGACATAGTCTGCTGATGTTGCTGACAGGCAATGAAGACGTTTTAGTCCTCCAGGAGTGTCGTAGATGGTTGCTGTTGGAGACGGCGTTCGAGTGTCGCGAGCAAAGCACTCCGACGGGGGGTGGATGTCCTTACGCCTATTGGCTCTTCATGATCCTTGATGTTCTGTGAAGCTCAAATAGACAACAAAGCTTGTGGAACCGCTAAGCGTTAGTGATAAAACCTCTAAGCCTTGGTTGTCTAGAACTTCCCTAACTTAAAACTCATTGTAACGAGATCATAAGAAATATTTTTATCTTTTTATTTTTTTAAGGAATGCGAGACAGAGAAAGATAAATATCGAGAAATTATTTTTGTGCCACCACAGTGAATGATTATCCACATGGGGCTTAATGATTTTACGGATGCAAATGCAAAACATCTTTATTTTCTTTTCTAATGCGAGAGATAAAAGCGTAAAGATGCAACTAAGATGCAAATAGGAAAACAAATATGCTAAGGTAAAATTACGATCTTTGAAAAGTGAATTCGATAAATACCAAGTTACCTCTTGGCGCGGCGTTCGGTGGTTTTAAGTCCTCCGACAGGACTTGTCATGTTCGCTTATTTTTCAAGGGTTGCATTGGCCGGCGCCTCGATGATGTCGCCTCTTGTGTAGGAATTGATTCGATTTTGCTTTTACTTTCCACACCTTCTTTGTTGGAGAGGTTGAACTTGAGGAAGAAGCTTCTTGGATCACTTGTTTCTCTTCTCGCCGGTAGCACCTCTTCTTCTACAACGTTCTTCTCTTGTGGTACCGATCTTCATATCTAGACACTTCTCCCTTATAGTCAGCCCATCCATCTGTAGTGATGTTCTTCGTGTTCTCGCGATGGGTACGCTGCCTTCTCCTTGCTCTGTTCTTCTTGGGCTCTTCAGTGATTATATAATTATTGTTGAAGTAGTGGCGTACCTTCTCAGTGGGAAAGTGGAAATGGATCTCTCCTGTCCCAATATAGATGATAGCTTTGGTGGTGTTCGGGAATGGTCTTCCTAGGATGATTGGAGGATCATAGTCATCTCCCATGTCAATGACTAGGAAGTCTCGTAGGGACATAATGGTCATCTATTTGGATGAGGACATCCTTCACTTCTCCTTCGACGAAGCGGAATGTACGATCTCGCCATCTCAAGGTTGTGCATAGTTGGGCTCCAAAGGCATAGTGCCATATAGATACTCATAGGTTACCTTGGCCATAATGTTGGACGCCCGATCCGGTGTCACGGATAGCTTTATTGAAAGAGCTTCGTTGATGGAGCATTGAATGGTTGGGACACTGGGTCATCCTTCTTGATCGACGTGGCGACCCGAGTAAGTGGTCATGCTCCCTATGGACCGGTGACCATCCTCACTTGTCTCCGTCTTCTTGGTCTTCTTATCTTTGTTCTTGCTCTTCTTAGCTGGATTCTTCTTCTTCTCACGTTCATTGTTGATGAGGGTGTCTTGGAACCGCAGCACTTTGTTCTTGAAGAAGAAGGTTTCTCTCTTGCCCTTGATGTTGAAGATGATCTTGGCGGTGTTGGCATACATGATGGCTCCAGCGGTGTTCATGAATGGTCATCCCAGAATGACAGGGGACCTTTCATCACTGCCTGTATCCACTACCACGAAGTCTGCTGGAACATACGAGTTGCCTACTCGTACACATATATCTTCTAGTACTCCCAAAGGGACACAGAGTGACTGATCTGCAAGCTGTAAGCACATAGTTGTGTACATTAAGGGGCATCTGAATAGCTTCTCATATATCACTCTTGGCATGATGTTGATGCTTGCACCGAAGTCACAGCATTGCCTCATTAAAGTTAGTACTTCCAATGGAGATCGGAATGACCGGTCTCCCCTGGATCGCCCTTCTTGATTGCGAGTTGAGTCAATCCATGATCCTTTCGATGGATCACTCCGGCTATCTTCTACATTGAATATATCAACAAGATTTGCGGTTTCGAGCTCTTCGGGTTGTCCCGGTTTACCTTGGCCAATGGAGGGAGCAAGGTTAACAAGCGTTTGTCTTTGCGACTCAAGTATCTTGTTGAAGCTTAGCTGACTCTTGATGGCATTAGAAAAGCCATCCATTCTATTGCTGAGTGTCTCTAGGACCTTGTCATTTGATGTCAGCTTCTTGGACAGATTGTCCATAATCTTGCCTTGATTCAGCACTAACTCTATCAAAGGCGGCTGGTTGTAATTGTTGTAGGAGGAGCTGTTACCTTGATAGTTGCCTGAATAGTTGCGTGAGTAGTTAGGCCTCTGCTGCTGATTCCAACCTTTATTCTGCTGAGGACGATAGTAATTATTATTGTTGTTGTTATTGAGGTAGTTTACGTCCTCCTTTAGCTCGGGCGGTTAGCACTGTGTGCCCGGTCTCTCCACACTCTTCACATGTCATGCGAGCATCATGTATATGCATGACTTCTTTCTTCTCCGGGGCTCTCTCATCGAGCCTCTTCATTAGCAGATCCATTTTGGCGACGGCATGTCTACCTCCTTCATTGGTGCATTCCTCCTCCTCTCTTGCGGGTCCGAGTTCTTTCTTCACTCCAACCTTGGTTGGATGCCATCTTCTCCACAAGAGCGTGGCCGAGGAATAGTGAGTGATAAGAATGCACCTCCAGCAGCAGCATCCATCATTTCACGTGTCTTTGTTCTTGAGCCCATGGTAGAATGTCTCGCATAAGCGGCCAATTCTCCATGCCATGATGAGGACACTCGAGGATGTAATCTTGAAAGCGCTCCCAAGCTTCCGGGACAGTCTCATCATGGTGTTGTGAAAGCTTGATATCTTCCCACGAAGAGCATTTGTCTTGCCCATGGGAAAGAACTTTGCCAAGAAATTGGTGGAACATAATGCCCACGTAGTATTCTTCTCCTTATTGGCGTAGAACCACTGTTTCGCTCTCCCCAAGAGTGAGAATGGGAAGAGACGAAGTAGTATAGCATCTCTGGGGACATCCTTGATAGTGAATGTGCTACAAATCTCCGAGGAAATGTTGGAGATGAGCACTAGCATCTTCATGGGCCTTCCCACGTAACCGGCTTGCTTGCACCATGTTGATCGGCGCAGGCTTGAGCTCAAAAGCTCCTTCAATGTCCGCAGCTGGTCCAAGCACGAATGTTGTCCGTAGTTGGAGCCGAGAACTCGCGGGGTGACTTGTTCGCCATGGCTTCAAACGCTGGTGTCAAGTCTCGAACGAAAGGTCGACTTTCTCGCTCTCGACAAACTTCCAAGTTGAGTTGATGATGATGATTGATTGGTCTTCTTCAACACCGCTTCGGCCTTCTGAATAAAGCTTCGGATCGTCAATATAATTATCGGGAAGAGTTGTCTTGATTACCTCGCATAAGATACACAAGTAGACAAAACAAGGGTAATCCGTAGAGATGGGTTAGTATGGCAAATGCAACTCAATCACATTATCTAGTGCAATGCTGCTCATTATCCATTGGCTTTCAACCTTCCCGGCAACGGCGCCAAAAATGCTTGTTGATGTCTATTAAGTGCAACTGAAATAAGGAGGGTTCCGCAAGCGCACAGAATATATCATCGTAGCATTTTAACCAGGAGTAATCCAGGTATCGTTATTTATAATTTTACCACTGGGAAGGGAATGCACTTTGGATAATGAGTGATGAGTAATGCACATGCGATAATGGAGAGCTTAACCTTTGTCCGTATCGATCATCTCATACGGGGTAAGTGTCACATAAAATATAGGAATGAATGATAAATGACATAAGATAAATGAGAGCATTTAGCCACATAAAATAATAGTAATGTAACACCCTAAATTTTGCTCTTTTGAAAAATAGATTAAAATGATTTATTTATGTATTTTTGTGCTCATGGGATATAGAAAAGAATAATATTTTTCATTAAATTAAAATTAATCATAGTATTTAGAAACGTGGTTGAGCATACATGCTGGTGCATTTCGATTTATGTGATGAGTGGGTTTGATCCAAAACTCAAAACTATTTCAAATGTTTTTGAAAATGAGTTTGAAAAGTGTTGTGAAATAAAAGAAAAAACATTTTACCTTTTCCTTACTCTCTCTTCGTTTATGTTTTGGCCCAAAGGCCCTAACCTCTCGGCCTCTCTCCAGTCCGGCCTCTATGGTAGACTAGGAAGCCAAGTTGAACTCGGTTTCCATCAGAACCATCGAATCAATCTTAAAAACATCCAGATCCAGGGTCAGCCTACATATATACGTATATATGGCATGCCCAAGGTTCATCGATCCTTGTTTTCTTTTTCTTTTTAATCGGCAACAGAACCAAGTGCTGCTCTGCCCTAGATCGGCAACAGCCGCCGTCGTCTCGCGGTTGCAGCACACATCTTGACAAAACCTTCTCGTTGCTGCTACCACCTCTTGATCCTAGCTCGGTGCCACCGTCGATCTGGCGCTGGAGTACGTCATCGATCTAGTGCTCCACGTGAAGCTCATCATCTCCAGCGGCGTCTGCTTTGCATCTATATGGCCGCCGTTATTGAAACCTCCATGGGGAGGCTCTCCGTCGTTGGAGACTCTCGTTGCCGAGACTCACATCCAGGAATCTCCTGAGACGCCATGCACACGACGTACGTATACATTCTCCCCGGACAACAAACGGTGCTCTATTGTCTCCTGAAGCTATCGTAACTGACAACTCCTTCTTTGTTCTATCTCTTAGTCTTTGTCCTGCTCACGTCATCGTCGTCCTTGACAGGAAGCAGCCGTCCGTCGTCTGGACCTGAAGTCGCCGCTGCATGCTGCCCTCTTCACGTCCGGCCATGCTGGACCATCATCGCTGCCCCTTGTCAGCTATTTGTGGGTGAGCATCTCCTTGTTTCCCTTCCTCTTCAATAAGTACACCAGGCCATTGACTACTACTGCGGCACGTTGCTTTTGCAAGTGTGATGTTCGATCTACATGCCTCCTTGCCGCTCAAGCCCCCGCCCTCGCCTGTCATGATGGGGAGATCAATCTGTTGTCATCAACTTCATCGATCTGAGAGTTGCATCCATCACCGAAGGTGCTATCACGTTCTTTATGCTTCTGGTGTTCTATTTTAGAACTGATCTATATCTCCCTGTCTTTCGTGCTCAGTAGCTTTTAGCTTCTTTCTTGTATATTCACTCCATGTCTTGTTGATGGTTCCAGATCACCAGTAATCCTTGTGGTGAGCTTGTCATCATACCCGCTCCATACCTACGCTCTTAACGCAGAAAACCGAAGCCCATAAGTTGCTTTTATGTATCTCCAGTGAAGAAGCTCCATCGTCGGTCATGGCCAGCACCGAGCAGCATGCAAAGCCTTGTTTGCTTGCTTGCTTTGCTGATGGTAATCCTTGTTTTGATGACATCATCTGATGTTTGTGGCCGTTTTTCTTCACAAAAACAATTCAGCAAATACAATAGAAATAGATATATTTGTTCTATCTTGTTTTACTTATAAAATCTCCGTTTTAACTCAGTTTTGATCGATTCAAATTGCGTTGGATTCGTTAGTTTGTAAGCTATGTGTTAGTGCTTCTTTTAATTCAGTTTATAGCTTTTAGATTTCGAGCTAATATTTAATGCATTATTAGTCTATAGAAAATCTTTGAAAATTCATATCTTATTCGTTATAGCTCCGTTTTCAATGATCTTTACGTCTGTGTGATCGTAGTGACGCATAGATTAGCTTTAAAAGATTTTTAAAACTGTTTTACTATGATTGGTGTACTGTTCTAATTTAGTCCTCTTGTTTGCTTCGTGTATGATTGCATAGATTGCTTGAGTGGTGTTCTATGATCGTGTCCAGTCGGTGAGCTTACGTTGGAAATCAAGAAGAAGTGAAGATCAAGAAGCGGTTCTATCAAGATTTGGGATTTGAAGAAAAGGATCGACATAAGGCAAGTATAGCTTGGATTATCTTTTTGTGACCATGATCTAGTAAGCTTGATTAATGAATATGTGATTAAACATAAAGGATGACTTTTTAGCAACTTGGGGTCTAGAGGGTTAAGGTGATTGGTTGTTTCCATTCACTTGATGTTCCCTCCCTTTAAGGACTTTTCTGTACGTGATCATACGGGATTTCACGTGCCACTGTGAGGGCTATATGGCTCTGGCTCTAGTGCATTCAAGAGACCTTTTCTAGCTTGTGAGAGGGAGGGCTGAATTGGGTATAGGCGGCTCCTCCATGGTGTGTATAGCTGGGTAGGTTGTGTGCCACTTTGGGAGGAGGGATTCCCTATATCCGACGACAAGGCGACCCTTGATTGTTAGACGAACTTTTGGGTGGCTTTATAGTGAGACCCTGCTCATGCACCTTGGAAGTGTTATGGGAGTAATTAACCCGAGCAAATGGGAATCACAACTCACAGGTAAAGGGTACACCTCTGCGCAGAGTTAAATCGATTTATCGTCCATGCCCATGGATAGGGCGGCCCTGAGACATTGCAGTATAAAAGTTCACTATTTATTGCTTAATGTTAACACTGATGCTTAATTATTATTCTTTAATTATGTGTACCTGATCATGTGGTTATGAGATTATACTTGTTATACTTGCGGAGTTCGACATGGACTCACTCTTGCTATTCCCCCACCACCTCAGGAGAAGTTTTAGGCTTGTGATCAACCAGTCAGTTTGGATCCAGTGGAGTCGAGTCCTTATCTGAAGATCGGAGTTGTCTTCCCGTTGTTTGCTACCTCAGGGTATATCTCTTTTATACTAAGTACGTTATTTATTAAGCATTGTTTACTGATACTACCCCTTTACTTGTAGCTATATGTGGGAATTGACTCCTAGGACTATATCTGGTTTTGTCCTTAAAACCGGGTATGACAAGTGGTATCAGCTCAATGCTGACTGTAGGACGCAAGCCTAGTTAGAAAATGGTCGTGTTTAGGTTTTCACATTGTCAGAACAACCTTGTTCTACATACCTTGAAATTTTCTTCATTATGTCTCTAGTCTTGATATTCATCTCCTCCTTGATGCCTATTTGAAAGCCTTTGTTCTCATCCTTGTTGATTTCTTATCTCTCTAGCCTTGTTATTTTCTAAAAGATATGCTCACTTTTGACTCTACTGCGTTATGAAAACCTTGTTTCATCCTCTAAGTCTTCTCTCTTTGGATGGTTCGTAACGAGAAGGCTGCTCGCATCAACTATGAAGGACCATGCCTCACTAGATGGAACTATGCTCCGACAGAACCACAGAATGAAAAAGCTCATCCTGCCTTACCAAAGACTCATACTTGTTGGCGCAAGGAGTACATCAACACGCCCTTTAGTAGTGAAGATTTCTTACATCCATGATTGAAGTGTTTGCTGCAAAATCACCAACTAGAGCTGGCCGAAGTAAGAAAACACTATGAGGAAGCTCTTGATGAGATAGATAAGTGGAGAAGTTGTGTTGGATTACCGAAGATAAATGAAGTGTAAGACTTGTCTCGTTCAACCCCACGCAAGAGATGTTACCCCGGATGTCGCTGCAATCACACCGTTGTTCAAAAAGTAGGAGATAGTGTCCCCTATTGTAACAAACCGTTAGTTGGGAAGTTAGTAGAGTCCGTCAGTCATAATGAGTGGTTTGTGAACTTTAAATGCTTAGTTGTTTTGTGCTTATGTTAATGTTTGTTTTGGATTTTTGTAATGAGTGCAATGATCTTGTGGTTTTATCCGCAATTTCATTTAGCTTATAGGCCTAAGGCATAAGGATTAATGAATATATAGTTGGGTTTTGGGTTCCTCCTGTTTTCTGCATCCTGTCCCTTCCAAGCAATCTGTATTCTTTGGATTATATCTCTGTTTCTGGATGACCAAAAATCATGAGAAAATTCGGGTCATAAGTAGACTTCCATATCTTTATCCGAGCGCAAGAATCATCATAAAATCTATTCTGGTTTGGGAGTCACGAAAATCACAAGACGAAGAATTTGTGCTGTCAGAAATCTGGAGCAGTCTGAAAAGATCTGGTCACAACGTTTTCTCTGCTTGAGCAATGGTCATGAATTTTTTCGGGGAGAATCTAGACTTCTGTACCTTTCCAACGCCATCAGAATCACCCTCATATCGACTTTAGTTTGGGAGCTATGAAATTCACAAGGCGGTGTATTTGTGCTGTCTGTAATATAGAACAGTTTCTGTTTTGGAATATTTTCGACCAACTTAACTACAGAATTTGGACACATGTTCTATAGGAAAGTTACTGAGGATTTCATAAGCTTTCCAACGGTGTAAAGTACGACTTTATAGGATCAACAGAGCTCGAGATATAACTGTTGCAATGTACTGCATTGGTGCTGCCAGATTTTCTGGACAGGTTTCAAGTATGACTGCGAAAGATTATTTAACATCAGAATATGCCGAGGTGATCAATAAGAAAGTTGTGGGTAATTTGATAATTTTTCCAGCAGTATAAGACACAACTTTATTGGATTAACAGACCTGGAGTTGCAGCTATTTTTCTGGGCTGCTGAATTTCTTCTCGCGAAGGATTTCAGATTAGTTGTTTCTGCCTATGCACACAAGTTTCTCTTGAATATCGAAGGTCTTCATGATAAGTTAACTCACTTAGAAGAAGATGCAAGCTATACATTGGTTCCCCTAGTAGATCTCTTCTTAAGGGGGGTAGCCACGAAGGAGAAGTTGCAAGATGAAGGTTGTATGCATTCAAAGCACTTAACATGGAAAGGAGCAGCTATCTCTATTGCTGAAAGGTCTATCCATGAGCTAGTGTTGGTGACTTGTTGGATGATCTATAGGAAGCAGCTGAAGGAGTTGTTGGAGAAAGGTTTCATATGCCCTATTTCGACTCCATTGGGTGCTCCTGTGATCCTTGTTGACAAGAAGGATGGTACTCAGCATGTGTGTGTTGATGTTGTCGTTCTCGTAATGAAGTTACCATCAAGAACAAGTACCCATTACCGAGGATTGATGACTTGGTCGATCCATTAAGAGGCACTTGTGTGATTTCTAAGATTGAGCTACACTCCGGTTATCATCGATCAAAGAATCAGAATGAAAAAGTATTGAAGACAGTTCTCACCGCGGGAATGGGTTGAATGAGTACACGATTATGTTCTTTGGTCTGAGATATGCACCTACCTATCTTATGCACATGATGAAGAAGGTGATCAGGGAGTATCTTGATAAGTTTATGGTGATTTATGTTGATGACATCCTGGTGTTCACTTAGACTGAAGAAGAACGCGCTGAACACTTAAGTCTAGTTTTACGAAGCTTGGAGAACATAAGTTGGATGCTAAGCATAGGAAGTGTGAGTTTTGGTTAAAGGAAGTTTCTTTTCGAGTCAAGTTGTACGTAATGGAGGTATAGCGGTGGGTCTGGGGAAGGTGAAGAGTGTGTTGAATTAGAAGTCGCCTACTGATGTAGGTGAGATCCGCAGTTTCGTTTGTTTGGCTGGTTACTATAGGAGGCTCATTGATGGATTCTCCAAACCTGCTAAACCGATGATGACTCTACTAGAGAAGAGTGCCAAGTTCATATGGTCTAATAAGAGTCAAGCTAGTTTTGAAGAGATAAAAAAGAAATCAATTACAGCTCTAGTGTTGGTGTCACCAGGTCAGAGTAAGAAGCTTTGTGATGCATCTTGTTAAAGTTGGAGGTGTGTTCTCATGCAAAGAAAGTAGAGTGGTTGCGTATGCCTCAGGACAAGTTAATGATGATGGCATAGGAATAATGGGATTTTGGACTTCTCTACAATTGATTCTATGGGAGCCTCAATGCTCACACCAATCAGGTTGTGTGAGATTTGTTTGGAGGAGGTTCTCTTTCTGGTTAAGGTATTTCTCTAATGATGGAATACACAGATAATAACTCAAGGGAGATATGTTGAGTTGGAATCCACCTATGTATGCAAAAGTGACTCAGAATATTCTTGGAATGGTAAGATTCATTAGAGGCATGAAAATTGGACAAAAGAATTTTCCCTATAATATAATTTGTCTTGGCAAGATTCTAGATGTTCCCTATGAAAGAAAGCATTTGGGTTATGCCTGCACTATGGCGGTATGAGTTGGATTAATCAACTAACGAGATGTCAAGTTATCCATTGTGGAGTTATAGTGGGCCATAACCCGCAGGTCCCCAACATGGCTTATGCCTTGGAGATTTTGAGGTACTGTCATATTTGGTCTATTGGATTGGAGTTTGTAACCTTGTTGTTTAGTTGAGTAATAAAAGTCCATTGACTGGAGGGATGCAATCTATTTGAGAAGAAAAGTTGATGTCAGTGTTCTTAGCATATAAAGGGTGCCACAAAATGACACCAAGATTAAGTTGAGTGCAGCAACCATGTTGTGTCACCAGTACTATATAGTTGACAGTTAGTAAGGGTCACCTTTGAGCAAGAGGATCGCAAAGGTTAATTGGTATAATTTGTGTATAAGGTTTGAGCAACTTAATCAGAGCATAGTCACTAATGATTTGGAATTGGTATTACAGTCTACTATGGAACGTAAGAATTTATTGACATCTTCAATAAATTTTGAGTTGAGACATCATTGTTGAAACAAAGTAATCAAAGGTATATGGCTTGGAAGTATGCTATCACCTGGATAATGTAAATGTCATTGTCGATGACCTTAGCAATGTAGAGATATGCTAAGAAGATTCGGGTGACACTAAGATCAAGTTTTATTTGGAACTTGAAGTGATGTCACTAACACTACTATAATGGGTCATTTTGGAATAAGAAAAATGACAAAGTAATAATTGGGAGTGACTATAGAAAGGATCAAAGAATTGTGTTGAGGTTTGAGAGCTTGACCGGGGCATATAAAGTCAATAGTAATTTGAAACAGGAACCTACTTTGGACCAAGAAAGCATAGAGTCTTAGCTACATTAGAAGGTGAATATATGTGGCATGAGATTTGATAGTATGGATCAAAAGCGCTAAATCAGAACATGCTGACAGTTATTACGTAGCAAATTGGAATCGGTAAGGACAACTGGTCTCAAGGTGGTTCTATGAGAAGAGTCCAGCACATTTGTGTAAAGAGTAAGCTAACAGTCCAGTACAGTTTATATAAAGGATACTAAAACGGAAAAGAGGGATGGACGTTAATTGAGAATTGGTTTGGAGTACCCATCAAAATATGGAAATCAATTGAGCATGTTTATTGGACCAAAGTCAACAGGGTGCAAAGTAAAGTGGAATTTTAACAAGATGATAGAACTACACAAGGAAGTGAGAAAGATTCAATGGCAGAGCATCCCGATCTCTTTTACCATCATCTTGCGAATCTCGGGTCGAGATTCATCTTAAGGGGGGTAGAGTTGTAACACCTGTTGTTTTAGCCCTTTGGGTTGCACCCCCTGAAGGACCAAAACAGGAGATAATGGAAACGTAGAACTTATATTCCTTGTGCTCCGGCTAAAACGCACGGAGACCAGAAGTCCTCTTACAACATCCCCAGAGGGGTCTATTTATAGGAAGCCGTGTTGTATTTTGTACAAGAATGCCCCTGGCAACCCTAATTTCAACGTACGGGAGCGGCAGACCACGGGGCGGAGACAAGTAAATGGCCACGAGGGCCCACATTTGTCGGTTAACCGCCGACCCAGAACACATCCGGGCCCTCCTTCCGCCCAACCGCCGAATGCGTCCCGTCTCAAGCCGAATGCGCGCCTTCCCGCTTATCCGGGGTTCCGCCGGGCGCGACGCGGATGCGCGTCTTCTCGCGCTATCGGGGCTTCCGCCCGGCGTGGACGCGGATGCGCGCCGTCCCGCGCTATCGGGGCCTCCTCCGCGCGCCGACGCCGGATGCACGCCGTCCGCGCTATCGGGGCTTCCGCCCGGGCGCGGACGCCGGATGCGCGCCTTCCCGCTATCGGGGCTTCCGCTGCGCGCGGACACCGGATGCGCGCCTTCCCGCGCTATCGGGGTTCCAGGCGCGCGCGCCGGATGCACGCCGTCCCCGCTATCGGGGCCTCCGCCTCGCACGGACGCCGGATGCGCGCCTTCCCGCTATCGGGATTTCCGCCGAGGGCTGGCCCGGAAGCCGCCGTCCCGCGCTATCGCCCGTTCCTGCGCACATTAAACACATGAGGTGCACACAATCGGGGGACGGGGTGGCCAATTCCCTCTCCCGCCCCCAACGGTAGCCCTCCGGCCCCGTCCGGAAGGGCGGTCCTTTCCGGCAAGGCCGAAAATGTTTTGGTAATAGCGAATGTGTCCGCGCCGAATGTGCCGGCGCCGCCCCTGTGATGAGGAGACACAATGGTTTTTTTTTTTTTTTTTTTTTTTTTTTTTTTTTTTTTTTACCTCGATTCGCGTGAAACGACGCGTCGCCTCCCCCACGGCCGTCCCCTGCCTATAAAAAGCAGAGGCGCGGGAGGGGCGGGCACTTAGCTCCAGCGCACCCGCCTTCGACGCATTCGAGAATTGCTTCCGGTCTCCGCATCCGGGATTTTGCTCCTCATTCGGTAAGGCATTTGCACTTTCTTTTCTTTTACGTTGTTTACGCTTTCGGGGCTTGGCGGGGCAGATCTAGGTAAATTTCGGATGACTCTATCGGCCCTATTGAACACGATTTCATTTTTCTTCATAGCTCGGAATCCAGGACACCCTTTTGGAGCGATCGCATATGTCCGAAAGCTCCTCGTCCGGGGATTCGGCCAGAACAGCCCACGAAAGCGCATCCGGGCTATCCGCTTTTTGCGCCGAATTGGCAGCCCATCTAAGCCAATCCGGATCAGAGAACATGTCACGCGATTTCCAGGGCCCGGTTGGGGAGCCCGAAATAGTTGAACCGATTCGCGCCGTAGCGCCCGCGATAGCGGCGCCCGTGGTCGATTTGTCCGCAGAAGGAACTGTTAGCGGCCAGGGGAGCGCTGGGGTGGCGGGTGAAGAATACGCCGAATCTGCAGAATACGATGGGGCAGAAAGGAGCACAGCATCCGCCGGACCGGATGGGGGTGATGGCATCGAATCTGGCCCAACCCGCCGAAACCGCCGTGTCAGGATCGAGGGTCACACCGGCATCATTTGCCAATCTAAAGTTGACGAGGAACGACTTGACTCATACCAACGCAGCGGCCGCCGAGCGCATTTGAGCGAAAGGAGTCGGGCTCCGGGGACGAGGTCACCCCGAATCCAAGACCGAATGATTTGTTGTGTTCCGCGACTTCTTCATCGCCGGGTTGAGGTTTCCCTTGGTTCCGTTCTTTGGAGCCGTTCTGCAGAAATTCCGTCCCGCAGATCCACCATCTAACCCCGAATGCGATCGCTCGGCTCAGCATATACGCCATGGCCATGAAGATGATGGGCCACGAGCCGAGCGTTGCTCATTTCGTGAAGTACCACTGCACCCACTTCCACTCGAAGGTGGGGAAGGTCGATGGGCGGCCCAATATTCGCACCGAATATGGGTCCTACAATTTCATCCCGGCTCCCGGGCAAGAGCGGAACTGTCTGGTGCCCACCTTCAAAGAAAAGTGGGAGGACTGGAACAAGTACTGGTTTTACATTTGCGTTGCCTCGGACGAAGAGGTGGAGGCTGCTCAAAGAGTTAGGCGCCGTTGGGCAAACCCCCTGGTGTCCTTGATGACAGTGATGATTGGAGAGAAACATCCACCTCATGACGAATTCGGTCCCGCTGACCACGCCGCCGCGGAAGCGTATGCCTTGACCGCCAGCCGGCAGATCAGCCGAGACCTGGCAGAGGAGATGATTGCCATGGACGAGTGGCCCTTATGTGATTTGGTGAAGTTCGAGCCCATTCGGGATATTGATGGCTATCGTGGTCCCGACTACCTTTTGGAGCGCCCGCCCATTTCGAATCTGACGCAGCGTATCTGGCTGCGCTGGAGAAAAAGGCCACCCGATTGTGCGGGCCATACGGCGAAAGGGAGCACAAGAAAAAGATGCTCCAACTTGGCGACTCCCCCAGGAGAAACCGTGCCTTGGATTGTATGGGTATCCACTATCCGGAGAGACCCCACCGGCTCCTAGAGCGTCCAAGGCCAAGGCCGGTGATAGCGTGGATGAGCCGGAGGCCGGTGCGCCGAGCGGCTCGGTTCGGGTGTCCCCCGGCGGCCCTATTCGGCGCGCCCCTCCTTCCGCACCGATTCGGGCCACTACGACGGCCGCGGCCGAGAAGAGAAAGCGCGCGCAAAGAAAACCGGAGCGCCGGAACAGAGGCCCGCGATGTTCGGGTATGCCGCGAAATGGCCGGACGATTGTGGACTAAGCCGCTAAAACGCAGCGCTAAGTTCTCATTGGATTTCCTCGGGGTTCCGGAACCGCGCATGCCGAAATGGTAGTGCGAGAGGTGCTTTGCGCATTAGGGCATAGCTGTTTTATTCATACTTCGGGCGACGTAAACTAATCGACGGTTTCGTCCTTATGTTTTGCGGGACGATTTTGGTGGTTCTAGCTCGATGGCCGGAGCACGGAAGAAGCCGACCCGTGCCGCCCGCCCCGAAAGCGCACCCAACGCCCGAGTTCCCCGGGCGTCGGCCTTAAAGAGGCGGCGAGATGCCTCCGGGGCCGCGCGATGACGAAAAGGCCCAAGGCCACAGGTGTACCTGCATCCGGTGCGGCGCCTGCTCCGATGCCGCCGCCTGCATCCGCGGAAGCGTCTCGGTCCGTTTCGGACCTGGACCCGAATCCGGCCGGGGAGACCGGTAAGTCCCGATTCCATCGCGAGCTCGCCGCATGACCCCGAAACCGCGGCGTGTGCTCTATTTGGACATGGTAGGCTCTCCTTAGAGAGAGCCCGGACGAATGTGACCACATGCGCGTGTATTCGGGGTGCTCATCTCCCGAGGACACGAGCCTGCACCGTGAAAGGACTTACTAGCTTGCTCGTGCTCTAGGGGCGGCTTCGGTACGCCGCTTAATCGCGGGAGTGGACTGCCGCGCGAGCGGCGTGCTGCCGGGCGCGGCGGGTGTCGCTTTCGCGGACTCGTGCAGTACCTCCTTTAGCGCCACCACCACCGAAAGGGATTTGGCCAAGGTGGATCGTCTGGAGCTCCTTTCGGCCATCAACTTTCACGCTATTTCTGTAAGATTTCAACCCTGAATGATCTAAGTCTTTTCCATTTCGGGTTTTTTACATTCTCACTCTCTTTTCTCACGCAGCAATTGTTATAAGTCCGCGCTCGCTGCTGTGATTGCGCCGGCTGCCGCTTTCGTTGAGTCTAAACTCACCGAAAGCGAGGCCGAGGTGCGCAGCCGAGGAGGAGCCGGCGCAAGCGCGCACCGAGCAACGGGGAGAAGGCGGCGCGCGAGGAGGCCGAAGCCGACGCCGGACCGCGGGACCGAAAGGAACACCCGAACCAAGCGCAGCGGTCCGCCGTCGCCGCGGCTCGACGAGCTTAACCAGGCCGCTACCATCTTCGCGCGTCTGGTGGCCGGAGTTGGCGAGGAGTTGGTGGTGCCCGCTATCGGGGAGGACACCTCGGTGTTTGATTTTGCCAGGTTCCTCCGGACCGGGCTCGCCGCATTGGAGGGCCAAATGGAGCTCGGGCCGCTGGGCCGCCCTTGAAACCACCCGTGCGTTGTGCAAGGCGGCGAAGGACGCGGCCGTCCACATGCGACCGCACTTCCGGCTCCCGATGACGTGGACCGCCCGGGTCCCGGATGGGGACGCGCACGAGGCCGCCGTGAAGTTCTTCGGCCGGCTTCGGAACGGTGGCGGTCGCAATCTCGGCTTGCTTCGGGCGGCACTAAGCGTGGCGGAGGTAAAACTGCGCCGAATGGCGCTTGTCACTTTTGATGGGTTGGATTAGTAATCTTTTAACTAACATGACCATTTTCGTGCTTCTTTCTTTTAGGGGGATGAGGCGGAAGAGGCCATTATCCGTGACCGGGTCGTGGCCTACATTCGGGGTAGAGACGAGCGCGAGGCGGCCCGCGGCGGGCGACACGCCGTCTTCCCCAAGCGCTTCGGTCTACGAGAGATGGCCCGTGCGCCCGAAAGCGCCGCACAAGGCGATCAACTGCGGTGCCACGATCCCTCCGCGGCGGCGTCCACCGGGCCGGCGTGCACGGTCCTCGGTCTCCTGCGGCCGGCTCGCGGCTAACTCTTGATGTATCCCTTGTAAAAACTTTTAACTCGTCGTGCTTGGCCCTGCGTGGCCATGTTTGTGGCCCTGCGTGGCCGGGGTTCGGGGAACCCTAGAACTTCTTGGACATATTTTGCGGCACCGGAACCGAATGCGTTCATAGTTTGACTATTTGTTTGTTTTCCTGCGCGATTGTGTTACCGCTCTCGATCCAGCGTCGCATTCGGGGACTTGAAAATGCCAGATCCGCGAATGCGGGCTAGAATGAACTTGTTGAGTGCACCACTATTGTGTGAAACGCCACGTCCCCCCTTGGTTCAAGCGGTGGCGGGCGCATTCGGGGTAATTCCTCATTAAGCTCCCCGACGTTGTGTAGAGACTGAGCGCCGCCCCCCCCGAATTTGAGCGGTGAAGGGCGCATTCGAGAGTTTTTGAGTTAAGCCCTCCGGCGTTGCATGGAGACTTAGAGCGCCCCGAATTTGAGCGGTGGAGGGCGCATTCGAGAGTTTTTGAGTTAAGCCCTCCGGTGGTGCATGGAGACTTAGAGCGCCGCCCGAATTTGAGCGGTGGAGGGCGCATTCGAGAGTTTTTGAGTTAAGCCCTCCGGTGGTGCATGGAGACTTAGAGCGCCCCCGAATTTGAGCGGTGGAGGGCGCATTCGAGAGTTTTTGAGTTAAGCCCTCCGGTGGTGCATGGAGACTTAGAGCGCCGCCCCGAATGTGAGCGGTGGAGGGCGCATTCGAGAGTTTTTGAGTTAAGCCCTCCGGCGTTTGTTTTTACTTAAGAGTTTGTAGTGGTTATTACAAAATGCATATGCGCCCGCACGGCCCGCTGAATGGAACTCGTAAGGCCTCATTGGTAACCGGATGAGTCCTATCTCGAAGCGGTAGGAGTCGGCTTCCAACGCCCGAATAGGCGCGCCAATGCCCTTTCTCGCTTATAGGCAGGTAGAGCACTGAACCGCATCCGTAGACTGGATCCCAAGCCTTATGTTTGCCCCAAGCTTGCTTTGGGCTGGAATCCCGAATATGGACTAGTCGCCGTGCGGAGCTGGTATTTTCGGTCATTCTTGGGAGTAGGGAGGCGCGCGTTTCGCGCATCTCGCTATTGCGCGCTTGCTGATTTTGCCTAGGCGCCGATTCTATTCGCTGCACCTAGCTTCTCCAAGCTCACAACCGAAACGGGAGGACTAGTACCGACTCCCCTCCCGACTCCTCCCGAGTTGAACTCGGGTTTGTGCCTATTTGCTCGCTCTCACAACCGAAACGGGAGGACGAGTGCGGCTCCTTTCGACTCCTCTCATTCCTACTAGCCTTAATTTTCGAGCGGGATGAGTTTGCTTTGACCGGCATGGCTTTGCATTATGGGAGGTGTTATGCATATATAATGCCGTTTGGGTCATCGTGCCGTGAAACACCCTTTACACCATAACGCCGTTGTACGTTTGTTAGGTGAGTCATAAATTTGACTCGTCTCGGAGGCCGAATGGCTAGATTATATATAATCCGGTCGAGCTCCCTGGTTTTTATCATGGCCGCTAAGACCTTTGTTTTTTGTTTTACCACCCGCAGATCCCGCTTATGTCTTGCTGGAATGGGAGGTTTTGGGATTTGTATTGCCGTCGGACCAAATGCCGCATTCGCTACCCGGCTCTCACTAGCGGGGACCGGAAGTGGGCTTTCGGCCTTTTACTCCGCTTTGTATGCCATATTCGGGCCGATACCGCTCAATAATGGTGCAGTACAGCACTCCTTTTGAGAGACCGAGGGGCTCTGTCAGCGGAGCTCGCTCGATAGTGGTGCAGAACAGCGCTCCTTTTGAGAGTCCGAGGGACCCTAATTGCGCGCATTCTCGAGGCATTGCTCGATATAGCGGGTGTCTTTGCTCTTGATTGTGATGTTAAACACCCCGAGCGCCTTTGGTGTAATTATACCGGCAGAATATGATGAATAAGAAGTCGACATTGCGAGATGAAAATTGATTGTAACTTTGCGTTATCGTAACCTTCGGGTCTTTTCTCCGAGGTTCGTTTCACCCGAGGCGTTGTTTGCACTCATTCGGCGTCTTGCCGATTTCGCGATACTTCAGCGTTTTTGCCGAGTTCGCTGCGGCGCTTTGTTGCGCGCATTTGGGTTTTTTGGTGCATTCATGATGCTTCGGCGTTTTGCCGAGTATACTAGCCGTTTTTGGCTTTTGGTTGCTTGCAACTCGACGAAAACTTCTCCGAATAGGGTCGGTGACACATATGGCAATCGACTTTTTGGATCGGAGAAAATGTTACGGATCCACACTTTAGGGGAAACGTGAATTGAAAAATATTAAACGGGGGTACATAGGGACGCCTCATTAAAAAACCTCACACCTCCGAAAAGGCTTCCCCTGCGAGGAAAAAGAGCGCGCCCCTCGAATTGTGTTCCAGAGAATTAAGAAAGGAAAATTACAACCCCGATGGGGTAATTTCATGGGTAGAAGCGGCGCAGGTTGTCGGCGTTCCAGGTATGGCTGGACTCTGTGCCGTCCTCTTTCACCAGCGTGTAGACTCCTTCTTTTACCATTCTTGCGACGATGTACGGCCCGTACCATGGCGATTGCAATTTGCCTTGCTTGTCGGGTTGCCGAATAAGGACCATATCTCCTGGGTTGATGACCTGCCTCAACACTTTTTTATCTCTCCAAGCCTTTGTTTCCCGATGGTACCTGTCGAGGTTTTCCGCTGCCTGTAGCCTTAGTGAATCAGCCGTTTCGAGCTGAGTGTATCGCTGTTCTGGGGTGGTGGCCATGATCTCAGTTCGAAAAGATCCCAGCTGAACCTCTTCTGGGGTAACGGCTTCTTCCCCGAAGAGAAGTCTGAAAGGCGTGAAACCGGTAGCGCGCGACTTGGATATATTGTGCCCCCACACCGTAGCTGTTAACTCCTGGGCCCATCTACCTTTCTTCTCGGTGTTTTCGAGGGTCTTGGATATGGTAGTGAATATGTCACCGTTAACCCGTTCAACTGCGCCATTCGATTCTCGGGTGATTTTGAAGCAAACGTCGTTTGATCCCAGTCTTCACGAAAGTTCGAACTTGGTCTTTGTCAAACTGCTTCCCGTTGTCCCTTTGTTATGTAGGAAGGAACCCTGAATCTGTAGATGATTCTCTACCACACGAAGCTGACTAAGGTGCCAGATGATATTGTCGGCAACGCTTTAGCTTCAACCCATTTGGTGAAGTATTCCAGTGCCACTGCAGTGAATTTCAGATTCCCAGGCGCCGGCGGGAGCGGTCCGACTATGTCGATGCCCCATCTCTGTAGCGGCCAAGTTGGACATATCGGGGAGGTAAGATTTGCTGGAGCCCTCTGGTGTTTTGCGAACTTCTGGCAGCCCTGGCACGATTTCACCAGTTGCTTGGCGTCCTCGACAGCGGTTGGCCAATAAAAGCCTTGTCTCATTGCTCTGTGAGCGATTTCATGCGGACCTCTGTGGGCCCCGCAAGTTCCCGAATGTATATCGTGCAAAAGCTGGACCCCCTCGTTCCGGCTGATGCACTTCAGTAGTGGTGCTACCACTCCCTCCTTGTACAGATTCTCTCCGATTATGGAGTATTGCTTGGTTCTGGACTCCATCCTTTGTTGTTGCTTCCTGTCTCCTGGCTCATAAGTTCCAGAGATGAATGCCCATATCGGTGCTCTCCAGTCGTCACTCGCGATAGCGTGAATTTCGCCGGTCGTTCCTCCTCCGTCTCGCACCGGCTGCGGCTGTCAAGACACGGTAGAAAACATCGGCGGGCAAGGGGTGTTTTGGGCACGGCTTTTGCCGGCCGCGTCGCCTCGTGTTGTCCGCCCTTGGGATGTATTGCAAGGTGAAACCAAGGAAATATTTCTCCATTCGCCGAACGGCTTCCGGATACTCCGGCCGGAGCCGGTTCCTTTCTTTGTGTATTCCTTTCGGATGTGCCCCACAATTACTTGCGAATCGAGACTTGATGACGCATGCGGATTCCTAGCGCTCGGAGTTTCCCGAGACCCAGAACCGCCTCGTATTCGGCCTGTGTTGTTGGTGGTGCGATATCAGCCTTGCCGCGTATCGCAGCTTTGGGCCGCTTGGAGGTGTCAATACCGCGGATATGCCTGCTCCGGCCGAGCACCATGCCCCATCCGTGTGCACCGTCCATTCTGGTTCCTCGAAGCTGAGGGTGGTGTTGTCCCCACATGGGGTCCAATCCGCGATAAAGTCCGCTATGACTGCGACTTGATGGCCGATCGTGCTCGAAGTCAATGACATATTGATTCGGCTCGACGCCCACTTGCCTATCCGGCCTACCGCCTGCGTTTCGAACGGGGCTTCTAGGGCCGAGCGACAAAACCCGAATGTGATGAGCCCGAAAATAGTGCTTGAGCTTTCGCGACGCCATGACCACCGCATATGCGATTTTCTCCGGCTCGAGAATAGTTTGCCTTCGCGATGTCAACGCTTCGATACGAAATAGATTGGGAACGCCATTTGTAACTTCCCTCGTTCTCTTTTTCTTCCACGAACCGCGCTCACCGCGGCGTGGGATCTTGCTATGTATAGTAGCAAGGTCGCATCTGGCGATGGGCTTGATAATGTTGTGGCCTTTGACAGGTAAGCTTTTAGGTCATCGAATGCTTGCCGCCGAGCCGGGCCCCATCCGAAACCCTCTCGAATTTTTTAGGATTCGGAAAAACGGAAGGCCCCGTTCCGCGCCTCGGATATGAACCTCCCCGAGCGGCGATCCCGCGGTGAGCTTCGTACCTGCTTTTGGTCTCGGGCGGTCTCATGTTCACAATAGCGGCAATCTTGTCTCGGGTTAGCTTCTATGCCTCGCGGATACCGGACATCCCAACATCTTGCCCTTGCTCACCGAATATGCATTTTTCCGGGTTTAGCTTGATCCGCTTGCTCGAAGGTTCACAAAAGTTTCCTTTAGATCCTCGATGTGTGTGCTTTTCTTATCGCTTTTCACCACTATATCATCCACGTAAGCGACCGGTTTTTCCTCTTTTCTCGCTCCCTAAAGACCTCGTCGTCATTCCGGAGAAAGTAGGGCCGGCGTTGCGCAGTCCCTCGGGCATGCGCTTGTAGCAAAAGGTTCCCAGGGAGTGATGAAACTCGTTTTCTCCTGGTCTTCTTCATTCAGCCATATCGATGGTACCCGAGAAACAATCCAAGTAAACTTAACAACTCGCAACCGGACGCGATATCGACTAGCTTGTCGATCCGCGGTAGCGGGTATGGGTCTTTCGGGCAAAGTGTTTGTTTAGATACGTGAAATCCACGCACATGCGCCATTTGCCACTTTTCTTCTTGACCATTACCACATTGGCTAGCCATTCCGGATCTTGACCGGCTCGATCACGTCTGCGTCCAAGAGCCTTTGCACTTCAGGGGCCAGGCCGCGTCGCTCTTTCGGATGACATCTTCCTCAACTTTTGCTTCCGTGGCTTTGTTTGTTTTTGCCGACGTTGAGGTGTCTTTGGGCCAATTCCCCGTCAACCCCCTTGAGGCCTTTAGTGGTCCACGCGAATACGTCCTTATTCTCGGCCGAAATGCTAGCGGCTCCGAAGCGTCTGTTAGAAAGACTTGCCCCGATATGCACGCACCGATCCGGCGGTTTGCCAATACTGAGGCACTCTTCTCGTGCCCTCGTCGCTCGCTCTCCGCTCTTTCTCGCTCCGGGGCTTCGTTAGTATCCTCTTTCCTTGCGGGCTTTTTTCCTCGTGCACCATGTCAGTAACCCGGTATTGGTTTGCCATCTATCTTTCGCTGCGATTTGATCGCCATGCACCGTGATTACCCCGAAAGGGGAGGGCAGCTTCATGCATAGGTAGCTCTGCTTGATTATGATGTCAAACTTGTTTATGATTCCCCTTCCGAAGATTGCCGTATATGGGTATTCCATTTGTACCACATCAAACGATATCTCTTCCGCCCGCACTTTCTCTCCTTCGCTAAACGCTACAGTGAGTGTCTTCTTCCCAAGTGCATCTATTTTCTTTCCACCAAAGCCGAATAAGGCATTGCCCGCCTGATCGAGCGAACGCCTGTCAAGTTTCATGCTATCATACGCTTTGGTGAACGGGATGTCCGCCGAGCTCCGTTGTCAATAAGAATGTTGTGTAGAGTGTACCCGCCCTCACGAAAGCGGTTGCCACGAAAGCATCATAGTGCGGGTAATCCCGGATCCGATTATCCTCTTCGGTGAAGGTGATGGGCTGTAGCTTCCACGCGGCCCGAGTCGCCGGGCGGGCGATGATACTGACCATTACGCGCCTCGATATTCTCTTCGCGTTCTCTTGCTGTCATGCTCTATATTGGAACCTCCAATGATGGCGTATATGTGCCCGTTGGATGGCATCGCATTCGCGGGTGCTACAGTGTGTACGATCTCGCAACTCCTTGGAAGTTTCGCCTTGCCGATGGCTGCTGCTTCTTCTGTCTATTCTCGGTAGGGCGCGAGGAAGACACGGCCGATGCGGCATCGGATGCGCGATCATCGATTTCTGGTATTGTTGGTTGCATGCTTGGCGACCCTCCCCAATGCGCATGAACATTTGGGGCGAGGTACGGATTCCCGGCTGCCCGACCGGAAAGCGGCCATTTGATGGGGGAAAGCGTATGGTTGTGACGGTGCCGTGTGGAATACGTGCTTTGCGGTTTCGGTTTTCCCTATGGCGTCATCTCTTTCCTTTTGCTCTTTGGCCTCGCTGCGTGTATTTGCGGTCTCGGTGAAATGGCCTTTGTTTTCGCCGCATACGCAACAATACGGTGTTTTAGGGCGCCACCATTGCGTCCTCGTCCGCGTCCGCCTCTGTTTCCCCGTCCTCCCGGTCCGCGACCTCCGCCTCGGTTTTCATGAGACTGGCTGTCATGCTGCTTCGGGGGTGCCTGGTTGGGTGACTCTTCCTGGAGGTTGTTGACATAGCCTTGATTGGACCCCCACCTCTGCTGATTCTGCTGGTTTTGTTTCGGGGTGTTTTGCTTGAGGCTATTCCTGGAGACCTTGCGCCCGCAAGTCTTCTTCGATATGGCGAACTTTCGCATTTCATCAAACAACCGCTTCACAGTTTTGGGTACCTCCCGGTTAACACTTCGCGCACGGACCGATCTTGAGGCCCCCGATGGCCGATGCAATGACCGTTTCGTCGGACACATTCGGGACTTGCGCCTCGTCCGAATGATACGCTCCGGGTACTTGGCCATTGGCTCATCGTCCGGTTGATGCAAGGTGAGCAAGTCCATAATGGTTTTCTTGTCGGCTGAAGGCCAAACGTTGCCAACAGCTCCTCTTTTGCCTGTCTCCATGACCGGATGGACAAGGGCCGCAACGACATGAACCAGTCGTGCGCCACATCTTGCATGGCCAAGATCAAAGTTTTGGCTAACAAGGCTTCGTTGCCACCTGCCGAATATATTGCAGCCTCATAGCTTGATATGAACCTTCTTGGATTAGATTTGCCGTTGAAATGCGGGATCTTAGGCTTGTAACCGGATGGCCATGGGTATTTCTGCAGTTCTGGGGACAACGGGGATGCCATGTCAATCGAGTCCGGTACCCCCTTGCCCGAGGCTGATCCCAAGTACCTGACTTCACTTTCGGTTTCGGCCCTTGCGCCGAGTGCCTGAATCTCCCGCTGTAACCTTTCTGCCTCCCTGGCTGCCTGGTCGACGGCCACTTGAGTTGCTGATATTCTGTTTCTTGCTTCGATGTCTCCCTGTAGCTGATCCCGATACGCTTTTAGTTCTTCAATTCTGGAGGTGTGCTCGTCCAGCATCTTTAGGAGCTTGGAATTCTGTAGCATCAACTCATCCATCACATTCGGGGCTTCGGGCTCCGGTTGGACCTCAGCGTCATCTGCAGCCACTTCAGCGGCGACAGCCCCCTCTGCTGGCTGATCCTGCGTTCCGGCGACTGACCCGAATACGTTGTCCTCAATAGCCGGATCCGCTTGCTGAGGAGCCGGAATCGGCGGAGGAACCGCTGATCCCGATGCGGTGAGCTCAGTGCGTGGCGGATCCGAGCCGTTTGCAGTTGAAGGAACAGTTTCTTCCACGGATGGCATTGTCTTCCTGATAGCTGGACCTCTAGCTTTTCCCTTTGGTGGCATGACAAGTCCGTGTGCCAACCACGGTGGGCGCCAATGTTGTTTTAGCCCTTTGGGTTGCACCCCCTGAAGGACCAAAACAGGAGATAATGGAAACGTAGAACTTATATTCCTTGTGCTCCGGCTAAAACGCACGGAGACCAGAAGTCCTCTTACAACATCCCCAGAGGGGTCTATTTATAGGAAGCCGTGTTGTATTTTGTACAAGGATGCCCCTGGCAACCCTAATTTCAACGTACTGGGGAGCGGCCGACACGGGGCCGACAAGTAAATGGCCTGAGGGCCCACATTTGTCGGTTAACCGCCGACCAGAACACATCCGGGCCCTCCTTCCTGCCCAACCGCCGAATGCGTCCCGTCTCAAGCCGAATGCGCGCCTTCCCGCGCTATCGGGGTTCCCGCCTGGCGCTGACGCCGGATGCGCGCCTTCCCGCGCTATCGGGGCTTCCGCCTGGCGCGGACGCCGGATGCGCGCCTTCCCGCGCTATCGGGGCTTCCGCCTGGCGCGGACGCCGGATGCGCGCCGTCCCGCGCTATCGGGGCTTCCGCTCGGGCGCGGACGCCGGATGCGCGCCTTCCCGTGCTATCGGGGCTTCCGCGGGCGCGGACACCGGATGCGCGCCTTCCCGCTTATCGGGGTTCCAGGCGCGCGGGCGCGGATGCGCGCGCCGTCCGCGCTATCGGGGCCTCCGCTCGGCACGGACGCCGGATGCGCGCCTTCCCGCGCTATCGGGATTTCCGCCAGGCGCTGGCGCCGGAAGCGCGCCGTCCCGCGCTATCGCCCGTTCCTGCGCACATTAAACACATGAGGTGCACACAATCAGGGGGGACGGGGTGGCCAATTCCACTCCTGCCCCCAACAACACCCTAAATTTTGCTCTTTTGAAAAATAGATTAAAATGATTTATTTATGTATTTTTGTGCTCATGGGATATAGAAAAGAATAATATTTTTCATTAAATTAAAATTAATCATAGTATTTAGAAACGTGGTTGAGCATACATGCTGGTGCATTTCGATTTATGTGATGAGTGGGTTTGATCCAAAACTCAAAACTATTTCAAATGTTTTTGAAAATGAGTTTGAAAAGTGTTGTGAAATAAAAGAAAAAAACATTTTACCTTTTCCTTACTCTCTCTTCGTTTATGTTTTGGCCCAAAGGCCCTAACCTCTCGGCCTCTCTCCAGTCCGGCCTCTATGGTAGACTAGGAAGCCAAGTTGAACTCGGTTTCCATCAGAACCATCGAATCAATCTTAAAAACATCCAGATCCAGGGTCAGCCTACATATATACGTATATATGGCATGCCCAAGGTTCATCGATCCTTGTTTTCTTTTTCTTTTTAATCGGCAACAGAACCAAGTGCTGCTCTGCCCTAGTTCGGCAACAGCCGCCGTCGTCTCGCGGTTGCAGCACACATCTTGACAAAACCTTCTCGTTGCTGCTACCACCTCTTGATCCTAGCTCGGTGCCACCGTCGATCTGGCGCTGGAGTACGTCATCGATCTAGTGCTCCACGTGAAGCTCATCATCTCCAGCGGCGTCTGCTTTGCATCTATATGGCCGCCGTTATTGAAACCTCCATGGGGAGGCTCTCCGTCGTTGGAGACTCTCGTTGCCGAGACTCACATCCAGGAATCTCCTGAGACGCCATGCACACGACGTACGTATACATTCTCCCCGGACAACAAACGGTGCTCTATTGTCTCCTGAAGCTATCGTAACTGACAACTCCTTCTTTGTTCTATCTCTTAGTCTTTGTCCTGCTCACGTCATCGTCGTCCTTGACAGGAAGCAGCCGTCCGTCGTCTGGACCTGAAGTCGCCGCTGCATGCTGCCCTCTTCACGTCCGGCCATGCTGGACCATCATCGCTGCCCCTTGTCAGCTATTTGTGGGTGAGCATCTCCTTGTTTCCCTTCCTCTTCAATAAGTACACCAGGCCATTGACTACTACTGCGGCACGTTGCTTTTGCAAGTGTGATGTTCGATCTACATGCCTCCTTGCCGCTCAAGCCCCCGCCCTCGCCTGTCATGATGGGGAGATCAATCTGTTGTCATCAACTTCATCGATCTGAGAGTTGCATCCATCACCGAAGGTGCTATCACGTTCTTTATGCTTCTGGTGTTCTATTTTAGAACTGATCTATATCTCCCTGTCTTTCGTGCTCAGTAGCTTTTAGCTTCTTTCTTGTATATTCACTCCATGTCTTGTTGATGGTTCCAGATCACCAGTAATCCTTGTGGTGAGCTTGTCATCATACCCGCTCCATACCTACGCTCTTAACGCAGAAAACCGAAGCCCATAAGTTGCTTTTATGTATCTCCAGTGAAGAAGCTCCATCGTCGGTCATGGCCAGCACCGAGCAGCATGCAAAGCCTTGTTTGCTTGCTTGCTTTGCTGATGGTAATCCTTGTTTTGATGACATCATCTGATGTTTGTGGCCGTTTTTCTTCACAAAAACAATTCAGCAAATACAATAGAAATAGATATATTTGTTCTATCTTGTTTTACTTATAAAATCTCCGTTTTAACTCAGTTTTGATCGATTCAAATTGCGTTGGATTCGTTAGTTTGTAAGCTATGTGTTAGTGCTTCTGTTAATTCAGTTTATAGCTTTTAGATTTCGAGCTAATATTTAATGCATTATTAGTCTATAGAAAATCTTTGAAAATTCATATCTTATTCGTTATAGCTCCGTTTTCAATGATGTTTATGTCTGTGTGATCGTAGTGACGCATAGATTAGTTTTAAAAGATTTTTAAAACTGTTTTACTATGATTGGTGTACTGTTCTAATTTAGTCCTCTTGTTTGCTTCGTGTATGATTGCATAGATTGCTTGAGTGGTGTTCTATGATCGTGTCCAGTCGGTGAGCTTACGTTGGAAATCAAGAAGAAGTGAAGATCAAGAAGCGGTTCTATCAAGATTTGGGATTTGAAGAAAAGGATCTGACATAAGGCAAGTATAGCTTGGATTATCTTTTTGTGACCATGATCTAGTAAGCTTGATTAATGAATATGTGATTAAACATAAAGGATGACTATTTAGCAACTTGGGGTCTAGAGGGTTAAGGTGATTGGTTGTTTCCATTCACTTGATGTTCCCTCCCTTTAAGGACTTTTCTGTACGTGATCATACGGGATTTCACGTGCCAATGTGAGGGCTATATGGCTCTGGCTCTAGTGCATTCAAGAGACCTTTTCTAGCTTGTGAGAGGGAGGGCTGAATTGGGTATAGGGCGGCTCCTCCATGGTGTGTATAGCTGGGTAGGTTGTGTGCCACTTTGGGAGGAGGGATTCCCTATATCCGACGACAAGGCGACCCTTGCTTGTTAGACGAACTTTTGGGTGGCTTTATAGTGAGACCCTGCTCATGCACCTTGGAAGTGTTATGGGAGTAATTAACCCGAGCAAATGGGAATCACGACTCACAGGTAAAGGGTACACCTCTGCGCAGAGTTAAATCGATTTATCGTCCATGCCCATGGATAGGGCGGCCCTGAGACATTGCAGTATAAAAGTTCACTATTTATTGCTTAATGTTAACACTGATGCTTAATTATTATTCTTTAATTATGTGTACCTGATCATGTGGTTATGAGATTATACTTGTTATACTTGCGGAGATCGACATGGACTCACTCTTGCTATTCCCCCACCACCTCAGGAGAAGTTTTAGGCTTGTGATCAACCAGTCAGTTTGGATCCAGTGGAGTCGAGTCCTTATCTGAAGATCGGAGTTGTCTTCCCGTTGTTTGCTACCTCAGGGTATATCTCTTTTATACTAAGTACGTTATTTATTAAGCATTGTTTACTGATACTACCCCTTTACTTGTAGCTATATGTGGGAATTGACTCCTAGGACTCACATATGGTGTATATCTGGTTTTGTCCTTAAAACCGGGTATGACAAGTAATAAGCCATCTCAACTTAGCACTCTAACCTTATAACACTAGCATGGACTAGGACGATCTAGGGTATAATCCTATGTTATTCTAACTACAAAGTCAAAGCATACAATGATTAGTGCAAGAACATCTAGCAATCATGGTGGAAAAAGGTTACATCTATGCATAGTGATATTACCGAGAAGACAAGAGACATAGCAATGACTTCAATGTAATAGGTTTGTTCGCTAGACCTATACTCGGGAGAAGGGCTACAAAGGACTCAACAGATTTGTCACTCCCGCGATCTACCTCACGATCCGGAATATAGGGTGCAATCGCAGATAAATACGGTCTAGGCACCACGCCTACACAATATTTACCACTCACCCATCAATCTAATGAGCAAGCGCTATACGATCCTATGCATAAACATAATTCTAGTCCAACTATGCTAAACGTATAATCAAAGTAAACTAAGAACAATATAATTGAGAACATAATCAAATAGAACAAAGTCAAGTCTAATATAATAGAATAGAATAAAGTACTACTCATAGTATCACGAACAATGATGAATATTACAAGAATGTAGAGGGGAATTACCAAGAACTCTGACAGATCCGGACTCCAAGCTAAGCTTGAATCCCTCTAGATCTATTCCTATGTAGCTATGCTACTAAACTATGGAGCTCTAATTGAGATGGTGGCTCGGCTTCTCGAATTCCGATGAGAGAATGAACTCTTGAATGAATTAGTGTTTCACCCGGGGGCCGGGGCTCGAATATATAGCCCCCTAGGATGAACCACAGCCCTCGGATCAAACCGACCTAAATGGACGATAATTATTCATCCTCAAAGGCGGTGGAGGCGGGATCCGCGAGACTCGACGTGATTGGTCGGGGTGGGGAGTCGGCCGACTCCCCCTTGGGCGGCCGATCGCGGCTTTGCCAGTGGGCCCCCGCTTTCGTGTGTCACCTTCGGAGTCTTCTAGATTATACAATTTTACCCGTTCGGTCTTTATCTCTATGTAATCATGACATGTGGGCCTCCTTTGGTTCTCTTTCTGATAACCCCCTGCAGAAATAGACAATCACCAAAACTCGTGGAATTCTGTCAGTGTAACCCCTATATCTAACAGGTGAACTCAAATTAGTCCTTTCTCTTGCTGTGTTGACGGTATAAAATTGATACTTAACGATCGTCAACACGACCATACATAGCGGCGCCCCTACACCTAACCGTGTGGTCCACACATGCCATATTTTCCGCATAAAATGTCGTTTTGGGCTTGTAGGTACTTTTGCATAGCCAAGCCTTAGTAATTTATGCACGTTGCCAAACCATGGTAAATTTCCACGGATGGAGTTTCCCTACTAGTGCGAGTACGAAACATTTTTACATTTTTATGTGGTGGGGCCGTCGATTTTTTTGTCATCTGGTTCCTTCGGTCACGACGAATAGATATCAGCTCGACCGAGCCGTACTCTACGGCCTAGCGCTTGTCGCCCTAATAGGTGTGGGCCGTGAACAATGGACGTTTGCAATCGTAAGTGAACGTCGGACGTGACCATACATAGCGGCGCCCCTACACCTACCCGTGTGGTCCACACATGCCATATTTTCCGCATAAAACGTCATTTTGGGCTTGTAGGTACTTTTGCATAGCCAAGCCAAAGTAATTTTTGCACGTTGCCAAACCATGGTAAATTTCCATGGATGGAGTTTCCCTACTAGTGCGAGTACGGACCATTTTTACATTTTTATGTGGTGGGGCCCTCGATTTTTTTGTCATCTGGTTCCTTCGGTCACGACGAATAGATATCAGCTCGACCGAGCCGTACTCTACGGCCTAGCGCTCGTCGCCCGAATAGTGTGGGCTGTGACCAATGGACGTTTGCAATTGTAAGTGAACATTGGACGCGACCATACATAGCGGCGCCCCTACACCTACCCGTTCGGTCCACACATGCCATATTTTCCACATAAAACGTCGTTTTGGGCTTGTAGGTACTTTTGCATAGCGAAGCCTTAGTAATTTATGCACGTTGCCAAACCATGGTAAATTTCCATGGATGGAGTTTGCCTACTAGTGCGAGTATGGACCATTTTTACATTTTTATGTGGTGGGGCCCTCGATTTTTTTGTCATCTGGTTCCTTCGGTCACGACGAATAGATATCAGCTCGACCGAGCCGTACTCTACGGCCTAGCGCTCGTTGCCCTAATAGGCGTGGTCCGTGACCAATGGACGTTTGCAATCGTAAGTGAACATCAGACGCGACCATACATAGCGGCGCCCCACCTACCCATGTGGCCCACACATGCTATATTTTCCGCATAAAACATCGTTTTGGGCTTGTAGGTACTTTTGCATAGCCAAGCCTTAGTAATTTTTGCACGTTGCCAAACCATGGTAAATTTCCACGGATGGAGTTTCCCTACTAGTGCGAGTACGAACCATTTTTACATTTTTATGTGGTGGGGCCCTTGATTTTTTTGTCATCTGGTTCCTTCGGTCACGACGAATAGATATCAGCTCGACCGAGCCGTACTCTACGGCCTAGCGCTCGTTGCCCTAATAGGTGTGGGCCATGACCAATGGACGTTTTCAATCGTAAGTGAACATCGAACGCGACCATACATAGCGGCGCCCCTACACCTACCCGTGTGGTCCACACATGTCATATTTTCCTCATAAAACGTCGTTTTGGCCTTGTAGGTACTTTTGCATAGCCAAGCCTTAGTAATTTTTGCACGTTGCCAAACCACGGTAAATTTCCACGGATGGAGTTTCGCTACTAGGGCGAGTACGAACCATTTTTACATTTTTATGTGGTGGGGCCCTTGATTTTTTTGTCATCTGGTTCCTTCGGTCATGACGAATAGATATCAGCTCGACCGAGCCGTACTCTACGGCCTAGCGCTTGTCGCCCTAATAGGTGTGGGCCATGACCAATGGACGTTTTCAATCGTAAGTGAACATCGGACGTGACCATACATAGCGGCGCCCCTACACCTACCCGTGTGGTCCACACATGCCATATTTTCCGCATAAACGTCGTTTTGGGCTTGTAGGTACCTTTGCATAGCCAAGCCATAGTAATTTTTGCACGTTGCCAAACCATGGTAAATTTCCACGGATGGAGTTTCCCTACTAGTGTGAGTACGAACCATTTTTACATTTTTATGTGGTGGGGCCCTCGATTTTTTTGTCATCTGGTTCCTTCGGTCACGACGAATAGATATCAGCTCGACCGAGCCGTACTCTACGGCCTAGCGCTCGTCGCCCTAATAGGCGTGGGCCGTGACCAATGGACGTTTGCAATCGTAAGTGAACATCAGACGCGACCATACATAGCGGCGCCCCTACACCTAACCGTGTGGTCCACACATGCCATATTTTCTGCATAAAACGTCGTTTTGGGCTTGTAGGTAGTTTTGCATAGCCAAGCCTTAGTAATTTATGCACGTTGCCAAACCATGGTAAATTTCCATGGATGGAGTTTCCCTACTAGTGCGAGTACGGACCATTTTTACATTTTTATGTGGTGGGGCCCTCGATTTTTTTGTCATCTGGTTCCTTCGGTCACGACGAATAGATATCAGCTCGACCGAGCCGTACTCTACGGCCTAGCGCTCGTCGCCCTAATAGGTGTGGGCTGTGACCAATGGACGTTTGCAATTGTAAGTGAACATTGGACGCGACCATACATAGCGGCGCCCCTACACCTACCCGTTCGGTCCACACATGCCCTATTTTCCACATAAAACGTCGTTTTGGGCTTGTAGGTACTTTTGCATAGCGAAGCCTTAGTAATTTATGCACGTTGCCAAACCATGGTAAATTTCCATGGATGGAGTTTGCCTACTAGTGCGAGTATGGACCATTTTTACATTTTTATGTGGTGGGGCCCTCGATTTTTTTGTCATCTGGTTCCTTCGGTCACGACGAATAGATATCAGCTCGACCGAGCCGTACTCTACGGCCTAGCGCTCGTTGCCCTAATAGGCGTGGGCCGTGACCAATGGACGTTTGCAATCGTAAGTGAACATCAGACGCGACCATACATAGCGGCGCCCCACCTACCCATGTGGCCCACACATGCTATATTTTCCGCATAAAACATCGTTTTGGGCTTGTAGGTACTTTTGCATAGCCAAGCCTTAGTAATTTTTGCACGTTGCCAAACCATGGTAAATTTCCACGGATGGAGTTTCCCTACTAGTGCGAGTACGAACCATTTTTACATTTTTATGTGGTGGGGCCCTCGATTTTTTTGTCATCGGTTCCTTCGGTCACGACGAATAGATATCGGCTCGACCGAGCCGTACTCTACGGCCTAGCGCTCGTTGCCCTAATAGGTGTGGGCCATGACCAATGGACGTTTTCAATCGTAAGTGAACATCGAACGCGACCATACATAGCGGCGCCCCTACACCTACCCGTGTGGTCCACACATGTCATATTTTCCTCATAAAACGTCGTTTTGGCCTTGTAGGTACTTTTGCATAGCCAAGCCTTAGTAATTTTTGCACGTTGCCAAACCACGGTAAATTTCCACGGATGGAGTTTCCTACTAGGGCGAGTACGAACCATTTTTACATTTTTATGTGGTGGGGCCCTTGATTTTTTTGTCATCTGGTTCCTTCGGTCATGACGAATAGATATCAGCTCGACCGAGCCGTACTCTACGGCCTAGCGCTTGTCGCCCTAATAGGTGTGGGCCATGACCAATGGACGTTTTCAATCGTAAGTGAACATCGGACGTGACCATACATAGCGGCGCCCCTACACCTACCCGTGTGGTCCACACATGCCATATTTTCCGCATAAAACGTCGTTTTGGGCTTGTAGGTACCTTTGCATAGCCAAGCCATAGTAATTTTTGCACGTTGCCAAACCATGGTAAATTTCCACGGATGGAGTTTCCCTACTAGTGTGAGTACGAACCATTTTTACATTTTTATGTGGTGGGGCCCTCGATTTTTTTGTCATCCGGTTCCTTCGGTCACGACGAATAGATATCGCTCGACCGAGCCGTACTCTACGGCCTAGCGCTCGTCGCCCTAATAGGCGTGGGCCGTGACCAATGGACGTTTGCAATCGTAAGTGAACATCAGACGCGACCATACATAGCGGCGCCCCTACACCTAACCGTGTGGTCCACACATGCCATATTTTCCGCATAAAACGTCGTTTTGGGCTTGTAGGTACTTTTGCATAGCCAAGCCTTAGTAATTTATGCACGTTGCGAAACCATGGTAAATTTCCACGGATGAAGTTTCCCTACTAGTGCGAGTATGAACCATTTTTACATTTTTATGTGGTGGGGCCCTCGATTTTTTTGTCATCTGGTTCCTTCGGTCACGACGAATAGATATCGGCTCGGCCGAGCCATACTCTACGGCCTAGCGCTCGTCGCCTAATAGGTGTGGCCCGTGACCAATGGACGTTTGCAATCGTAAGTGAACATCGGACGTGACCATACATAGCGGCGCCCCTACACCTACCCGTGTGGTCCACACATGCCATATTTTCCGCATAAAACGTCGTTTTGGGCTTGTAGGTACTTTTGCATAGCCAAGCCTTAGTAATTTTTGCACGTTGCCAAACCATGCTAAATTTCCACGGATGGAGTTTCCCTACTAGTGCGAGTACGAACCATTTTTACGTTTTTATGTGGTGGGGCCCTCGTTTTTTTTGTCATCAGGTTCCTTCGGTCACGACGAATAGATATCAGCTCGACCGAGCCGTACTCTACGGCCTAGGGCTCGTCGCCCTAATAGGCGTGGGCCGTGACCAATGGACGTTTGCAATCGTAAGTGAACATTAGACGTGACCATACATAGCGGCGCCCCTACACCTACCCGTGTGGTCCACACATGCCATATTTTCCGCATAAAACGTCGTTTTGGGCTTGTAGGTACTTTTGCATAGCCAAGCCTTAGTAATTTTTGCACGTTGCCAAACCATGGTAAATTTCCACGGATGGAGTTTCCCTACTAGTGCGAGTACGAACCATTTTTACATTTTTATGTGGTGGGGCCCTTGATTTTTTTGTCATCTGGTTCCTTCGGTCACGACGAATAGATATCAGCTCGACCGAGCCGTACTCTACGGCCTAGCGCTCGTCGCCCTATTAGGTGTGGGCCGTGACCAATGGACGTTTGCAATCGTAAGTGAACATCGGACGTGACCATACATAGCGGCGCCCCTACACCTACCCGTGTGGTCCACACATGCCATATTTTCCGCATAAAACGTCGTTTTGGGCTTGTAGGTACTTTTGCATAGCCAAGCCAAAGTAATTTTTGCACGTTGCCAAACCATGCTAAATTTCCATGGATGGAGTTTCCCTACTAGTGCGAGTACGAACCATTTTTACATTTTTATGTGGTGGGGCCCTCGATTTTTTTGTCATCTGGTTCCTTCGGTCACGACGAATAGATATCAGCTCGACCGAGCCGTACTCTACGGCCTAGGGCTCGTCGCCCTAATAGGCGTGGGCCGTGACCAATGGACGTTTGCACTTGTAAGTGAACATCAGACGCGACCATACATAGCGGCGCCCCTACACCTACCCGTGTGGTCCACACATGCCATATTTTCCGCATAAAACGTCGTTTTGGGCTTGTAGGTACTTTTGCATAGCCAAGCCTTAGTAATTTTTGCACATTGCCAAACCATGATAAATTTCCACGGATGGAGTTTCCCTACTAGGGCGAGTACGAACCATTTTTACATTTTTATGTGGTGGGGCCCTCGATTTTTTTGTCATCTGGTTCCTTCGGTCACGACGAATAGATATCGCTCGGCCGAGCCGTACTCTACGGCCTAGCGCTCGTCGCCCTAATAGGTGTGGGCCATGACCAATGGACGTTTGCAATCGTAAGTGAACATCGGACGCGACCATACATAGCGGCACCCCTACACCTACCGTGTGGTCCACACATGCCATATTTTCCGCATAAAACATCGTTTTGGGCTTGTAGGTACCTTTGCATAGCCAAGCCATAGTAATTTTTGCACGTTGCCAAACCATGGTAAATTTCCACAGATGGAGTTTCCCTACTAGTGCGAGTACGAACCATTTTTACATTTTTATGTGGTGGGGCCCTTGATTTTTTTGTCATCTGGTTCCTTCGGTCACGACGAATAGATATCAGCTCGACCGAGCCGTACTCTACGGCCTAGCGCTCATCGCCCTAATAGGCGTGGGCCATGACCAATGGACGTTTGCAATCGTAAGTGAACATCAGACGCCACCATACATAGCGGCGCCCCTACACCTAACTGTGTGGTCCACACATGCCATATTTTCCGCATAAAACGTCGTTTTGGGCTTGTAGGTACTTTTGCATAGCCAAGCCTTAGTAATTTTTGCACGTTGCCAAACCATGGAAATTTCCATGGATGGAGTTCCCTACTAGGGCGAGTACGAACCATTTTTACATTTTTATGTGGTGGGGCCCTCGATTTTTTTTGTCATCTGGTTCATTCGGTCACGACGAATAGATATCAGCTCGACCGAGCCGTACTCTACGGCCTAGCGCTCGTCGCCCTAATAGGTGTGGGCCGTGACCAATGGACGTTTGCAATCGTAAGCGAACATTGGACGCGACCATACAAAGCGGCACCCCTACACCTACCCGTGTGGTCCACACATGCCATATTTTCTGCATAAAACATCGTTTTGGGCTTGTAGGTACCTTTGCATAGCCAAGCCATAGTAATTTTTGCACGTTGCCAAACCATGGTAAATTTCCACGGATGGAGTTTCCCTACTAGTGTGAGTACGAACCATTTTTACGTTTTTATGTGGTGGGGCCCTCGATTTTTTGTCATCTGGTTCCTTCGGTCACGACGAATAGATATCAGCTCGACCGAGCCGTACTCTACGGCCTAGGGCTCCTCGCCCTAATAGGCGTGGGCCGTGACCAATGGACGTTTGCAATCGTAAGTGAACATCAGACACGACCATACATAGCGGTGCCCCTACACCTACCCGTGTGGTCCACACATGCCATATTTTCCGCATAAATCGTCGTTTTGGGCTTGTAGGTACTTTTGCATAGCCAAGCCTTAGTATTTTTTGCACGTTGCCAAACCATGGTAAATTTCCACGGATGGAGTTTCCAAACTAGTGTGAGTACGAACCATTTTTACATTTCTATTTGGTGGGGCCCTCGATTTTTTTGTCATCTGGTTCCTTCGGTCACGACGAATAGATATCAGCTCGACCGAGCCGTACTCTACGGCCTAGCGCTCGTCGCCCTAATAGGTGTGGGCTGTGACCAATGGACGTTTGCAATCAGACGTGACCATACATAGCGGTGCCCCTACACCTACCCATTCGGTCCACACATGCCATATTTTCCGCATAAAACGTCGTTTTGGGCTTGTAGGTACTTTTGCATAGCCAAGCCAAAGTAATTTTTGCACGTTGCCAAACCATGGTAAATTTCCACGGATGGAGTTTCCCTACTAGTGCGAGTACGAACCATTTTTACATTTTTATGTGGTAGGGCCCTCGATTTTTTTTGTCATCTGGTTCCTTCGGTCACGACGAATAGATATCAGCTCGACCGAGCCGTACTCTACGGCCTAGCGCTCGTCGCCCTAATAGGTGTGGGCTGTGACCAATGGACGTTTGCAATCGTAAGTGAACATCGGACGCGACCATACATAGCGGCGCCCCTACACCTACCCGTTCGGTCCACACATGCCATATTTTCCGCATAAAACGTCGTTTTGGGCTTGTAGGTAATTTTGCATAGCCAAGCCAAAATAATTTTTGCACGTTGCCAAACCATGGTAAATTTCCACGGATGGAGTTTCCCTACTAGTGCGAGTACGAACCATTTTTACATTTTTATGTGGTAGGGCCCTCGATTTTTGTCATGGTTCCTTCGGTCACGACGAATAGATATCGGCTCGGACCGAGCCGTACTCTCTGGCCTAGCGCTCGTCGCCCTAATAGGCGTGGGCCGTGACCAATGGACGTTTGCAATCGTAAGTGAACATCAGACGCGACCATACATAGCGGTGCCCCTACACCTACCCGTGTGGTCCACACATGCCATATTTTCCGCATAAATCGTCGTTTTGGGCTTGTAGGTACTTTTGCATAGCCAAGCCTTAGTATTTTTTGCACGTTGCCAAACCATGGTAAATTTCCACGGATGGAGTTTCCAAACTAGTGTGAGTACGAACCATTTTTACATTTTTATTTGGTGGGGCCCTCGATTTTTGTCATCTGGTTCCTTCGGTCTGACGACGAACAGATATCGGCTCGGCCGAGCCGTACTCGGCCTAGCGCTCGTCGCCCTAATAGGTGTGGGCTGTGACCAATGGACGTTTGCAATCAGACGTGACCATACATAGCGGTGCCCCTACACCTACCCATTCGGTCCACACATGCCATATTTTCCGCATAAAACGTCGTTTTGGGCTTGTAGGTACTTTTGCATAGCCAAGCCAAAGTAATTTTTGCACGTTGCCAAACCATGGTAAATTCCACGGATGGAGTTTCCCTACTAGTGCGAGTACGAACCATTTTTACATTTTTATGTGGTAGGGACCTCGATTTTTTTTGTCATCTGGTTCCTTCGGTCACGACGAATAGATATCAGCTCGACCGAGCCGTACTCTACGGCCTAGCGCTCGTCGCCCTAATAGGTGTGGGCTGTGACCAATGGACGTTTGCAATCGTAAGTGAACATCGGACGCGACCATACATAGCGGCGCCCCTACACCTACCCGTTCGGTCCACACATGCCATATTTTCCGCATAAAACGTCGTTTTGGGCTTGTAGGTAATTTTGCATAGCCAAGCCAAAATAATTTTTGCACGTTGCCAAACCATGGTAAATTTCCATGGATGGAGTTTCCCTACTAGTGCGAGTACGAACTATTTTTACATTTTTATGTGGTAGGGCCCTCGATTTTTTTGTCATCTGGTTCCTTCGGTCACGACGAATAGATATCAGCTCGACCGAGCCGTACTCTACGGCCTAGCGCTCGTCGCCCTAATAGGTGTGGGCGTGACCAATGGACGTTTGCAATCGTAAGTGAACATCGGACGCGACCATACATAGCGGCACCCCTACACCTACACGTGTGGTCCCACATGCCATATTTTCCGCATAAAATGTCATTTTGGGCTTGTAGGTACTTTTGCATAGCCAAGCCATAGTAATTTTTGCACGTTGCCAAACCATGGTAAATTTCCACGGATGGAGTTTCCCTACTAGTGCGAGTACGAACCATTTTTACATTTTTATGTGGTGGGGCCCTTGATTTTTTTGTCATCGGTTCCTTCGGTCACGACGAATAGATATCGGCTCGGTAGAAGGCCGTACTCTGACGGCCTAGCGCTCGTCGCCCTAATAGGCATGGGCCGTGACCAATGGACGTTTGCAATCGTAAGTGAACATCGGACGTGACCATACATAGCGGCGCCCCTACACCTACCCGTGTGGTCCACACATGCCATATTTTCCGCATAAAACGTCGTTTTGGGCTTGTAGGTACTTTTGCATAGCCAAGCCTTAGTAATTTTTGCACATTGCCAAACCATGGTAAATTTCCACGGATGGAGTTTCCCTACTAGTGCGAGTATGAACCATTCTTACATTTTTATGTGGTAGGGCCCTCGATTTTTTTGTCATCTGGTTCCTTCGGTCACGACGAATAGATATCAGCTCGACCGAGCCGTACTCTACGGCCTAGCGCTCGTCGCCCTAATAGGTGTGGGCTGTGACCAATGGACGTTTGCAATCGTACGTGAACATCGGACGCGACCATACATAGCGGCACCCCTACACCTACCCGTTCGGTCCACACATGCCATATTTACCGCATAAAACGTCGTTTTGGGCTTGTAGGTACTTTTGCATAGCCAAGCCAAAGTAATTTTTGCACGTTGCCAAACCATGGTAAATTTCCATGGATGGAGTTTCCCTACTAGTGCGAGCACGAACCATTTTTACATTTTTATGTGGTGGGGCCCCCGATTTTTTTGTCATCTGGTTCCTTCGGTCACGACGAATAGATATCAGCTCGACCGAGCCGTACCCTACGGCCTAGCGCTCGTCGCCCTAATAGGTGTGGGCCGTGACCAATGGATGTTTTGAATCGTAAGTGAACATCGGACGCGACCATACATAGCGGCACCCCTACACCTACCCGTGTGATCCACACATGCCATATTTTCCGCATAAAACGTCGTTTTGGGCTTGTAGGTACTTTTGCTTAGCCAAGCCATAGTAATTTTTGTACGCTGCCAAACCATGGTAAATTTCCACGGATGGAGTTTCCCTACTAGTGCGAGTACGAACCATTTTTACATTTTTATGTTGTGGGGCCCTCGATTTTTTTGTCATCTGGTTCCTTCGGTCACGACGAATAGATATCAGCTCGACCGAGCCGTACCCTACGGCCTAGCGCTCATCGCCCTAATAGCTGTGGGCCATGACCAATGGATGTTTTCAATCGTAAGTGAACATCGGACGCGACCATACATAGCGGCGCCCCTACACCTACCCGTGTGATCCACACATGCCATATTTTCCGCATAAAACGTCGTTTTGGGCTTGTAGGTACTTTTGCATAGCCAAGCCATAGTAATTTTTGTACGTTGCCAAACCATGGTAAATTTCCACGGATGGAGTTTCCCTACTAGTGCGAGTACGAACCATTTTTACATTTTTATGTGGTGGGGCCCTCGATTTTTTGTCATCTAGTTCCTTCGGTCACGACGAATAGATATCCGCTCGACCGAGCCGTACTCTACGGCCTAGCGCTCGTCACCCTAATAGGTGTGGGCCGTGACCAATGGACGTTTGCAATCGTAAGTGAACATCAGACGCGACCATACATAGCGGCACCCCTACACCTACCCGTGTGGTCCACACATGCCATATTTTCCGCATAAAACATCGTTTTGGGCTTGTAGGTACTTTTGCATAGCCAAGCCATAGTAATTTTTGCACGTTGCCAAACCATAGTAAATTTCCACGGATGGAGTTTCCCTACTAGTGCGAGTACGAACCATTTTTAAATTTTTATGTGGTGGGGCCCTCGATTTTTTGTCATCTGGTTCCTTCGGTCACGACGAATAGATATCAGCTCGACCGAGCCGTACTCTACGGCCTAGCGCTCGTCGCCCTAATAGGTGTGGGCCTTGACCAATGGACGTTTGCAATCGTAAGTGAACATCGGACGCGACCATACATAGCGGCGCCCCTACACCTACCCGTGTGGTCCACACATGCCATATTTTCCGCATAAAACGTCGTTTTGGGCTTGTAGGTACTTTTGCATAGCCAAGCCATAGTAATTTTGCACGCTGCCAAACCATGGTAAATTTCCACGGATGGAGTTTCCCTACTAGTGCGAGCACGAACCATTTTTACATTTTTATGTGGTGGGGCCCCCATTTTTTTGTCATCTGGTTCCTTCGGTCACGACGAATAGATATCAGCTCGACCGAGCCGTACCCTACGGCCTAGCGCTCGTCGCCCTAATAGGTGTGGGCCGTGACCAATGGATGTTTTCAATCGTAAGTGAACATCGGACGCGACCATACATAGCGGCACCCCTACACCTACCCGTGTGATCCACACATGCCATATTTTCCGCATAAAACGTCGTTTTGGGCTTGTAGGTACTTTTGCATAGCCAAGCCATAGTAATTTTTGTACGTTGCCAAACCATGGTAAATTTCCACGAATGGAGTTTCCCTACTAGTGCGAGTACGAACCATTTTTACATTTTTATGTGGTGGGGCCCTCGATTTTTTTGTCATCTAGTTCCTTCGGTCACGACGAATAGATATCCGCTCGACCGAGCCGTACTCTACGGCCTAGCGCTCGTCGCCCTAATAGGTGTGGGCCATGACCAATGGACGTTTGCAATCGTAAGTGAACATCAGACACGACCATACATAGCGGCACCCCTACACCTACCCATGTGGTCCACACATGCCATATTTTCCGCATAAAACATCGTTTTGGGCTTGTAGGTACTTTTGCATAGCCAAGCCACAGTAATTTTTGCACGTTGCCAAACCATAGTAAATTTCCACGGATGGAGTTTCCCTACTAGTGCGAGTACGAACCATTTTTAAATTTTTATGTGGTGGGGCCCTCGATTTTATTGTCATCGGTTCCTTCGGTCACGACGAATAGATATCGCTCGACCGAGCCGTACTCTGCCTAGCGCTCGTCGCCCTAATAGGTGTGGGCCGTGACCAATGGACGTTTGCAATTGTAAGTGAACATCGGACGTGACCATACATAGCGGCGCCCCGCTACACCTACCCGTGTGGTCCGGACATGCCATATTTTCCGCATAAAACGTCATTTTGGGCTTGTAGGTACTTTTGCATAGCCAAGCCATAGTAATTTTGCACTTTGCCAAACCATGGTAAATTTCCACGGATGGAGTTTCCCTACTAGTGCGAGCACGAACCATTTTTACATTTTTATGTGGTGGGGCCCTCGATTTTTTTGTCATCTGGTTCCTTCGGTCACGACGAATAGATATCAGCTCGACCGAGCCGTACCCTACGGCCTAGCGCTCATCGCCCTAATAGGTGTGGGCCATGACCAATGGATGTTTTCAATCGTAAGTGAACATCGGACGCGACCATACATAGCGGCGCCCCTACACCTACCCGTGTGATCCACACATGCCATATTTTCCGCATAAAAACGTCGTTTTGGGCTTGTAGGTACTTTTGCATAGCCAAGCCATAGTAATTTTTGTACGTTGCCAAACCATGGTAAATTTCCACGGATGGAGTTTCCCTACTAGTGCGAGTACGAACCATTTTTACATTTTTATGTGGTGGGGCCCTCGATTTTTTGTCATCTAGTTCCTTCGGTCACGACGAATAGATATCCGCTCGACCGAGCCGTACTCTACGGCCTAGCGCTCGTCACCCTAATAGGTGTGGGCCGTGACCAATGGACGTTTGCAATCGTAAGTGAACATCAGACGCGACCATACATAGCGGCACCCCTACACCTACCCGTGTGGTCCACACATGCCATATTTTCCGCATAAAACATCGTTTTGGGCTTGTAGGTACTTTTGCATAGCCAAGCCATAGTAATTTTGCACGTTGCCAAACCATAGTAAATTTCCACGGATGGAGTTTCCCTACTAGTGCGAGTACGAACCATTTTTAAATTTTTATGTGGTGGGGCCCTCGATTTTTGTCATCTCGGTTCCTTCGGTCACGACGAATAGATATCGGCTCGACCGAGCCGTACTCTACGGCCTAGCGCTCGTCGCCTAATAGGTGTGGGCCTTGACCAATGGACGTTTGCAATCGTAAGTGAACATCGAACGCGACCATACATAGCGGCGCCCCTACACCTACCCGTGTGGTCCACACATGCCATATTTTCCGCATAAAACGTCGTTTTGGGCTTGTAGGTACTTTTGCATAGCCAAGCCATAGTAATTTTGCACGCTGCCAAACCATGGTAAATTTCCACGGATGGAGTTTCCCTACTAGTGCGAGCACGAACCATTTTTACATTTTTATGTGGTGGGGCCCTCGATTTTTTTGTCATCTGGTTCCTTCGGTCACGACGAATAGATATCAGCTCGACCGAGCCGTACCCTACGGCCTAGCGCTCGTCGCCCTAATAGGTGTGGGCCGTGACCAATGGATGTTTTCAATCGTAAGTGAACATCGGACGCGACCATACATAGCGGCGCCCCTACACCTACCCATGTGATCCACACATGCCATATTTTCCGCATAAAACGTCGTTTTGGGCTTGTAGGTACTTTTGCATAGCCAAGCCATAGTAATTTTTG